>CM075988.1:24558131-24883131 GCA_038087875.1 Malacoraja senta
CGTGGTGGTGGAAAGATTGGTGGAAACAGGGCCGCGACATGAACGCTCTTTCCTTGACCCCATCAGAGACAGATAGTGAATGGGATTAACTGGGTTTAGAGTTGTGCAGCATGGAAACAGATTCTTCAGCTCATAAAGTCCAAGCCAACTGTTAAGCACCCAGTTACATTAAACCAACACTAGCCCAGTTTATATTCTCCCTGCATCCCATCATTTCCAAAGGATGTGCTAGTCGGTAGGTTATGCGTCTGATGTACATTGCACAAGAGGGAGGTAGGTGAATCAGGGGGCATTGATGGATATTTGGGTGGGAATAAGTGATAGGCAGTGAGACTGATACATTTGCTCTGGTAGCTGACATTGATTCAATAGGCCAAATGACAAATGAAATGTGGGAAATATACACTTCTTCCACCCCAAAATGTACAGAACTCCATTCCAAACGCACACAATGTGCAACGTTCTCCCAAAACACACACTCTCCTTCTGAAGAGTTCATGTTTCCCCACACCGACCAACATTCCCCATCTACACTAGTCCCACCTACCTGCGTTTGGCTCATTTCACTCTAAACCCATCCCATGTACCTGTCTATATGTGTCTTAAGCATTTCAATAGTACCTGCCTCAACTACATCCTCCGGGAACTCGTTCCATACACCCACCACTCTTGCGTAAGTTATGATGTGAAGTTATGAATAGACAATAGACAATAAACAATAGGTGCAGGAGTAGGCCATTCGGCCCTTCGAGCCAGCACTGCCATTCACTGTGATCATGGCTGATCATCCCCAATCAGTACCCCGTTCCTGCCTTCCCCCCATATCCCCTGACTCCGCAATTTTTAAGAGCCCTATCTAGCTCTCTATGAAAGCATCCAGAGAACCTGCCTCCACCGCCCTCTGAGGCAGAGAATTCCACAGACTTTGAAGAAACCAGAGTTGGCAATCCCAGTCAATAATAATAACAACGGGACATGAAGCAACATCAGCACACTATATTCTACCACTGAATATAATACAGAATAGAATCTCCATCAAATTCTGCCACTTGTGTCCACCACATTTTGACCAGGGATAAATTTCAGCCCCGCACCAGGCTGAGCACGCGACCAGGAATACTCAAGAGGGCAGGAGACCCAGGAAATATGACGTCACAACACACAAAGGGTGGTGGGTGTATGGAACAAGCTGCCAGATTGACAATAGACAATAGACAATAGGTGCAGGAGTAGGCCATTTGGCCCATCGAGCCAGCACCGCCATTCAATGTGATCATGGCTGATCATCCCCAATCAGTACCCCGTTCCTGCCTTCTCCCCATATCCCCTGACTCTGCTATTTTTAAGAGCCCTATCTTGAAAGCATCCATAGAACCTGCCTCCACCGCCCTCTGGGGCAGAGATTGGTTTTCTAGATAAGTGTTCTTTATAAACATTGGCAGAAGTAGTTAAGAAAAATGTATTTAAGTCAACAAACTGTAGTGCGCTGTCTGAAAGGATGGTAGAAAGAAGCCTTCAGCATTTTTTAAGGAAGTATAGGAATCAGCAGTCCAAGAGATACAAAATGCAGATTCATGGACTTTGAGCTAGGATACATTATTTAGACTGTATGGGTGGGTGTTGGGAAAGTGGGGGTTGTGGTTGGGGTGGTAGAGCAATGAGCAGAGCAGTGGGGAAAGTGCAATTAATAGTCGGGTGAAGACATTCAGTGATGATATCAGAAAACAACCCTTCACACACAGAAAACACACTGCTGCAGGAACTCAATGGATTGGGCAGCAACCTTAGGCAGAGGGAAGTGGGATGACATTTTGGGTCGGATCCCTTCTTTAGACTGACGGAGTAGAGGAGAGTTAGCTGGTAGAGTCATACAGTACGGAAACAGGCACTCAGTACAACCCGTCAATGCCAACCATGATGCACCTTTTATGCTAGTCCCATTTGCCGGCTTTTTGGTCCATATCCCTAAACCTTTCCTCTCTATCTACCTGTCCGTGTTTCTTTTACATGTTGTCATTGTACCAGCCTTGACTACCTCCTCTTGCAGCTTATTCCATATGCCCACCGCCCTCTGAGGTGAGGAGAAGGGGTGGTAAGTGATAGGTGGATACATGGAGAGGTAGATTGGCAGATGAGTCAGGTGAGGGAGAGAGAAAACCTGACCGAGGCTGGAGGTGATGCATGGAGAAGACAAAAGGGTGCAAATGGTAGGAACTAATAAGGAAAGAAGATGGGGAGTGAAATAGTGAACCAGAGAGTAGGAAGAAGGGAAAAGGATGGAAGGATATAGGGAAATGGGGTTCCAGAGTAGGGAAGGGTGGATGATGAGCAGATGGAGTAGGTGAAAGGTGGAAGATGTGCATGGGGGCTGGGGGGGAGGGGGGCTACATATATGAGAAGGAGGGAGGATGCTTATGTGAAATTAGAGAATTGAATGTTCCTTGGGTTGTAGGCTACCCAAACGGAACATGAGATGTTCCTAGCAAACAGCTAACAATGGCCTGTTTCCTTTATCATCATTACTTTTTTGCATATCTTTCACTCATTTGTTCTATCTCTCTCTGCATCACCGTCTATGTCTCTCATTCCCCCCCCCCCCCCGACTCTCAGTCTGAAGAAGGGTCTCGACCCAAAATGTCACCCATTCCTTCTCTCCAGAGATGCTGCCTGTCCCGCTGAGTTACTCCAGCGCTGAGTCTATGAGATGCTGTTCTACAGTTTGCGCGTGGCCTCACTCTGGCAATGGAAGAGGCCAAGGACAGACAGGTCAGTGTGAAGCAAGGGAAGGGGGTATTAAAATGGTGAGCAACCGGGATCTCCAGCTCGCCCTGGTGGTCAGAGCGCAAGTGGTCAGCAAAATCGATGCATTGTCTCACCAATGTGGAGGAGATGGGGAAAAGGCAGGCACGGGTTATTGATTGGGGACGATCAGCCATGATCACAATGAATGGCAGTGCTGGCTTGAAGGGCCAAATGGCCTCCTCCTGCACCTATTTTCTATGTTTGTATGAGATCTCATTGAGATCACTGAATGCAAAAGGTTGGCGGAGGTGCATGTAAACCTCCGTCTCACCTGGGAGATTTGTTTGGCTCCCTGAATGGATATGTTGGACAAAGTGGATGGACAGGTGGGCAAGTGTTGCATCTCCTGTGGTTGCAAGAGAAGGTACCTGGTGTAACTCAGTGGGTCAGGCAGCATCTATGGAGGAAGGAAAGGGGTAGGTTTATGTTGGGAGGGATATGCAAACGAATGAATCACAGGTACCATCATCAGTCTCTTGTATCTCAATTATTCCCACAAATTTGAAACTCTTCCAAAAAACTGTTGAGGCTGGAAGTCTTTGGATAATTTAAATCCTGACACCGACCTCTTATTGGCAATTGAGTTAAAGAACCAAGGTAGATAAATTAAGTACAATAAAAAACACGGAACATTGGAAGAAAGCAGCGGGATAAATTAAGTAATTTGCTGATCAGCCCTGCACTTAATTGAATTGTAGATGAGTTGAGGGGACGGAGTGACCTACTCCCATTCTGGTGTCTGCGCAGTCTCTCCCTGAAGCTCGGTTCCAGCTTTGGACCAAGTACGCCAACTTCTCCGGTGCCAAATCCTGCTGAACTGCTGCCCTCTGCAGACCGCAGCTGGTACTGCCCGGGGCAGCCACCGTTCTCACAAATCGGATTGGACTGCGGCTATAGTATCCACTGCTGTCTGTCAGGGTTAGTTGATTGTATTTGATGCCAGAAGCAAAGTTGCAATGTCAAGGTCATTCTGTCATTCCTGTGTTATCTATTTCCTTTGCCCAAGGATTTTATTTTAATTTTGAAGCTCACATGACAAGGACCTGGTAGAAGTTATTAAAAATATTCCGTTTGCTCCAAAAATCAAACAAAGAACTCTGTGATTTAGTTGGTAAACACCTCTGTCGGTTGTTAACCCACGACTTTCTCTGTTGATATCTTTAGTTCAATCCTTCCATTACCTGTGATTTTATCCTTATTAACCCATAACTGTCTCTGGATACTCTCCGACTTTGTCGATGGTCTCCCTGCCTTGTAGAAGTTGGTGTTCAGTCATTCGGGGATGAAGGAGGCCGCTGAGGGGTGAAGGTTTGCTGTCATGTTAACTAAATACTATGTGTCATGTTGCATTAGAACTAATAGTGGAGAAATGTTTAGATGCCAAACACAGAGCAAAACTCATCCAATGGCTATGAGTCATTGCTGCAGCAAGTAAGAATTTCATTGTTCTATCTGGGACACATGACAATAAAACACACTTGACCCTCTTGACTCTTGAGATCACCCCTGACTTTGGTTTCTCGCCTGTGATGATTTTCAGGGCCTGCCACAATCACCTGGCAGTCAGATCTCTACACGATAGCCTTGGGTACATCGCACTTGGCCTTCTTGCACAGTGCGAGATCGTCCTTCAAAAAAGCCTTGGATCTGAACTTTAGCAGACAGGGAGTCTCCTTGTTTAGTTTGGAGATACAGCGCGGAAACAGGCCCTTGGGCCCACTGAGTCTGCATGATCAGCGATCCCCGCACATTAACACTATCCTGCACACACATAATATGTCATTATACCAAGCCAATTGACCTACAAACCTGTACGTCTTCGGAGTGTGGGAGGAAACCGGACAAAAACCCACACGGTCACAGGCAGAATGTACAAACTCCATACAGACAGCACCCATAGACAGGGTCGAACGCAGGTCTCTGGCACTGTTAGGCAGCAACCGTACCGCTGTGCCACCGTGCCTCCTCCATGTTCATCTAAGATTTCTAGTCCGGCTAGACCCTAATTGTCTCTGTCTGATTTCTGTACAAAACAGTGATGACTGGTGCATACTCGTACTAATTGGATGAAGTGGTGGTGAACATGTTCAGTCCAACTCAAGGCAGTCCTAACGAAGACCATCGGTCAAGCCCGAGTGCTGCTTTATTACACTTTTCGCTGATGCCTCTCATTTCAGTCTGTCTGTAAGCACTATCTGATGATCAGCCTGGCCAAAACAAGGAATGGAGCGATCGGCATACTAGACGAGTGTGTTTTGCTAATACTGCTGCAGATGCCAAAAGTTTAATTACATCCCACACTGAGTCTGCATAAAGGCCATCTCCCTCATGTCTGCACCATCACAGGGGGCACAGATGCGTTTCCATGGCAGCTCAGATTCAGCTGCTGTGAGGGATGAAACAGCGATCGACCCTTTACTCTCCAACTTGTTTGGGTATGAAACTGCACCCTGTATTTTGTGAGTATCAGCGGGGTCAGTGACAGCAAGAAGATGAGCAGCTGGCAAAATATACAGCAGAAGCTGTTGGGCAGCACGGTGGCGCAGCGGTAGAGTTGCTGCCTCACAGCGCCAGAGACCCGGGTTCGATCCTGACTTTGGGTGCTGACTGCATGGAGTTTGTACGTTCTCCCCGTGACCTGCGTGGGTTTTCCCCAGGATCTCCAGTTTCCTCCCACACTCCAAAGAGGTGCAGGTTTGTAGGTAAATTAGCTTGGTATAATTGTAAATTGTCCCTAGTGCGTGAAGGATGGTGTTAGTGTGCGGAGATCGCTGGTCGGCGCGGACTCGTTGGGCCGAAGGGCCTGTTTCCGCGCTGTATCTCTAAACAAAGCTGAAACTAAACGCCACGGCTGCCAATAGTGGAGTGATTAACATCACTGCTGTGCAATAAGTCATAATTGGAGAACAGAGAACTGAGATGATTACATTGCAGAAGATGGTGACAAATATAGGGAAGAAAGAAGCTAAGGAGGGATTTGAAAATATTTATTCATCAGTGCTCTGATGAGACCAGGGACCAACACAGGAACAGCACCTCATATTTCGCTTGGGTAGTTTAGACCCCAGCAGTATGAACATTGGCTTCTCTAATTTTAGATAGCCCTTGCTTTCTCCCTCCTTCCCCTCCCCCTTCCCAGTTCTCCCACAAGTCGTACTTGTGTGGGAGGAAACCGAAAATCTATGAGAAAACCCACGCGGTCACGGGGAGAACGCACAAACTCGGTACAGAAAGCTCCCGTAGTCGCCAATTCCTTCTCTCCATAGATGCTGCCGCACCCGCTGAGTTTCCACAGCATTTTTTGTCGACCTTCGATTTTTCCAGCATCTGCAGTTCTTTCTTAAACAGGATTCAACAACTTGTGCACAGGTCACCGTAAAGAGTAGGGAATATATTCTGGTGAATTGCAATGTATGGACAGTGCAAGGTGAACTGGCTGGGAAAGGAAAAAACAAAGGTTTTGGCAGCCAGTAGGCTGAGGGCGAGTCAGATGGTGCTGTAACAACGCAAGGACAATGGGGTCTCAACTGTAAACTGGTGAAGAACATGTGTGGCCATTGCAATGTGATTTGGCCCAAGGTGACGCAGGCATGCTCCAAATCACACATGGAGCCAGGACTGTAATTGTGCTGTTGATTACATTGGTGCTGTGTCAAATCCAGCTAACTTACAATGATTAAAGGCAGACGGTGGCTCTTAGAGACAATGTGCAATATAGCCAGAACTAATGGAAGCCAATTCAGATTCATTGCAGCTCGCCAGCGGAGATGCTACGACATGGTGCACCATCCTTCAATGATCCAACGATTCAATATATTTTATTGCACATGTACTTGGGTACAGTGAAACGCTTGGTTTTGGATACAGCCCAGTAAAATCACATAGCAGTCTGAAGAAGATTCCTTGAACTTGAAACCTCATCCGTCCATTTCCTTAAAACTAGAGGTCATATGTTTTAGGAAAAAAGGGGGAAAAATGTAAAGTGTACTGAGACAACGTTTTTGAGAGAAGGGCAGTGGGTACATGGAATGAGATGACAGATGAAGATGTAGAGGCATGTATAATTATAATATGTAAAAGACATTTGGACTGGGATGTGGAAAGAAAATATTTAGAGGGGTATGCCGAAACAGGCTTGTGGGATAAGGCCCAGTAAACATCTTGGTTGGCACGGACGAGTTGGGCACATTTCCGCATTGATTCCATGACTTTATTTATGATATTATTCAAAAAGAATAAAGAAGTTCCCCCCAAGTCCTGGCCAATGCTCATTTTCCAACCTACACCAAACAATGAGGTTTGTTGGAAGGAACCGCAGATGCTGATTTACACCGAAGGTAGGCACAAAATGCTGGAGTAACTCAGGGGACATTTCTGGAGAGAAGGAATGGATGACCTTTTGGGTCGAGACCCTTCTTCAGAATGAAAGTCACGGGAAAGGGAAACGAGAGATATAGACGATGATGTAGAGAGATAAAGAACAATGAATGCAAAAGGAAACAGGCCATTGTTAGCTGTTTGTTGGGTGAAAACGAGAAGCTGGTGACATCAGTCCACTGAAAAGCGGTGGTGTAGAGGGGAAGCCAATATGATGAACGATGAATCATCATTGGATGAGCAGAGGATCTCAGAACAAATAGCATCTCTGAAGAGAAGGAATGGGTGACGTTTCGGGTTGACCCAAAACGTCATCCATTCTTTTTCTCCAGAGCTGCTGCCTGTCCTGCTGAGTTACACCAGCTTTTTGTGTCTATCTTCCAAACAGTGAGGTTATCTGAAAAATTATCAGTGCTATTTGCTGGAGGATGCAGTGTATGAATTGGCACTTACATATCCTACATTCTAGTAGGATCTGTACTTCAAAACAAAATGTGCCTCGTTGATTGTAAAGCACCCTGTGAAGTCCAGAGGTAATGGAAGGCTGTGTGGCAGTAAAGTATTTTATCTTTGAATAAAATTAATTTTAGGTTTAGAGATATAGCATGGAAACAGGCCCTTCAGCCCACTGAGTCCACACCGACCATTCAGCACCATCCATCACCCAGTTCTATATTATCCCATTTTCTCATCCACTTCCGACACACCAGGGGCAACAATTAACAATTACAAAGGCCAATTAACTTACAAACCCGCAAATCTCTGGGATGTGGGAGAAAACTGGAGCACCTGAAGAAGACACATGTGGTCACAGGGAGAATGATCGTGGATGATCAGCCATGATCACATTGAATAGAAGGGCCAAATGGCCTACTCCTGCACCTATTGTCTATTGCCTAATGAGAACGTGCAAACTCCACACAGACAGCACCCACGTTCAGGATCGAACCCGTGTCTCTAGTGCTGTGCTGCAGCAGCTTTGCCAGTTGCGCCACTCTGCTGCACCATCGTTGGAACGGTTCCAGGCAACCTTAGCCTCAATAACCAAGAGGATCAATAAAATGACCTTGCAGTCTGGGCCAGGCTCAGTCCTAGAACATGGAGACCCATACATGGGTTGGGTTTGTACATTTGAGATGGATGGTAGGAGGTGCACTTTGGGTCTAGTGGAATGTCCCAAAACCTCTGTTTGGAAATGATGCATCTTGATGTCTATATACAGTAAAAGAATGATGGGAAACACTTACAGTTCATGTGAAATAGACTGAAACATAACCATAGAAGCAAACAGAATTGATTTGCAGGGGATCTGATCAATCCAAGCTTTGGTCGCCTACCTGCCGTGATTTCATCGACTGACTTTGCTTGAAGGTAGGGGGTGAAAGTTGCACGGTTTGCACCAGTAATAAAACTTGTCTCAAGTGTCTTTCAAAGTTCAACTGAAGGTCATACATGTTTCTGCAAAAGAAAAACAGTCATTAAAGATGCTATCAGACCAAGCAATAGCAAAGTAGCGAAGAACTGTCAATTTAAATCAGTACTCAAAGGTCATTTAGAAATTTTCTATCGACGGTAAATGAGCAATACACCCAAGAATCTGAATTCTTATTTTATTTCATAAACGAAGCCACCTTCAAAATTGGCCTTAATTTGACTGCTAAAATTGCAAAGAGTTTAATGCCGTGCATTGCTATTAGTGTTTAAATAAGACAAGAATTTATGATGGGCGAGTGGTATCTCAGAAGGCTATGGAAACCAGCATCTGCAGTTCCTTGTTTCTACATGTATGTCTATCCTATGCGTTTTAAGATGCCCATCATAGTTTAGTTTAGTTTAGAGATACAGCGCGCAAACAGGCCTTTCGGCCCACTGAGTCCGCGCCAATCTGCGATCATTAACACTTTCCTACACATACTAGGTATAATTTACATTTATACAAAGCCAATTACCCTACAAAGCTGTACGTCTTTGGAGTGTGGGAGGAAACCGAAGATCTCTGAGAAAACCCACGCGGTCATGGGGAGAACGTACAAACTCTATACAGACAGCACCCGTAGTCAGGATCGAACCCGGGTCTCGGGCGCTGTAAGCGCTGTAAGGCAGCAACTCTACCGCTGTGCCACCCCTAAAATTCTTGAAATTATTATATTTAAAATGTCGTCCATACCCTGATACTCTACGAGTCATGAATCATTACATATTGTTGGATGACATGTACAACTCTCCCTTTCAACTCATGAGAAGGCTCAGGCTCCCTAAGCATTCTGAGCCGTTAAGATGAATTAAATTTGTCACGGCAAGTTAGGACATGAACCTAACAGTATAAGGAGTTAAAAGGGTCACATTCCCTCAAAGACAGCTGACAATCTTGCCCTAAACAGTAACAATATCAAGTTTGTTTTTACTGCTGATATTAAACTCATGTTTTTAAAAAGCAAAGTTTTTTTTTTTCTAATGTTCATATTTTTTTCTTTCTTCTCTCTTCAGCCTGTACCTCACCTTTTGGCTTTATACCTGAATCAGCTCTGATTCAGCTTATTCCCTCTTATGCTGTTACTTTGTGTGTTTTAGGACATTTTTAGGATTGTTGGTCCTTTGTTCATGAGAGTGCCAGATATCCTGCCAGAGCCCTCATGTAGCAGTAAAAGACCCTATGAAGACCCTATTCAGGACTAACCTGGACTTTATCTGGACTTTACCTTGTCTACACATCTGGACGCCCGCAGCGGCGGCTGCGGAGGGTTGAGGTCCCGACCACGGGGGAAAATGGAGGAGGACTGGCCAAATGTTGTGCCTTCCACCACAGTGATGAATGCTGTGGTGGATGTTTGTGTTAAATGTTTATTGTGTTTTTGTGTGTTCTTTTTCATTGTACCGCTGCTGGCAAATTCATTTCACTTGCACTTTATGTGCAAGTGACGAATAAAACTGATATCGATTGAAGAGGAACAAATAAACTCCTGATGGCCTGACCGAAGATTTCCCCTCACCCAACATCAGGGAAGATGTAGATTCTGTGTTGGTATCTCAGTGCTATTGGGAGAAGCCTCAAAAAGGCAGCCAGCATCATCAGAGATCCCTGGCCACATTCTCGTTTGACCCCTGCCATCGGGAAGAAGATATAGGAGCCTGAAAACTGTACCATCCAGGTTCAGGAGCAGCTTCTTCCCTGCAGCCAACAGGCTATTAAACACGACAACCTCCAAATTAGGACTGAACTACATAGACTTAGGGGGATTGGTTTTGTTGTTATGCACTATTATTGTTTGATGTGCATGTGCGTGGAAACACACACACATATACATACACACGCACATATATATACATACACACATATACATATATACACATACACATATATACACATACACATACACATATACACAGACACACACATATATATATATACAGACACATACACACACATATATACATACACATATACATATATGCACATACACACATTATTATATTGTATACAGACTACTGTGTTTACATATTTTGTTATGCTATTGCAAGTAAGAATGTAATTGTTCTGTTTGAAACATACAATAAAACACACTTGGCTCTTAAGAATCTGGTGATACACAAATTGTTTACCACATTTCCTAAAGCACAATGGGGACTATAAATTAAAATGAGCTGCAAAATCTAGGGATATCCTGAGATCTTTGAAACTAATATACATATATTAAAAAACGAGTTCTTTCCATCCCTGCCATTACAAAATGACCAGACAAGAGAGAGAACTCTAAAATAGTGGCAGTTTCGTGTCCAGAGTCCATAACATTACCACCCCTCCCACTCCTGAATTAGTGTGAATAAATAATTCTCATTATTCCCTTGTGGAATCTGGAAGAGGATGCGAGCACTAAATGTTGCTAATGGTGCGAATTAGAGTTAGCAACAGGCCTGATTATAAGTCAGCAACACTGACATGTACTCTAGTTGATCGCATTCCTATCTCTATAATCACTAAAAACGACTCACGCCTGCAAGACTGAAATCGATAATGGAGCAGAACTGAGATCAATAGCAGAGCAATAAAGTCCCAGAAGATCAGCTTAGATACTGCTTCCTAATACAAAGTCAGTGAAAGGGTTACTGATTCCACACTGAAGGGTTACTGAAGCTGAATGCAAAAAATATATATTATTTCTCCAAGACCTTATATGGCATAAGTGTAGCTAGATTCCACAATGTCTTGGTTCTGCACCTTAGTTAAAACAAATTGTATAAAATAAAATGTGGAAATGTCTGGGCTTGGTGTTAATACCTTGGTGAAGCACAGATAATGGCTATTTCCATTAGGCAAGTTAAAATGCTACAACAGCTAAAAGGGATATTTAATTTTATAATTCACAAGCATGAGATACATGGTGAAAAAATTGCCTGGAAGAGATTCCCCATTGTCCCAACACAGTCATTGAAAGCAGTCAAAGGATACAAATTCAGTTTGAAACTATTTCACTGACTATGCTGTAATCATGACGGATACTCTATAACTGGAGATTCTAAAATTTACATGGCAAAACCCTAAAACGATGTTCTAATATACCTTTGTATATGAACTTGTTTAGTTTGAGTTCCATCATACGGCAATCTGAAACGCTTTGTAAGGATGAAGAGGCGAATCACAAGATTAATTGGAAACTGGAAGTATTGTGGTTATCAAGGAACTCGAGTCTCTGCTGCTTTAGAGAAGTTAAGATATAGGGATAATATGAGCAAAGTTTATAAGTTGAGGAGATTGTGAGGGAAGAGAAAGTGTCAGACTATCAATTAATGCAAAGTCAAGATGGAATTTGATTGTTCTTCATTTCCAGGCAACTGAGAATCTTAGACCTGTGTGAATTCCCTCAAACAAGAGCTGGAGCCATTTCTGACTGGGGTGGAGAACACAGAGAAAGATGGTGGTATCTGCTAATGGTGATCAGAGCATGAGGAGCCTTCAGTATTCACTTCCATTCCCTGAAAAGTTTGGAGAGAAATTTGTGTAGATTCTTTCAAATTGGCCATAATTTAAATCTCTTTTGTCTTATTCAAGAGGTTATTTAGTAATAGTTGCAATGGAATTTGTGTGATTTTTTTGTCAAATAAGGGCGAGTGGTTAAATGGGATAGACAGTATCAAATCTGGGGAATGGGGATCACTTCCCATATCTTGGGAGCTACCTCTCAGCAAAGACAGGCATTTATGATGTTTTTTACCAACACCATCTGAGGAAAAGGGTGCTTGAAGATTACCTCAAGCTCTGCACACCACTTATGCTCTTCTTCTTCTTGCGTATGGCGTGCACAGCCTAAAGTTGTAGGCCAACTTGTTCTATTTGATTTTGTTTGTGCACGTCGGGTTGATTGCATTAGTCGAAACAGGGCGGACCACGTGAAGGTTGCAATCTCCCACCCCACTTATGCTCCACCTGTCACTGTGATCACTGCCCTCCTGCATGGTTCTAAGACTTAAACTACACTATGTATCGCAGGCACCGCAATGCACTGGATAGTTCCCACTAATGCCGTCTCTGTAAAACCTTTCAACACATTTCAGCACAAGTAAACCAATGTCAGTGTCCTCTCTCAGGCCAGTATCTCCAGGCACCAATTACATGCAGTTGGTGAAAAATAGGTGACCAGATAGCTCCAGCTCTTGTTTGAAGGAATACAATAAATTGTGAATATCACACAGGCTATCCCCAGACCAAAGGCACTAAAGTCGTAAACACTGCCCATCATCGGCTCTGACCTCCCTACCATCGAGGGGATCTATCGCAGTCGCTGCCTCAAAAAGGCTGCCAGCATCATCAAGGATCCACACCATCCAGGGCACTCACTCATCTCCCCGCTGCCTTCAGGTAGAAGGTACAGGAGCCTGAAATCTGCAACATCCAGGTTCAGGAAAAGCATCATCCCCACAGCCACCAGGCTATTAAACTCAACTCAAACAAAACTCTGAACATTAATAGCCCATTGCACTGCATCTGCTTATTTATGTGTGTATTTATATATATTCAATGGTATATGGACACACTGATCTGTTCTGTATTTATTTATGCCTACTATGTTCTGTTGTGCTGAAGCAAAGCAAGAATTTCATTGTCCTATCTGGGACACATGACAATAAACTCTCTTGAATCTTGAATCTAGAATCTAAAGGTCATTTTCATCGTCAGCCCAAGACTCCCAATAGTTACAATTAAACTTTCATTCTCAATTGTTTTTTGAGGATTTCTTTTCCTCTGGTGATGTGAAGAAGTGCTTCCTTATATCATCTCAATGCAGGGGTGCTCTAATTATAAGATTACGTCTCATTGTTTTGGATTTAACCAATTATAGAACATAGCAAAGGAGCAGGTCCTCTGGCCCATAATGCTTGTGTCGAACATGGTGCCAAGGCAAACTGATCTCATCTGCCTGCATATGATCCACAATCCTTTATTCCTTGCACTTTCATGTGCCTTTCCACAACCCTCATAAACACCACTATGGTGTCTGCCTCCACCATTTTTTAACGATATATTAAAACATTATTTAACAGTATTTAATGGATTCACAACTGATCAGCCAAAGCATTGCAATTCAAACCTTTCCACAATTCAAACAGATATAATTTATACATGTAAACTAATTCTCAACTTCTTGACTTAGCAATAGTTGACTATTCAAGTGTAGCTTTCTCCAATGCAACATTGGTTTAAAACATGTACCATTCTCTTAATACTTTGAAAACAGATTTTCCTCCAAACATCCTGTAAGAACCTTTAATCAATGGAACCTCCTGAATTAGATAATGATTTCATTTGGGAGCAATGCAAGTGTAATATATGTAGCCTTTCCTTGCAACATATCTGTAGGTCTGTCATATTGCTGGTGATTCTGCACCATCCAGAGGCAATAGGGCCTGCACTCCGAGTTGGCAGATTGCAGGCTGGAGTTGCACTCCGGAGATTTGAGCCCGTAACCTTTGCAGATATTGAAGGAATGCTGCACTGTCAGAAGGTTGGATGAGATGATAAATTAAGATCCCATCTGCCCTTTCATGAGAATGTATTTAAAAAATCCCATTTCTATTCAAAGAAAGGCTGAGGGGTTCTCCTTGTGTAATTTCTGCCATGTGACAGCACCAAAGCACTTATCAAAGTCATTAATTTTGAAATGAATCTATTTCATACGAGCACAATCTTAAAATATATTTCTAATACAATCAGCCCTCCCAACTCCTTTTTGGCTCAGACTTAAATCCTTCTCTTTGCCCACTGGAGACTCATTCTGGACATTACTTAGTTAATTTAGTTCTTTCACTTCTAGTTGATGGTGATTTACAATGACTGATACCTTGAATCGGAGAGATAAAATAAAACAGTAAATGAAAGTCAAAAGACTACTGGAAATCCAAAATAATAGCAGAGATTACAGGAAACACACAGTAATTCAAGCAGCATCTGTGGAGAGAGAAACAGTGAATGGTCCAGGTCTAAAATCCTCAATCAGTACTGGGAAAGAAGAAAAAGAGAATAAAAAAGGCTCCTGACCCTAAACCTCATATATGTTTCCCAGAGATGCTGCCTGAACCACTGAGTTACTTCAGCATTTTGTGTCTTTTTTTTTATCAATAACTAATGTGTTTTCTCTCTTTCCCAGATCTGATCCCGAATCTGAAACATTAATTGTTTATCCTCCCATAGATTCCGCCCAACCTGCCGAGTTTGTCCAGCATTTTAATTTTGATAGAGAATAAAACTGGATGGACCACCTGGCATTGGCCGAGGCACTGAAATAGAAACATAGAAAATAGATGCAGGACTAGGCCATTCGGCCCTTCGAGCCAGCACTGCCATTCAATATGATCATGGCTGATCATCTAAAATCAGTACCCCCGTTCCTGCTTTTTCCATCTACCTCACTTGCAGGTAGACAAAGGTGCTGGAGAAACTCAGCGGGTGCAGCAGCATCTATGGAGCGAAGGAAATAGGCAAAGTTTCGGGCCGAAACCCTTCTTCTGAAGAAGGGTTTTGGCCCGAAACGTTGCCTATTTCCTTTGTTCCATAGATGCTGCTACACCCGCTGAGCTTCTCCAGCACTTTTGTCTACCTTCGATTTTCCAGCATCTGCAGTTCCTTCTTAAATACCTCACTTGCAGGAAAGGCTTAGCAGAGGGGATGGCATGGTGGGTGTGAGAAGCCCTGGATATCCTCAGTATTGATTCCATTCTGTGTGAAATCTCATGGCACCAGGTTTAAACATACACAAGGAAACCTTCTCTTGATTACTGCCTATTGCCTACCCCATGTTGATGAATCCAGTGTTCCTCCATGTTGAATACCACTTGAGGAAGCACTACACGTGGGAAGCACTCTGAGTGGCTTCATGTCCACCATTAAAATATCTGTGCCACCAATGAAAGACATAGCTATCACAATGGGTCTGAGAACCAACATACGGGTCAAACCTATTTGATCTAATCTTCAACAATACAATTGGAGAGGAGTATCTATGCATGTTGACATTGCTAATTGTGACCACATATGGAGGCAATGTTCCTTCTTCTCATCCTCCTACTCGAGAATACAATGTACCCTCTAGTATGTTGTGCGGTACAAAACAGTGGAGTGATTAAACTCAGGGATGATTAAGAAGCTGGATATGTTAAACACAAATCACTCAGTAGGTTAATAAATTGGACAGACAAGAAAGAGTTGGGCTCTGGGGAGGATTGGGCTGTTGCTTAGCCAGAAACCAAAATAGGTCAAGAAGCGTACAGGCTACAGGTCAAAAGGACTTGGCATGAGTTTATATAGTTATTGGAGTTTTGCATGGCCTCATCTTTATGGATAGTAGAATAGGAAGCAATCCTGGAGTGAATTGGATTAGTCAAGTCTGGTTCGGCTGGACCGGGCGCTGATCCAAGAGGCCAAGCACATGGACCGGACGGGGCTGGAGTGGAGCAGTGGTGGAGGACAACACGGCCACATTTGGCCAGGCCAGGACTGGACTGTGAACTTGATGAAATGGCGCCAAGCATTGTGGTGCTGACATTGTGTGCAAAATGAATTTCATTATGTAACAATTAATTGCATATGTGACAATAAATATCCATTGAATCTATTGAATTGAATTCTAACAAAGGCCTGGATGGGCGTTACAGCAGGAGAGCAGATTTGGGCGATATGACAGAGGAGGAAATAAATTATCCTAATGTTTCAGAAACAAGGAACTGCCGAAGGTTTGCAAAACAAGACACAAAATGCTGGAGTAACTCAGCGTATCAGGCAGCATCCCAGGAGAACATGGATAAGTGCCATTTCGGGTCTGAAAATGGGTCTCGACCCGAAGCGTCACATATTCATGTTCTCCAGGGATACTGCCAGACCGGTTGAATTACTCCAGAACTTTGTGTCTCATTATCCTTTTGTGCTCATTGAATTGAACCTCGGTTTGAGGCATGAACCTCGGTTTGAGAACTGAATAACAGTTACACCTGTAAAGCATGTACCAATTGGACTAAATTTTGATGTATTACTTTCAAAAGAGAAAAACAGGCATCTTCAGTAATACTGTTTTGTTACAATATTAAGTGTGGCACAGAGCAACTATGAAAAGCTTCATCTGTGCAGCTTAAGCAATGTACTTTGCCATTCTATTTAAACAGCAAATAAATAATGATGAATGATAAATAGATAGATATCAAACAGCTACAGTAGTTCACAGCTCCCCAGGAACTTACAAATAAACAGTACAGCTCACTCTTGCAACGTGTAATGGATCAAACTCCGTGTAATTGTTCCAACAAATTAGAAGCCAAATAATGCCAATGAGGCTATTTACAGAGGACATTTGCTTTCTGTCTAAGGGAGAGCAACATCTGTAGGATATCCCCTGCAGGGACATTTGTGCAGATAAACCTGCAGCCATTTAGCCGAGGAGATTCTCAAGTTCCTTGACTCTCTGCAGAAACTGTTCAGATTTAACATTCTTAAAATCTTAAATTGATAACA
This sequence comes from Malacoraja senta, assembly GCA_038087875.1. Classification (NCBI taxonomy): domain Eukaryota; kingdom Metazoa; phylum Chordata; class Chondrichthyes; order Rajiformes; family Rajidae; genus Malacoraja; species Malacoraja senta. The sequence goes on from CM075988.1 coordinate 24,575,305, forward strand.
TTTTAATCTTCTCATTAACTAATCTATTTTAAATGATTAATGCTCCCTGTAAAATCTAGATCAATATCTCTGTTACTCCATCCAGATCTGAGCATCTGTTTCTCCAAGTCCTGATTCAGCATCATTGAGTGCACAACCTGTTCCTAATCAGGAAAAGGATTCTGTTCCTTTGCTCTGAACACAATATAACAGAGGGCTTTAAAATTATGAGAATGGTTAATAGGGCATATGCTGAGGAAATATTTCCACATTACAAGTTAGAGTTCATAAAATACAAGGCAGACATTAATCAAATAGTTTGGTTCTGATATAACAGAAGAGGACATAAGTCACAATAGACAATAGACAATAGACGCAGGAGTAGGCCATTCGGCCCTTCAATGTGATCATGGCTGATCGTCCCCAATCAGTACCCCCGTTCCTGCCTTCTCCCCATATCCCCTGACTCCGCTATTTTTAAGAGCCCTATCTAGCTCTCTCTTGAAAGCATCCAGAGAGATGAAACATCCACCTTCCTGAAACCATCTTCCTGAAACATCAGCACACCACAAATCCAATGAAGGTGAAGAACTACTGTAAACAACATTCTAAAAGTGAGCTACCCCAGCATTTTAGTGTCTATCTGGGTCCTTGCTGTGGTGTCTGGAAAAGCTGGAGACTATAAACCAGTGTCTGCAGTGACTATAAACCAGTGTCTGCATTAAAACACTGACCCTAACTTATCCCACCACCAACTTCTGCTCAGCCTCCTCAGATGAAGCTTCTTGAACCAAGCCAGAGCACTTTCTCCTTTACCTCCACACGGCCACTCCCAACAGTCTGCTTGGCGAGTGCCAGCCTTGCTTTTATACCCCACGAGGGCCCGTCACTCCGGGATGCTAATTGCTCCCAGCTGGTCAACTAAATCAGACCTCGTTACCTGTTGCTTTTGAACAATCCCACTCCTCTGTCCTTCCTCTCAGCTGCTCAACTCAAATGTACCTCGTTAACTGGTGTTTTTTTTTTAAAAGCCCCACTCTTCTGTTATTGGGGGGGAAAATGCCGGAGGCTATTGAGATTATGAGCTAACGAGGCAATTTAAAAATATCAATAGGATTAGGCAAAATCAACTGAGATTTTCGAAAGGGATTTTTTTGGACAAATTTACTAGCACTAATGGAACAGGCTGATGGGTTGAGATGAAATAAGTGTGGACAGATGTTTCTTCAGAGCAAAATTACGCTATGTCCTGTTTCTACAGGGTAATATTTAATGTAATACCACATAGTTCAGATAGGTAAATCAGGCTCTACCTCTGGGAGATTCAGATCTTGATGATCTGAACCTGGAGTGTATGGAGAAGCATTAGAACCTTCAGATGTGGCTCTGGACGACACTGATCATGATCAGGAAAGAATAAGTAGGCTGGAGTTCCTTCCTCTGGAAAATAGGTTTCGGAGACTTCACAGGGAAGGTCTTTAAAATGGCAGAAATGATGATTTCATGCTTTTCCCCTTGTTATGGTAAATTATCATTGGTGATCAACTCCATTTGGATCTTAAGAGGTAGGCCATTCAGCCCCTCATGCCTGCACCAACTCCTATTTCCCTCACAGTGGAAAGTGTTGATTCTGCTGTGGGGGGGGGGGGGGGGGATGTTCATGTTGAATCCTATGGTGTATTGTGTCTTTTTTCTTCTTTTTTATTTTATATGGATGTACGGTAATCTAATTTTTTTTCTCTGTAAAGCACTTTGGCTTCAACATGATTTGATTTAAAAGTGCTATATAAATAAAAATTATTTACTTACTCACTTACTATCTATTGCTACCCTGAAAATCCAAAAATATATTGTTCTTTCTCTTAAATATGCTGAGCAACTAAACCTCGACAATCATTTTGGGTGGTGAACTCCAAACTTCAGTTCTCTTTGTGTGCAGGATTTATTTATCTTCTCTGACCAGAATTATTTTGAGACTTTCACCCTTTGTTCTCTAGCACTATCCTGCACACTAGGGACAATTCCAGCCAAGAGAAACACTACTCTGCTCTGATCTCCTAATCCCTGATCGTGGATGTGGATGGATTGGAGATGGACTCGGTGTTTTTTTGAAGAATCCTAAGGTATTATGGCAACATTTTAAAATAAATGCTTTTGGTACTGAGGAGATTCTGAGTGCAGAAAGCAGCAGACACATGCTGGATCTAATGACACCTTATACATCAAAGCTTTAATGGGAACAGTTTGTTGTGGATAATTACCTGTAAAATAAACACAGATAGACAGGCAGATTTAGAAATGGGCTTCATAAAGCATAATTTGTTGTGGTTTATGTATAGCTTCTGAACTACACATTGCCGCCTGAATCAGTGACTGGAATATTATTACCATCCGTATTCACATTCGGTCAGGATGTCAAACAGAGCCTCACTGCCCCCCCAATCACCACTACTCTCCTCCCACCACCACCTTGATCTCTCATTTAGATATAGGAAATCCATTGGCACTAACCCAATGAAATGCAATTAATTTCTCACCAGGATCCTATTAAATATTTATCCATCAATTAACAGTATTGACACAGATTTGCCCAGTCATTATCACATTGCTGTTTGTGGGACTTTACAATGTGTTACATTTTCAATTAACAGCGAATTCTAGGCTTTGGACAATGCTTCAGTTCTTGCTTCTTGCTTCAGTTGCGATCCATTCAGTTTGGACTTTCGAGACACAGCGCAGAAACAGGCCCTTCGGCCCACCGAGTGCGTGCAGACCAACGATCACCACTCGGTACACGAACACTATCCTACACATTAGGGACAATTTACAATTTTACCGAAACCGATCAACGTACAAACCTGTACGTCTTGGGAGTGTGGGAGGAAACCAGTGTCCCGGGAGAAAACCCAGGTCACAGGGAGAATGTACAAAATCCATCAGACAACATCCATAGTCAGGATCGAACCTGGGTCTCTGGCGCTGTAAGGCCGCAACTGCACAACTGAGCCACCATGCCGCCCCGACAGAAAGTTTCCAACAGAAAATTTGCATCCAACAGGAAATTTGTTTTTTACAAAATCTAGAATTATCATTTCATAAAGAAAATTTCCTATTTGAAATTGTTAGCTTTCAGGTATTTCAAGGATTTTAAAGGTAAGATAGGTCCATAAGAAGACAGAGGTCACCCATGATCTAATTTAATGGCAGATTGAGCATGAATAGACTCTTCAGACATATCGTATCAAGGGCAGGAGATAGGGTGTCGATATGGAAGAATCCTCTTTGTAAGTCTGAAGAAGGGTCTCAACCCAAAATGTCACCTATTCCTTTTCTCCAGAGATGCTGTCTGTCCCGCTGAATTACTCCAGCTTTTTGTGTCTATCTTCTGTTTAAACCAGCATCTACAGTTCTTTCCTACACTATCCTCTTTGTTTACTGTTTGAACTCTGATCCTGTGAGCCTCTCTTGTTGCATAGCTTTTAATTACCATCTTCGTAAAGTTGACTCTTTCCAGGCTGCAGCTCAGACACAAATCTTCATTCTCCATCTTGTGAGGAAATATTTTCTGATTGGCTTCTGGCCCTCCAATTCCCCCAGCACTATGTGTCACCAATATATCCACAAGGCACAAGTCAGGAGTGTGATGGGATACTCTCCATTTACCTGCATGTGTGCAGCTTCAACAATGCTCTGGAAGGCCAACAGCATCCAACAGAAAGTAGCCCTCGCTCGCTCCACAACTCAATCCCTGTGTCACAGGTCAAATATAGACATGAAATGTTGGAGTAACTCAGCGGGTCAGGCAGCATCCCTGGAGAAAAGGAATAGGTGATGTTTCTCCAGAGATGGTGCCTGACCTGCTGAGTTACAGAGTGTTACAGTGTGGAAACAGGCCCTTCGACCACAACTTGCCCAACATGTCCCAGCTACACTAGTCCCACCTGCCTACTCTTGGTCCATATCCCTCCAAACTTGTCCTATCATGTACCTGTCTAACTTGTTTCTTAAACATTGGGATAGCTCCAGCCTCAACTACCTCCTCTTGCAGCTTGTTCCATACACCCACCACCCTGTGTGTGTGTCACTCCACCATTTTGTGCCTCTCTCCGGTGTAAACCAGCATCTTCAGATCCTTCCTACACATTATCTCAGGTAAATATGATTGACAATAGGAACCCAATAGTACTTCTTCAACAGCATCTCCCAAACACACAACCACTACCATCTAGAAAGACAAAGGAAGCAGATACAGAGGAACACCAAACCGTAGCACGCATCAATCTTACTCAGAAATGGGTGATGCGTGGGTGCAGCGGTAGAGTTGCTGCCTCACAGCGCTAGAGAACCAGGTTCGATCCTGACTACGGGTGCTGTCTGTAGGGAGTTTCTATACGTTCTCTCCGTGACCGTGTGGGTTTTCTCCGGGAGCTCCGGTTTCATCCTACACTCCAAAGACGTACAGGCTTATAGGTTAATGGGCTTCGGTAAAGGAAAATTATAAATTGCTCCTAGTGTGTAGGGTAGTGCTAGTGTATGGGCAAGGCTGATTGGCGCAAACTCGGTGGGCCGAAGGGCCTGTTTCTGCCTTGTGTCTCTAAACTACTAAACTAAATACATCAGCGGTTGTTCATGACTGCTGGCTCCAAATACTCGAACACTTTCTCAAAGAAGTGGGGGATGGCATTCACCACATGGTGTGTAGTCAGCACCTTACTGCGTAGTAAATGCACATCTTGCCACATCCCACAAGGACATTTTAATAAAGCTTTGAAACAGTTTAACATCTCCCCTGAAAGAAGGCACCTGTGAATAAAGATCTCAGGAATATTCCAGTCATGGGGTCAGACGGCCTCACGGTCTCTCTGGACATTGATTCAGAATTAATGTTCACACTCTGACATATAAATATTTATCGGCTCAAAATCTCTTACCTTGAAATGGCACCCCTGATACCAGGTGCAACCAGTTGAGGTATTCCATAAATTTTACCTTCCTGCTCTTTAATTCATGCATGATTAAAAAAAAACGTTTCTCACCTCTGCTGTGGTTTGTTAAGTAGCATTCTTGTCTCTGAAGACAGATGCTTGTCTCTGACACAAATTCACTTTGGTGAATTCTGGATGGACACTCCAATTTGCTGCTGCGTGAGAGCTACAGTTTTGAAGGAACAGCCTTTACCAATTAGTCACTAAACTGAAGCTCTAGCTGTTCATTTGGAAAGGTACAAAAAATCTCAAAGTACCTTTTTGAAGGGTATTTTCTTTAGTCTCAACACTAACAATATTTATTACATAGGTGCTGTGCAATAACTGGTCACAAATTTCATTCTTATTATAATGCACATGACACTTTCAATGCCTTGTAACCATATATTTTTGACTAGTGGCAGACCAATTTCCCTCTGGGATAAATAAAGTTGTATCTTATCGTATTGTAGTGTAATAGTCGCTTTTCATTGACAATCTTTGGAAGCCCTCCCTGTAATTTCCTACTACATTTGTCCTGCCTGCTGTCATGAACAGCTGACTGCCCGGCATTAACTCGCCCTCTTGACCTGGCCAGCAAGGAAATGGGAAACTGTGCAAAAATATTGCAATGATGTCTTATCTTTGATCCTGCATCTTATCACCATGTCTGTTTTTTTCTCAACTGCTCATTGACCCACAGGGTCTTTGTGCTCCTCCAAACCCACTCGGGGCGGAGAAGCAGAGGTCAGACTGAGGAGAAATCTCTCTAAGGTGTTGCATCAAAACACACCAGAGCACACAGAACACAAGCTGGATTCAATTTACCTTCATGGCTCCACAGTAATCCATCAAACACACTCACGGCAGGTGAGTTACACTTCATCAGTTATACAGAGTAAAGTTTCATCTGCAGCGTCTCATCAAAAATACCCAAGATGGATGTAACATCAGTTAGATGCAGAGTAAAACTCCCTCTAAAGGTACATACAAAACCTGTTAGATGAATAGCATAGCCTCCACTAAATTGGCCATCAAACATTTACAGGTCAGATAAAGTAGGTACAAAATATAAAAATAATGTTCCCTCTGCAGACATAGGAAGGTACAGAGTAGGTTACAAGCAAAGTAAAACTCTATTTGGACTGCCTCATCAAAAACTGTTGGAATCGTACAGCATGGTATAAATACAAAGTATTTCAATTCCAAGCAAACTCAACCTACAGTTTTATTTTAGACTTCTCAATTCAAGACAGCAACAATAAGTTGGAGACACAAGAGACTGCAGGTACTGGAATCTGGAGCAAAAAAAGGAGCTGCTGGAGGAAGCGGTCAGGCAGCATCTGTGGAGGGAATCGCCACATCTCAAACTAATCCGGTGTACCTACATTTTCTAATTTCCTTAATGTCTAAAATCTATTAATCTGTCTTGAATATACTCGTTGCTCAGTCTCCATAGTTCTCCTTCATAAAGAATTTCAGATTAATTAACCTTTGTGTGAAGGAATTTCTACTCATTTCAGTTTGAAATGGGTGAGTCATTACCTTTGGACTGTATACCCTCGTTCCAAAAGCCCTAGCCGGCAGAAATACCCTTCCTATATTTATCTTGCCAAACCCTGAAAGAACTTTTTATTCTACAATTAGATCATGAGTCTCTTCAGTGAGAGATACAGTAGGTCATTCCCTCTGTCTGATCTTAAAGGTTATCTGGCTATCTGACTGGAAAACGATTTGAACACCCTGGGAGAGTGAGACAATGATGACTTCGCACATTTTTTATAGTTTCTGCACAGCAGTGAAACAAGAGTGCAGACTATAAACATCAAGGGAATCTGACCACAAATATCCGAAGACGGGTCTCGACCTGAAATGCCAACTATTCCTTTTCTCCAGAGGTGCTGTCTGACCCGCTGAGTTATTCCAGGTTTTTGTGTCTATCTTCACAAATATCTGGTGATCTGCTTGGCTTGGACTTACTGTTTTTCTCATCAGTTGCTATCAGCCAGAAGCACATGAGAATCCCTGGTATTCATCAATGATAATAACAACACTAGCAGAGATTGAAGAATTCCCACAGATAGTAAAGTGGGACAGAAATAGTATGTTTTTTGCTGATATTTTAAACATTTTACAGAGTGTGAATTAAAGATTGAAAGATATCCATAAGATCAAGGAAGAATTTGACTTAATGCTTAGCTTAGTTTAGAGATACAGGGCGGAAACAGGCCCACCGTGTCCGCACCGACCGTTAACACTATCCTACACACACTAGGGACAATTTTACACATACACCAAGCCAATTAACCTACAAACGTGTACGTCTTTGAGCGTGGGAGGAAACCGAAGATCTCGGAGAAAACCCATGCAGGTCACGGGGAGAACGTACAAACTCCGTACAGACAGCACCCGTGGTCGGGATCGAACCCGGGTCTCAGGTGCTGCAAACGCTGTAAGGCAGCAACTCTCTCTCAATTCTCCACTATAAGTAAGGCATCATATTCAAATTCTCTCATTTTAGGTAAACAACTCGTCCCGTTTTTCCTCCTCCATTCCACCTGGATGCACAGCCATTCTCATTTTTCCCTTCCCCCATTTCCTTCCACCTATATATCCTCCTTTGACTTAACATTATATGCATTTTCTATCCTCTAACACCTTTTATAGTCATAGAGCGTGGAAACAGGCCCTTCGGCCCAACGCGCACACCGTCCAACATCTCCCAGCTACACTAGTCCCACCTGCCTGCGTTTGGCCCATATCCCTCTAAACATCCTATCCATATCCTATTGTCTTATCATTTGTGGCCTTTGTCCAACCATTGGCCATCAAAACCTCCCCTCATCTGTATGAACCTATTACGAGCCAGGCTTTGTTCCATCCCCACCTCTCTTCCAGCTTTTTCCTCCCCCCTCTCCCGACTGCAATCAGTCTGAAGAAGGGTCCCAACACAAAATGCCACCTTTCCATGTTCTCCAGAGGTGCTGCCTGACCCGCTGAGTTAATCCAGCACTATCTATCATTGATTTTCATTGTTTCTGGGATAGTTGTTCATACGTTCATAAGTTATAAGAGCGGAATTAAGTCACTCGGCCCATCAAGTCTACTCCGCCATTCAATCTATCTTTCCCTCTCAACCCCATTCTCCGCTTTCTCCCCATAACCCCTGACACTCGTACTAGTCAAGCATTTGTCAACCTTGTGTCAATGCTCTTCAGGCTGTGAATCCTTCCATGATAGTGTGGTGAAATGGGCTGTCCAGACTTAGAGGTAGGGTGAGTAGGAGAAGAGTGGTCAGTAGTGATTGATTGTGGAGCAAGTTTTAGAATTAGGACTATCCATTCTCAAGGGTCAGTGTGCTGGCATGGAGATATTTTTGATTGTAGTATGGAGCCATTCTTGGTTATTTTATTAAAGGACAAGGACAAAGGACATGTATTGTCACGTACACCAATTGGGGCAGTGAAATTGGAGTTACCATGCAGCACACAAATAAAGATAAACACAACACTATAGAATTTAACGTAAAACATAAAACATCCCCCACTGTGAGGGAAGGCAATAAAAGTCCAGTCCTCTTCCTCTTGTTCACCCGTGGTCGGGGCCTATTTGAGGCCTCCACAGTCGCCGCTATGGATGGCCCGATGTTTCAGGCCCTCTCGCTGGATGATGGTACTCCGGCGTCGGAAGAACACTCTCAGCGGCTTGTAGTTTCCAAATCGGCCGCTTCCTTAGCATAGCTGCCGTAGCGGCGACTGCAGAGGCCTCAATAGGCCCCGACTATGGGTGAACTGGGGATGGGACTGGACTTTGCTGCCTTCCCCCACAGTGGGAACCATTGTGGGGGGATGTTTTTATGTTGTTGTTAAATTCTTGGATGTTATCTTTATTTGTGTGCTGCATGGCAAGTCAAATTTCACTGCACCAATTGGTGTACGTGACAATAAATGTTTATCTATCTATCTATCTACCGGAGACCGCGGCTCCCGAAGTCCACATGCCCACATGGCAATCCTCGGCGAAAGATCCCAGGACTCCGCGATGTTAACGTCAGTGCCGCCCGCGGCTGGAAGCTCCGCAGACCACAGCTCCGCGATGTTAAAGTCGGCAGTCCCAGCACTCCAGAGCTTCCAACACGGCGACCCTAGTAAGGCATCGGCCGCTCCGCGATGGTACCTCAGTGCTGCGCCGCCGCTGAAGCTCTGGCCGGTCTCCGACAGGAAAGGCCGCGCCAATCCAGATGGCAGGCCGCGAAGAGGGGGCGAAGATGAGGCTCGGAGGAAAGACGCGTCCTCAACCCAGGTAGCGACTGTGAAAAACAGTTTCCTCCTCCCCCCCCCCCCCACATAAAAAGACTAAAAGACCTCCAAAACAAAACTTTTTGATGGACTAAAAATTAAAAAAAGGATGAAAGTACGAACAGCTGCAGGAGAGGCTGCCACACTTGATGGCGCCACCACTCGGATTAGTAATTAATATGGCATTGGAGGAATGCATTGATTGGTATTCTTGCAATGTACACAAACCATCATTTTATGCAGTTAACAGACTTGGGATAAGGAAAATTAGCATTTGCTAAAAGCTCCCCTTGGTCTTTTCTCTTTATATTCTTGACCTTACTGCTACTATTGATCTGAAAGATTGACAAACAGCCTGGTTTAATCATTACAACAACAGTTCATGGCATCAAATTAGTTATGACATTTTTTGATTAATGTGAAAAATCTTTGAAACAACAGTTCATAGGTCGAGGCTCTCATATTAAATTACTGCGATTCTTTTTGTCGATCTCCAAGCTCTCAGCTCTACTGAAAAGACAGTTTATATGTAAACCTCCCAACCTCAAATAAATGCTTCATAATTGCTTCCCAAACTTCCACTGGAAACAAGGAAAGTATTGGGGGAACAGAGGCATGGATGAGGACAGCAGCAGGCGATGGGACTGAAGCAGGATCACAGTGGGGGAAAGAGATGAAGATTGACTGTAGACAAAGGTGCTGGAGAAACTCAGTGGTGCAGCAGCATCTAAGGAGCGAAGGAAATAGGCATCGTTTCAGGCCGAAACCCTTCTTCAGACTGAACAAGATTGACTGTTGACTGCAACTAAAGTGGATTGACACGTTCAATGTAATGTCATTAACACATTCTGGCTGTATGCTCACAAGCATTAGAGAGTTCATTAGAGGGCACCACTATCATTTGCTGCAACTAAAGGATTGGCTCTGCGATGGGTCTGGGATGTGTTAACAGGCAAGTTCAAGTTTCACTTTAAATAGGCATACCTTTTCATTGTAAGAGGGAAGTTGATCTATTCCATTACATGGTAATGTTTTCACTTTAAAATGACATTGATTCAATCGTCTTTACAATAACTGAACACAGTAATAAATCCTGCTCATCCCATCTGGTATCTCAGTGTAGAATTCTCTCTGCTGACTTGAGTTGTCTTTACCTTCTGCGGTTTTATTTTGTATTGATTGATTAACTGCATACGTTTAATTATTGATAGACTGTCTCGACTAATGTCAAGTTTCATACAGTGTTGCTTGAGAGGTAGAGATTTTCCAAGAGCAAGAGTGTCAAGGAAACTAGTATACATGGGGACATCTGAGGTGACTGGGGTGGAACCCGTAAGCCAATCAGTTTTGGAATGAAGCATGACGGCATTTTCTGGTTGAAGGTTTTTTTACAGTGGATTGGGTGAACCCCAGGGTTATTATGAGGAAACTCGATGGAGCAGATAGGAAAGAAAAGGTTCCAGCGACAGGAAGGTTTAATTCAATTCAATTCAATTCAATTCAATTTATTTGTCTTTTGGACAAATTTGTCATTTGGACCCCTTGAGGTCCAAACGAAATGTCGTTTCTGCAGCCATACAATACAAAACGAAGAAGACCCGAGACACAACACAATTTACACATACATCCATCACAGCGCTGTGATGGAAGGCAAAAAAACGTATCTCTCCACTGCACTCCCCCCCGATGTCAGAGTCAAAGTCAAAGCCCCCGGCGGGCGATGGTGATTGTCCCGCAGCCATTAAAGCCACGCCGGGTGATGCAAGGTCGCGCACCGGGTCTTGGTGTTAGAGCCCCGGCGCGCACCCGCAAAGTTCGGTGGCCATTCCAAGCCGCGCGGGGGGATAAAGCCCCGCTCCAGGTGCTCTTCAACCCCGCAACTCGGGCGGGAGAAGTCGCCACTGCGGAAGCCCCGAAAAGCGGTCTCCCACCAGGGGACACTGATAGAAGATAATTGGCAAAAGAAACAAAGGAGAGATACAGGCGATGTTTTTAACGGAGTGGGTTGTGATCTGACATGACACGCCGAGAAGAGTGAAGGGAGAAAATCAATGGCCCCTTTCAAAACGAATTGGATAAATATTTGAAAACGGAAAAAATGCGACGTGGAAAGTACAAGCGGGTGGGACTAATTGAATAGCTCTTCTGAAGTCATCAATGTGATGGGCTAAATGATTCCCTTCCAAGGTATTTGTTTAAGAAGGAACTGCAGATGCTGGAAAATCGAAGGTAGACAAAAGTGCTGGAGAAACTCAGCAGGTGAGGCAGCATCTATGAAGCGAAGGAAATAGGCAACGTTTCGGGCCGACACCCTTCTTCAGACCTTCCAATGTATATTATGTCCAGGTATATATGATAATATCCAGGAATTCTCAATTATCAAAAACTCTAATGATTAGTCATGTTCAGTTACTTGGAACAATTCACAGATCAAACCATCACAGAACAGTGTAACTTATAATTTACTCTTTGTTAGTTTTATGCACAATTAAACTTGGTGGAACTTTCAGATATCTAATAGCTGGTTCTGTGCATTTTACCAAGACAGTGCCTGCCTCCTTACTCCATTGATCTTCCAGTAGCATTCCTACTGACACTCCTCAGCCTCAACACTTAATCTATTTGACAATTGTTTCTTAACACAGTTACCAGAGTAAGGAGGCAAATACATTTAGAAGTCCACAGAGCTTCCAGCAGGGGCGGCACAGTGGTGCAGCAGTAGAGTTGCTGCCTTTCTGCGCCAGGGACCCGGGTTCGATCCTGACCATGGGTGCTGTCTGTACAATGTTTGTACATATAACATCCCTCGACCTGTTTGGCTTTTCTCCGGGTGCTCCGGTTTTCTCCCACACTCCAAAGATGTACAGATTTGCAGGTTAATTGGGTTTGATAAAATCGTAAATTGTCCTTAGTGGACTCGGTGGGTTGAAGGGCCGGTTTCCACACTGTGTCTAAACTAAACTTGAAAGCTTCAGCATCATGTTTAGAATCGCTGAATTGAAACTACCTTGTCAGGCTCCATTTGTGTTGCATACATGAAATGACAAAGTAAGCATGACATACGTGATTCTGGAGTTCCATGTATCTACAAAGGTCTCTCACTCAGAGGTGAATCACAAAGAGGATTAGAGAACAGGATGGGAAAGTATATCTGAGGTACTGAAGACCAAGGGACTTGAAATACTGTACACCTTCTGTTCCTATTTTCTTATGTGCTGGGACACTGATGGCATGGTTTCTTGATTAGGCACGACACAGAAAGTGTGAGGTATGGATTTAGCAAGGTTTATGCCAGCAATAACCTGCACATTTCACATTTTTAACTCACGCCCGCCAGGGGCTCCAACTTCAGGACCCGGAGCGGGGCCTTGCATCGCCCAGCACGGCCTTAAACGGCCGCGGGACTTGCCGTCGCCCGCTGGGGACTCCAACATCGGGAGAAGAATAAGGAACAGGGGAGAGACAAGACTTTGCTTTCCATCACAGTGAGGAGGTGTTTGGAGATTCACTGTGATGGATGTTTATGTAAATTGTGTTAATTGTGTGTCTTGTTTTTTTTTCTTGTTTGTATGACTGCAGAAACGTAATCTTATTGGAACTTAGGTTCAAATGACATAATAAAATATCTTGTATCTTGTACAAAAATGTTCACTGAAACACAAATATGTCAAAGAAATTGAAGGTAGCAACAGTGAGTGAGAAGCCCTTGACTAAAGGCCAGACATTTGGGGCTACTCTGCCACTCATTAAGATCATGGTAGATCTTCTATGCCAGAACTATAATCCTGCTCTCCCCACACACCTTGATGTCTTTTGTGTGAACACATCTATCTAACTTCTTAGGAGATGTAGAGTTGCAAAGCAATTTTGGAAGTCTAACATGGAATCACAAAGTTACATTTGATTTGTGCATTATTTACTTATAACAACACAGGCCATTCAGCCCATCAAAACCATGCTGGTTTCCAGCAGAGTAATCTCATCCATCCCATTCCCTATCACTCTACATCCCTGCAATTTACTGCTACTCACATTCCTGCTGAATGCTCTTCAATTCTACTTGCCACCTAGATAAACTAAGGTATGATTTACAGTATCTAAATCTAATAAACACAGTACGTCTTTGGGAAGTAGGAGGAAACCACAGCACGCGACAGACACCCCTGTAGTCATAGGGAGAGTGTGCAAGGTTTGCACAGACTGCTAAAAGGTCAACAATGTAGAACAATCCTTGTTCTATGCATACCAGGGCCCCATCCCCGACCTCTACCTCCGCTACATCGATGATTGTTTTGGTGCCACATCCTGCACCCACACACAACTGACTGACTTCAACCGCTTCACCACCAACTTCCATCCGGCACTCAAATACACCTGGACCATTTCCGACACTTCCCTACCATTCCTTGACCTCACTATCTCCATCGAAGGTGATAGACTCCTTACCGACATCCACTACAAACCCACCAACTCCCATGGCTATCTGGACTACACTTCTTCCCACCCTGCTTCCTGTAAGGACTCCATCCCCCACTCCCAATTCCTCCATCTACGGCGCATCTGCTCCCAGGATGAAGGCGTTCCACACCAGGGCATCTGAAATGTCCTCTTTCTTCAGGGAACGGGGTTTCCCCTCCTCCACCATAGATGAGGCTCACACCAGGGTCTCTGCCATACCCCGCAACACTGCTCTCTCTCCCCATCCCCCCACTCAAAACAAGGGCAGAGTCCCCCTAATCCTCACCTTTCACCCCACCAGCCGTCACATACAACAAGTGATCCTCCGTCAGTTTCGCCACCTCCAACGTGACCCCACCACTCGCCACATCTTCCCATCTCCCCCCATGTCTGCCTTCCGCAAAGACCGCTCCCTCCGTAACTCCCTTGTCAATTCTTCCCTTCCCTCCCATACCACCCCCTCCCCTGGTACTTTCCCTTGCAACCGCAAGAGATGCAACACTTGTCCCTTCACCTCCATCCCTCGACTCCATTCAAGGACCCAAGCAGTCGTTCCAGGTGCGACAGAGGTTCACCTGCATCTCCTCCAACCTCATCTATTGCATCCGCTGCTCTAGATGCCAGCTGATCTACATCGGTGAGACCAAGCGGAGGCTTGGCGATCGTTTCGCCGAACACCTCCGGTCGGTCCGCAATAACCAACTTGACCTCCCGGTGGCTCAGCACTTCAACTCCCCCTCCCATTCCGCATCTGACCTCTCTGTCCTGGGTCTCCTCCATGGCCACAGCGAGCAACACCGTAAATTGGAGGAAATGCACCTCATATTCCGCTTGGGCAGTCTACATCCTGGGGGCTTGAACATTGAATTCTCCCAATTCTGCTAGCCCTTGCTATCCCCTCCCCTTCATCAGCCCTCTGGTTGTCTCCTCCCCTCCCCCAGCCCTCAGGCTCCTCCTCCGCCTTTTTCCTTTTTTCCTTTCTTCTCAGTCTGAAGAAGGGTTTCGGCCCGAAACGTTGCCTATTTCCTTCGCTCCATAGATGCTGCTGCACCCGCTGAGTTTCTCCAGCATTTTTGTGTACCTGCTAAAAGGTCAAGATTGAACCAGGATCCCTGGAGCTGTGAGGCACTAACCTAGCACTAACTTACCGAATAGTGAAAAACCTGGTTCGAGTGGATGTGGAGAGGATGTTTCCACTGTTGGGAGAGTCATACCTTCAGAATTAAAGGACGTTCCTTTAGGAAGGAGATAAGAAGGGATTTCTTTAGTCAGAGAGTGGTGAATCTGTGGAATTCATTGCCATAAAAGACTGTGGAGGCCAGATCAATGGATATTTTTAAGGCAGTGAGATATATTCCTGATTAGTATGGGTGTCAGGGATTATGGGGAGAAGACAGGAGAATGGGGTTAAGAGGGAAAGATAGATCAGCTGATTGAATGGTGGAGTAGACGTGATGGGCTGAATGGCCTAATTCTTCACCTATCACTAATGAACTTATGAACTGCAGCACAAAACTGTGTCGCACTATTTGTATTTGGGTGGGGGAGAGCTTGGAAGTAGAAGTCAGGCAGCAACCCACACAAATGAGCTGTGAAAGGGAGCCTCTCCACTGTGGAAAATCACAGTTATCAAGTGGTAGGCCTTAACCTGTGTGCAGAGTCAGGTACTGAGCATCACTGACTGTACAGGAGTGTGTTCCCTCGCAGCTTGCTAACACAATAAGTGAGAAGGACAAAAGGAGGAAGAGAGACACAAGGAACAGCAGGCTGGAATCTTGCGTAGAACACAAAGTGCTAAGTAACTTAACAACATCTCTGGCGGACAACGATCAGTTTTATGTCCGGACCCCTCTTCAGCCTGATCAGTCCTGACCAAAAATGCCACCAATCCATATCCTCCTGCCTGCTCCGCTGAGTTGATCCAGCACTTGTTCCACGTGAAAAGCAGGAAGACATGTTGAAGACATCAGGAGCTCATGCTGGTAATTATCCCAATAAATACTAATTTGACAACTAAATCGTCATTCTGCTGTTTTTTTGAGGCACCGAATAAAAGCAAGACATGAGCAGTGAGAAATGTGTAATTAATACGTTGTTAGTTTTATGCACAATTAGACATTAAAAACTGCTTAATGTTTAATTCTTAGCTATTAGCATAAGAGCAAGGTAGCATCTGTCTAACCACTTGGAACAATATCGTTTGAAATTAGAAAGCTATTTTGAAGGAGTCCTGGAAGGAGGAGGACCAACGGTTTCTGAGATCAATGGTCCCAACCTGTACCGCCATCTGTCCATTTTCTTCCATAGAATCTGGCTGGCCCGCGGAGTTTCTTCAGCAATTTGGTCTTTGCTCAAGATTCCAGCTTCCGCTGTTCCTTGTGAGATCTCTGCACTGTTTCTGAGATCTATGCACTGCTCCAAATGTGGCCAAGCATGTTCCTGCTATTATCATTCCATGTTGGACAGCCAAGCCTTCAAATATGACCGCCATGAGTGAGAGGGGGAACAATGGGGGATCTGGTGTGGAAGAACCGCCGTGGGGTGAGGTGGGGGGGGAATGGGGAGAACAAACGGGGTCCCGGCTGGGACTCTCTGGAATTTAGGATGAGAGGGGATCTTACAAGATACAAGATACATTTATTTGTCACATGTGCCGGTTGGCACAGTGAAATGTGTGTTCACCATTATTGAGACATATTATTGATCTTATTGAAACATATAAGATTATTAAGGGTTTGGACACGCTAGAGGCTGGAAATATGTTGCCGATGTTGGGGGAGTCCAGAACCAGGGGCGGGTAAGCCATTTAGAGCGGAGATGAGGAAATACTTTTTCACACAGCGTTGTGAGTCTGTGGAATTCTCTGCCTCAGAAGGCAGTGCAGGCCAGTTCGCTGGACGCTTTCAAGAGAGAATTAGATAGAGCTCTTAAAGATAACGGAGTCAAGGGATATGGGGAGAAGGCAGGAACGGGGTACTGATTGTGGATGATCAGCCATGATCACGTTGAATGGCGGTGCTGGCTCGAAGGGCCGAATGGCCTACTCCTGCACCTATTGTTTATTGTCTATTGTCTACTGTGGGTGTGCAAGCAAAGAATCTCACTGTGATTCTTTCAATCATTCATTGACATCTGTCTACACTCATGATCAGTGACAATTTTACAAGTATGTTTCAACTTTTTTTTTACTCAATGGAATGTCGAACGGTGCTGGCTCGAAGGGCCGAATGGCCTACTCCTGCACCTATTGTCTATTGTCAAGCCTTTAATATTTTCTCCTGTGTTCCTTCCAACCATCGATAAACAATTACATGTTCTGCCAGATCACTTTGGAGCTGATGCTGGCTAAAGGTCTGAAGAGGGGTCCTGACCTGAAACATCATCCATCCTTTTTCTCCAGACATGCTGCCGGACCCACTGAGTTACTCCAGCATTTTGTGTCCATCTTTGGTATAAACCTGCATCTGCAGAGGACAGCGGCTTAAGGTGATGGGGAAAAGATTTAATAGAAATCTGAGGGGTAACTTTTTCACACAAAGGGTAGTAGGTGTATGGAACGAGCTGCCAGAGGAGGTAGTTGAGGCAGGGACCATCCCAACCTTTAAGACAGGTACATGGATAGGATAGGTTTAGAGGGATATGGACCAAGTGCGGGCATGTGGGACTAGTGTAGCTGGGAGACACAAAATGCTGGAGTAACTCATCGGGTAAGGCAGCATCTCTGGAGAGAAGGAATGGGCGACGTTTCGGGTCGAGACCCTTCTTCAGACTGATGTCGGGGGAGGGGGCGGGACAAGATAGAATGTAGGCGGAGACAGTAAGACTGGTGGGAGAACTGGGAAGGGGAAGGGGATGGAGAGAGAAAGCAAGGGCTATCTAAAGTTTCGAAAGTCAATGTTCATACCGCTAGGGTGTAAACTACCCAAGCGAAATAAGAGGTGCTGTTCCTCCAATTTGCGCTGGGCCTCACTCTGACAATGGAGGAGGCCCAGGACAGAAAGGTCAGATTGGGAATGGGAGTGGGAATTGAAGTGCTGAGTCACCGGGAATCCAGAACCAGTGGCCACAGTTTAAGAATAAGGGGTAAGCCATTTAGAACGGAGATGAGGAAACACTTTTTCTCACAGAGAGTGGTGAGTCTGTGGAATTCTCTGCCTCAGAGGGCGGTGGAGGCGGGTTCTCTGGATGCTTTCAAGAGAGAGCTAGATAGGGCTCTTAAAAATAGTGGAGTCAGGGGATACGGGGAGAAGGCAGGAACGGGGTACTGATTGGGGATGATCAGCCATGATCACATTGAATGACGGTGCTGGCTCAAAGGGCCGAATAGCCTACTCCTGCACCTATTGTCTATTGTCTATTATGTAGGTTAAGACAAGTGTAGCTGGGACATGTTGGCCGGTGCGGGCAACTCTGGCTGAAGGGCCTATTTCCACGCTGCATCACACAATGCCACTATGACTCGATCTACAGTTCATTATTTCTACACTTGCTAAAGGTCCTATTGCCTCATCCCAAGAAACCTGCAATGTGTGGAACCATTTACTGAATTAGAATCCTACATATTATACAGCACAGAAACCAGCCCTTTTCTCCATTGAGTTTACACCCAATTACACTAATCCCACAGTGGTCTCCCTATATTTTCCCATTCACCTAACACTAAGGGCATAATTGGCCAATTAACCTCCCAACACTGGGAAGTGAGAGAACACTGAGTCCTTGGAGGAAGTTCATACTGTCATGGGGAAAGCATGCCAATACCAGATAGTCAGGGTTGAACCCAAGTCGACAGTGTTATCAAGCAACAGGTCTACTTGCTACATCACTGCATTGTCAATTGTAGAGTATATCTGATCCATGAAGAAGCTGATCAGACATGGAATAGACCAAAACCAGGGGTTGAAACTAAAATTGTGTAAAACATAAACACCAACCTGGTTGTTAATGAAACTGCATCAGTGTAGTTTGGGGGTCATTAGTAGAATGGCACAGAGGTAGGTGGCGGGTCATGGGTGGCGTGTTGTCGGCTTAGTAATGGGGGTCCCAAGTGGAATTTAAAAGATAATAATGATGGGGTCACGAGTAGATTGTCACAGGGAAGCGGGCCATGATCACAAATGAGTTGTCTGCGGATAAAACGCCTAGCCGTTCCTTTGCTCCCCCAGACTTGAACATTCTCATGCTCTTTCAGCTGGCCTCCCTTCGTCTACTCTTTGCAACTCTATCTTCCAAAATGCAACGACTCATGTCTGGCATGCTGCCATTCATGCATCCGACCTGTGCTGGAAAGAACTGCAGATGCTGGGTTTAAATCGAAGGTAGACACAAAATGCTGGAGTAACTCAGCAGGACAGGCAGCGTCTCTGGAGAGAAGGAATGGTGACATTTTGGGTCGAGACCCTTCTTCCTACCTGTGCTTGTTGACTAGCACTTGCTGCCATTAAAGGTGCTGTATAAAAGCAAGCTGTTGCTGAGTAATACAATGGAGTATTGGAAGAATTCCTGATGTAGTTGTTAATATTGGCCAAATTAAAAACGCCATAAAATGGAGGATCCCTGCAATTGTCCAAATTGCTTAACCCTTGTCAGCTGGACTTTACAGGCTTTGAATGGCGCCAGCCAGTCTAGGCTCAGACTGGTATGCAGGATGATGAGGGCTCCAGGTGTTCTCCTTGTTTCTCCTAAATTGATAAAAATGTATAGCAGTTTTGGAAACAAACCCTAAATGCATCATTTCAATTGGATCGCTGCAAAAGCATTGTAAACAGTATAAATAATGTTGCAAGACGGTCATCCTGTTAATCGATGATTGGACGAAATGTTGAGCCTTGGAGAAACTGTTTGAATCTCAGGGCACATGTTTCAATGTTTATTCTTGTTTGCTTCCTTCTAGAACTTTATTTCAAATACATTGTATTGGTTACTGTATTATTGGGGTTGGGGAAATGTCTATCATAAACTGTGTTAATCGATATCTGTTATTGGACTGTAAAGAGACCACCCCCATGTGGTTCGGCCCCTCAAGGTTCGGGGATCTATAAAAGGCCACTCCCACGAGGTCCTGTGTCGATCTTCTGGGAGAATGCTTAGGACTGCGTTACCTTCTGGAGTGTCTCTGCTTGAGCGAGGCTAAAGAGGGCTTGATCAGGCAGATATGAGGATCGAACCTGAGGTGGTTAGGTATAATAGTGGAACTGTAATTGTGTTTTGTCAAAATAAAGTTTAGATTTCTCTGCCACAGAAGGTAGTTGAGGTCAGTTCATTGGCTATATTTAAGAGGGAGTTAGATGTGGCCCTTGTGGCTAATGGGATCAGGGGCTATGGAGAGAAGGCAGGTACAGGATACTGTTGGATGATCAGCCATGATCATACTGAATGGCGGTGCAGGCTCGAAGGGCCGAATGGCCTACTCCTGCACCTATTTTCTATGTTTCTATGTTTCTAGATGCGCAAGTGCTTGACTCAGTGATTTATAACTGAAACTAGACTGGGGGGAAGCTTAGGACGAGCTATTGAAGTGTTACAGAGATGTTTATGCCTTCATTAGTAGAGAGTCAGATGGGTTACTGACTGGATGAGTGTCATGTAGCGTAGTGATATAAGATAAGAGACAAGACTGCAGCCAGAGCAAAAAGTGTAAACAATACCAGGGTAAAGTCTCTCTCTTCAGATTATGACCTTGTTGGCCAGTCTTTGAGCTCTCTTGTTTGTGAGTTTACTGTCTGTGGACCTATGGGTCATATTGTGTGCTCAATGATCAGACTGCTCAATCCCTGAGCACGACCTATGATCCCGTCAAAGTTTGTGCTTTGTGGTGAGATGGCAGTCTTTTCCGTCTGTGTCCCCCTTCGTCAGTCCGCTGGTGAATTCATTGTTCAACTGTGTGCCTGATGGCGTCTGCCTGCCAGATCCCAGGTCATTATTGGAGCTCGGTGGTCAAAATGAGTTTGCTGATCTGACCGTGAGCTCAGTAGAAGACGCAAAATGCTGGAGTAACTCAGCGGGTCAGGCAGCATCTTTGGGGAAAAGGAATGGGCGGCGTTTTGGATCGAGACCCTTCTTCAGACTGAGTTCAGTCGCCTCCATCTAAGTGTTGTAGCCAGGCTGATTGTGAGGTGACGGGTCTGTGCTCACTGGTCTGTGAGTTTGCTGTAATTCCGAGCTGCTGTATTAGAACCATTTCACTGACAGATTTGTCCTGATGTCTATCCGCAGTACTCCATGATTGGCAGTTTTGCAGTTCAGGAAGGCAATGCCAGGCAGTAGTTTACTGATGAAATGATCTTATCTAAAAGCTGTTTGTCAGATCCCCTGAGGCAGTGGAAACGCATTAAGGATCAAACAGAACATCAATGCCCCATGGATAGTTTCATATCACAGTGGAATTTTAAATTATTGACAAACTGCTCTGTTTTGTGTTCATGTAAAATTTGATATCGGCTGAGGTCAAAGTATATTAAAGGCACTTTGCTGTGGAGCTGGTTAACAGGCCTGAGACTCGTAATGTCTGGGAGTGTTTGCTTCCATTTTAGTTGTTGTTTCTGGTGCCCTTGGGCCTTGAGGATGAGGCTATTCCAGAATCTGACAATTAAACAAAGGAAAACTCTACCCGGGGCTGTTTAGAATCACAATCTGTTTCAAACCAGGTTCGTACATCATCCCGAGGGAGAATAAGAAAGAGAAATAAAGGCACAAAGATCTGGAGAGATACAGAGAGATAAGGGAGATAAAAGTTTCGGCCTGAAACGTTGCGTATTTCCTTCGCTCCATAGATGCTGCCTCACCCGCTGAGTTTCTCCAGCATTTTTGTCTACCTAAGGGAGATAAAGAACGGGGAAGAGAAAGGACGAACAAGAGGAAGAGAGAGAAAGAAAGAAAATGAAGAAACAGACTTGGATCATTCAACCTTTCAAATCTTGGCATCAGTGACATATAGATCATTGAATGACTGATTGGGTTCTTCTTGTGACTGTGCAATGGCTTGCAGAGGTGGAATAGTCGTCTTCTCTTCCAATGAAATAGGCTCCAAGTGCTGGATGGTCCATTGAGATAGGTTTGAGAGGCCAAATCGTCCACTCTTGATCCTGTCGCATGCATGATGAATTGCTCGGCCTGCTTTAGTTTCTCCAAAAGGACTTGCGGGGAAGATTGGAACCTGGCTGTTTCCCAGCCTCACAAATGTGTGAAATGTAAATTTCACCGTGGGGTATATTTACATCCTCTGCAGCACGTCACAATGCTAGTCAAGTGTAACCCAGCATGATAAACACTACGTTCCCTTGTTAATATAAACTTCCAAATGAACAAAAGTCCTTTTATTATGGGTGAGTGAACCCAAGATGGTTCTTCCTGTAGGTGATCCATCACTCACACTGCTTCAGATACCAATTATATAATCCTGTTTCGCAATAATCAATCTTTTACATGCTGGGTACACTGTTTTACTAATTTCTTTATTTCTCAATAAATATTAAGAATTACAGCATGGCTCAGTGACAAAACTACTTGAATCGCTGCCTAATAGCACCAGGGACCTGGGCCCAATGCTGGCTTCAGCTGCAGTCTGTGTGGAGTTTGCATGTTCTCACTGTGAGCATGTGGATTTCCTCTCAGTGGTCCACTTTCATCCCACATCCAGAGATGTTCAGGTGGGTGAAAAATGATATGCCTGGACACTTGCTGGAAGTTCAAGGGAATAAGAGCACAGCAGCTGCAGCAACAGGACATCTCATCTACCTGCCTCCCAACTTAAAGTATGCAAAGGAAATGGGGGATCAACAGGGTGGGAAGGAACCGCAGCTTTAAACCAAAGATAGACACAAAATGAAAAGACTAGGCTTGTATTCACTGGAGTTTAGAAGGATGAGAGGGTATCTTATAGAAACATATAAAATTATAAAAGGACTGGACAAGCTAGATGCAGGAAAAATGTTCCCAATGTTGGCGAGTCAAGAACCAGGGGCCACAGTCTTAGAATAAAGGGGAGGTCATTTAAGACTGAGGTGAGAAAAAACATTTTCGCCCAGAGTTGTAATTTATGGAATTCCCTGCCACAGAGGGCAGTGGAGGCCAAGTCACTGGATGGATTTAAGAGAGAGTTAGATAGAGCTCTAGGGGCTAGTGGAGTCAAGGGATATGGGGAGATGGCAGGCACGGGTTATTGATAGGGAACGATCAGCCATGATCACTATGAATGGCGGTGCTGGCTCGAAGGGCCGAATGGCCTCCTCCTGCACCTATTTTCTATGTCTATGTCTAAAATGCTGGAGTAACTCAGAGGGACAGGCAACACCTCTGGAAAGAAGGAATGGGTATTGTTTTGGGTCGAGACCCTTCTTCAGACTCGGGAACAGCAGAGCAGGAAGAGGGGGAATTAAAGTCAAGTTCAGGAAGCAACATAAGAGGGAATTAAAGGTTGGAGTCAGAACAAGAAAATATGGAAAAAGATCAACATTTTGACAATTCAGGATATAAAATTGTTCTGCATAGGATTGTTTTTTCAGTGCCAATCTGTTTCTATTTTTATTTGCAAATTAAACATTTTTAATTAAAAATGCATGATGGTATATGATGACTGAGTTGGAAGTATGGAGAATAACTGGTGACATTAGCCTTGTTTCAATGCAATTTGATGCCACTTTAACAAATTAGATGATGATCATCTGTATTAGTCTGGGCAGATTGTGCCTTAAGTGCAAGACCTTGGCTCTGCTATTTCATTTCTGAATGGCTTCCCAGCCACAACTCTGCCAACCCCGCCCAAAATCTTCCATGTCTCATTGTAATCATCTTTCCTTCTTCTGCACTGCAATGAATATTTGCTAAACTTGCTCAACCTCTTCCCTGAGGACGAAGTTGGATCACACTGACCCCTAATTATAACCCTTCTGGAGGTAGTCATACATACATTGTAACATCCTCACTTTTATATTATTTGCCTCCCTTATAAAGACCAATACCTTGTATGAGTCACAGAGAGATACAGTACAGAAACAGACCCTTCTGTCCACTGAGTCTGCACCTACCATCAACTAATTCTATGTTGATGCTTTTTTAAATTCTCCTCACACTCATCAAATGTCCATCTCATCTGCACACCAGGGGTAATTTAGAGTGGCCAATTAAACTACCAACTCGCACCTGGGAAGAAACTGGAATACCTGGAGGAAAGTCACAAGGCCATAGAGAAAAACTTCACACAGACAATAGCTACGGTCAGAATTGAACTTGGGTCACTGGTATCCATTGTGCTGCCCATTTTTTACAAATCACAAACTCAAAGGTTTTCTTGCTGTTATTGGTCATGCACACACTGGCCAGCCTACTGCTGCTGGTGTCTGCCTTTTCTGACTAGTGGATGGAGAAATGTCATAATTAGTGTCTTGCAAAGTATCTGGGTGATGTGTCTTTGGTCTGAACCTATTCATCAAGGGCACGACGTGCAAAATTTATTTCGCCGTTCAGGCAATGTTAACCCTAATTCCATTATGGAGTGAGTAAGATTTTTGACTGTTGGGTATGATTCTGATTGATGAACACAATTATTCAGTGAGTGTTAGTGTAAAATATGGATCATTGTGCGGCTATGTGTGAAGTTTCTGAGAGGCTGGTTTTGACTCTCTTAAGGTGATTGAGGTCATTAAGCTTCATGTTGCACCGTGTTTAACGTCATTGACAATAGACAATGGGTGCAGGAGTAGGCCATTTGGCCCATCGAGCCAGCACCCCCATTCAATGTGATCATGGCTGATCATCCCCAATCAGTACCCCGTTCCTGCCTTCTCCCCATATCCCCTGACTCCGCTATTTTTAAGAGCCCTATCTAGCTCTCTCTTGAAAGCATCCAGAGAACCTGCCTCCACCGCCCTCTGAGGCAGAGAATTCCATTGGAGCACACCCCTGAGACTGATTTATAGTGCAACCATTTTACCACCCGACTATGGAGATAGAGGGCTTCTTGGGCCTCTATGT
The DNA here is from genome assembly GCA_038087875.1 of Malacoraja senta. Taxonomy (NCBI): domain Eukaryota; kingdom Metazoa; phylum Chordata; class Chondrichthyes; order Rajiformes; family Rajidae; genus Malacoraja; species Malacoraja senta. The sequence goes on from CM075988.1 coordinate 24,599,975, forward strand.
GTGCAAACACGTTCTTCTCCTCTCCACAATAGCATCCAGAACAGTGTGGTGACTGCTTTATTTCACCCTCTGCCATTACTTGTTCCAGTTGACCAAAACCTTTGGAATGATTTCCATTACCTGCTGCAGACAGTGAAACAATTCAGTCACAATCTTCAATCACCTTGAACTATTTTCAAATGCTGCCAACAACTAATGAAATTGGATCCCATGGATATTTGTTAAGGGAATAGAGTATGGTTAGCATTGCATGAATGATGAAATGAATATTGTGCATGTCTTTACCTCGTCAAATGGGTCCAGATTAATTGCACATCACAACCCCAGCATACATTTTTCGGTACAATCCATTTTGGCCTTCTGACATTTAAAAAGTCTTCAAAAAGAATTTAAAACCTTAAGGAATAAGATTCAAGATTCTGAACTGATTCATTTCTGGGCTGGAGAGATAAATTGGCATTGCATTAACAGTGCTCACATCATTTAAAGACTACTTAAACTGTTAGTTGCTAGACATAACACTTGCAGCCCATTGTTTATAACATGGGGAGGCTGAGGGTGAGATGGTGTTCATACGAAGCAATTGGCAGAGTGGTATAAATCAGACAATCAGTTCTGAACAACCCGTGGTGAATTTCTTCTCAATTTGGGAGCTATTTTGAACAGTAATGCAGATGTGCTCTTTAACACACCATTATCATTACAGCAATATACAATCCTTATTGCTGAATTTTAGGAAATAAAATTCTCTTTGATGGTCCATGTTTCAGCTCGGAGATAATGAATCTTTTGGATCAAATGGTTTTTTTTTGAGATATCAGTAATGATTCATTTTGCCTCGTGGAAACATCAAATGAGTTTAAAGACTTGTTAAACATACCCAAGCTGTTGTTTATACAGACAGTCATCTCCTGATCAGGACCGCTACCAACTTCCAAACTGAAAGAGAAATTCAGCGCTGGTATTGATCTTTCTACGAGTAAACTGCACAACTTTCACTCATCCCTCAAAGTTACCAAATATGCAATTTCTCAAAGCCAGATCACAATCCCAGATTTAAAAAAAATTCTCAAAGATCTACCTCTATCTTTTGCTTAAGTAAGCAACAACGGCATAAGAGCCTACAGGTATCACACTTGGAAGAGGGCAACAACTAAGTGTGGAGTTAATAGAGAATGTAAATCTCTATTGTGTGTGGTGCAGATAGCAGGCGGTGGAGATGTCACATGTGATAGTGTGCTCAAAACATTCAACCTGTCAGAGCTAACTGACCTGGATATGGAACGTGGAAATCCTTTGGAAAGTGAATGATATCACAGGGTTCTAAGGTAGGGTATAGAACAGAGCAACAAGGTCACAGGATAACGTGATATGACTGAAGAAGGGTCTCGACCCGAAAGGTCGCCCATTCCTTCGCTCCAGAAATATTGCCTGTCCCGCTGAGTTACTCCAGCTTTTTGTGTCTATCTTCAGTTTAAACCAGCATCTGCAGTTCCTTCCTACACATAAGGTGATATGACTGACTGCCACTAGTAGAGCCGTAGGCACATAGGATGCTGGAGTCTACTAGAGCAATGATCAAAGGAAGAGGTCTCTAATGAGGACATTGTTAAAAACCTGGAAGGGACCTTCTAAACCAGCACCTTCAGAGATTTCTGAAGCTTTGTGCACCCAAGAGGAGAGGAAAGATTGGGATACACATTGTCAAGCTAAAAATACTGGCAAAAAGATGCGATTTCCAAATCATTTAGTGTGCTGACAGAATTCAGGTGAAACTATTTGATACGTTGATACTTTTGAGGGAGTCTGCAGTCTAGAGATATCGCTTATAAGAGGGCAGTTTCACAAAGGGCACAAGTCCAAGGTGCAGGATGGTATCAACTCCATAGAAATGGGAATGGCAGCAAGATCTTAGCCGTTATTATTGAATTACTGAGTAACCCGACTTGAGTACAGATCAAGTTGGATGAGATAAGGGAGAATGGCTTTGATAGATAGATAGATTCTTTTATTGTCATTTAGACCTTTCGGTCTGAACGAGACTTTGTGGCATGGAAAGAGTTCAGAAACTCCAAAGGACCTATGAAAGTTGTGAGAGAAACCAAAACTCACTTTTTTAGTTTTGTTTAGTTTAGTTTAGAGATACATCGCGGAAATAGGCCCTCCGGCCCACCGAGTCCGCGCCGACCAAAGATTCCCGCACACTAACACTATCCTACACGCATTTGGGACAATTTACAATTTTCACCAAACTAATTAACCTACAAACCTGTACGTCTTTGAAAATTGGGAGGAAACAGGAGCACCCGGAGAAGACCCATGCAGGTCTCAGGCAGAACGAGCAAACTCCTTACATACAGCACCCATAGTCAGGATCAAACCCGGGTCTGTAAGGCAGCAACTCTACCGCTGTGCCACCATGCTGCCCCTGATACTGGTATCATCTCAAAACAATACAGCCAGACTGTAACAAGAGGGGAAGTGAAAATAATCATGGTAGAATTATGAACACTGGAGACAAGCTGGAGAGGGAGAGGCAGAGTTAACCTTGTGACTTAAAAACAGGCAACAGAAAAGAGAAGTATGATGAGCACAGAAAATTAGTGTGTATGTTAAAATGCAAGCAGTTGTGAAGGTGGAGGCACAGAAATGGAGATTATTAAGAAATAACCAAAGAAGCTATTGTGTTTTCATTCATAGGCTCCCGTAATGTACCAAATATAAAATATAATGTAACTACAATGTTAGTTGATAAGTGTTATTAGCCTGCATCAAACAAATAACATACAGGAAAAAAATACAATAAAACACATTTATAGATATGCATGATTATGAAGGCAGTAACAGTGATAATAAGCAGGTTATTTGTGAGAGAGAGTAACGCGGTGTTCCAGTTGACAACAAAACAATTGCGGGTACTTTCTTGATGCTGGCAATGACATTTAGGCTGTAATAAGATATCCATAGTGGGGTAGACTGCCGTTTAACAAGTATTTAATTTTCAGAAACAAGAAACCACAGTCGCCAGTGTACAAAAAAGACACAAAGTGCTGGAGTAACTCAAAGCTTCAGGCAGCATCTCTGGAGAACACACAAAATATGTAGGAAGGGACTGCAGATACTGGTTTACATCGAAGACAGACATAAAATTCTGGAGTAACTCAGCAGGTCAGGCAGCATCTCTGGATAAAAGGAATAGGTGATATTTCGGGTCAAATTCTTCAAACTGGAGTCTGAAGAAGGGTCTCACCCCAAAACGTTACCTATTCCTTCTCTCCAGAGATGCTGCCTGACCCGCTGAGTTTCTCCAGCATTTTGTGTCTATTCCTGGAGAACTGTCCCAACCCTTCCCAATCACCTGTCCATGTTCTCCAGAGATGCTGCCTGACCCGCTGAGTTAATCCAGCACTTAGTGTCCTCTATTTCATTTTCAGCTTGTCAGGATAAGCTGAAACTTATGAACATTCTGAAGTTTGCTTTAGCCACATGCCCAGCACAACTCCAGACTCTAGTTCCCTGAGCCAGATTCTGTGCCTGGCTCTGCACCAACTATAGATACTTCACAACTTGCCAGAACAAGATGTCAAATGCAATTTCTCTCTTGGCAAACAGCATTCACCAGCCACCACGGGAGAGTGTTCTGGATCAATGTACTATATTTACCAATAGTTTATTTTATTTTTGAGACACAGCGCGGAAACAGGCCCTTCGGCCTACCGAGTCTGCATCAACCAGTGATCCCCACACATTAACACTATCCTACACCAGGGACAATTTATACATTTATACCAAGCCAATTAACCTACAAACCTGAACCTCTTTGGAGTGTGGAAAGAAACAAAGGTTCTCGGAGAAAACCTTGTCTCTCCGTATAGACACAACTCGTAGTCAGGATCTCTGGCGCTGTAAGGCAGCAACTCTACCGCTGTGCCACCGTGCCACCCAGTAATACATGGCCAACCTCATGATTACGTGGATAACAAGTTAATGGATAACGAGGACTTAGTATCTAGAAAATTAACTCAGTTATGTATGAAACCTGTCTGGAAAAGTAATTGACTGAATTATCAATATCTATGAGTGGATATTTTAGGACTATTAAAAACAAACATAAATGAAGAGATTGTCATTGAAGGACTGTGAGACTGAACAAATTAATGTGCTGTTAAATGTAATTGATTCTTAGCTGGCTCCTCAGTTCAAGAATAATTAGGAATGGGCAATAAATGTTGGCATCGCTTGTAATTTCCATATCCTGTGAATGAATAAATAAATAAAATTATAACTGTGTATATAGTTGTCCCTGTAAAGAATTAATTGATTGTATAATTTCATAAATATTCATAAACTGATTATTTTTTATGAATGTTTATAGTTGATGATCATAACCAATGAGTCCACAATGAAGCCAACCTTAGCGAAGGCTGGCATCAAACGAGATGTCTCCACCAGAGAACCAAGGTCAACCAAACCTTAATAGTTGAGCTATAGCATGCATATCATGCAGATGTTTACCTATGTCTGGAAGCCATGCTCCAAGCCAATGTCAACACTTTCACAGATGCGTGGGAAAGGATGGGTTTTCTGTGCAACATCTGCAAGGCAAAGGTTGTCTTACCCACCTGACCCCACACTGCATCAATGCCCCCCAAAAGTATAAGGTCACAGCTAGAACCTGAAAAATATGGACCACTTCACAATCTCAGGAGCCACCTCTCAACGAAGGCTGACATCAATTATGACATTCAACTTCAATGTACCAGCAGAGCCTTCGTGTCTCATGCCAGCAGCAGGTGACAATGTTTTTCTATCTAACTTCATGATTTCCTACCATGTTCTTCCAGATCCTCATAGGATGCCCAAAGCCAAGTATTCCCATTCTCCTTGTGAGTCCCAGAACGTGCACAAACAAAGTAACATGAAACTTTCTTCTTAAGTGAAACCCTCAGCAAATCTCCAGTTTCATAGTTTATGGAAGGCAGTGCAAATCTTGATAAAGTTCCAGAAGGATACCGATGAATTGCAGAGAGCCTATTCAAAGCACCATCATCAGCTGAATGTGAAGTGTTGAGAATCCCTTTAGGCAGTGCTTGAAATCATCATCAGTGCTTTGTTCATTGCCAGAAGCAGCTGGGCACCATAAGCAGAAGGCATTAGTTAAAACATTGGAAACCAAAATGTTGCAAAGCCTCTTTAATTATGGCATTTTAGCCTGCAATTGTCCACTTAATGAGCTTCTGGTTTCTCTTCCTAACAGTGGTTTTAGCTCCACTACTGAGATGGTGTCTCGCACTAAAGCTTGACTAAATTATAATTTCAGCTCGATCTTGGCCAAGATTACTTAAAAATGTATTTTCTATAAATCATGCCTTAATTCTGTGCCGGATAAGTCATCCTTAACTTTCGGGATTAGAAGCTGGTGATGCTCAGACATCACAATGCACTTCTGGCACTTGAGTTCTATTAATAATGAGGATGTTATTACAAGTAGAGAATTTCTGATTCCCAGCACCTGTAAGTTCACTAAACACAAATGATACCAGAGAGCATATATATTTTTTGGATGCAATGTGTTTTATAGAAGGTTATCATTGCATTTTTTTTCTGATTAATAGTCTGTCATTTAATTTGTGACTAAACCTTACATCAATCGCTATGTCTAATATTTGGTTCGGCTCATTTGCACATTAATAACTGAGCTATCTTAAATTTTCAAACAAAATCAAGTAATTGATAGATAAGGTTATTTTAACTCAATTTTTCAGCACCAAAGAGCAAAAGAAATATCCAAAGAAAGACACAAAATGCTGCAGTAACTCAGCAGGACAGGCAGCATCTCTGGAGAGAAGGAATGGGTGACATTTCGGATCGAGACCCAAGGGTCCTTCTCTCCAGAGATACTGCCTGTCCAGCGGAGTTAATCCAGCATTTTGTGTCTATCTTCGGTTTAAACCGGCATCTGCAGTTCCTTCCTACACGTAAGAAACATCCATTCAGTCTACAGGGCCTCTTCCTTCCAATAGATCACAATACAATCCATCGTTGAGGAAAGATTGGTTGAAGATGCGCAGAGTGGTCATATCCATTAAGTCCATGAAAACCCAAGGGTCTCCTTCATCTTCATCCTTGGCTGACTCTCAGTTTGTCTTCCTAGGTGAAGTGCTTTGCTATAGTCCGTATTAAATATCGTCTGCTATTGATCTACCCACTTAAGGATTCTGTAGAACACGTTTGTGGTTTCTAAAGTCAGCAGCAGCAGCAGTCTATTTTGGTTTCTACAAATCTGATCAATTCCATCAAGACCTTCTAGCAAAATAATTCATGTAAATTAAAAAATGAGATCCTGAGGCTAATTCCTGAAGCAGTGAACTCAACAGCGGACTGATTTCTACTGATTGTAGCGAACTGTGGACGCAGTCCAGACCATCACGAAAAACCAACCGAGGAAAACAAAATGCTGGAGTAACTCAGCGGGACAGGCAGTACCTCTGGCGAAAAGGAATGGGTGACGTATCGGGTCCGGACCTTTATCAGGTCGAGACCCTTCTTCAGTCTCGAAACGTCACCCATTCCTTCTCTCCAGAGATGCTGCCTGTCCCGTTGATTTACTACAGCATTTCGTGTTTATCTCCCTTCCATTGACTCCATTTAACCCTCACGCTGCCTCAGCAAGGTCAGCTGCATAATCAAGGATGAGTCGCACTCAGGTTACTCCCTCTTCTCCCCTCTCCCATCGGATAAAAGGTCCAGATTCAGCGACTGTTTCTTCCCAGCTGTTATCAGGCAACTGAACCATCTTACTACCACAACCAGAGAGCAGTGGTGAACTACTATCTATCTCATTGGTCACCCTTGGACTATCTTTAATCAGACTTTACTGGATTTATCTTGCACTAAACGTTATTCCCTGATCATGTATCCTGTACATTGTGAATGGCTCGATTGTAATCGTGTGCGGTCTTTCCGCTGACTGGTTAGCACGCAACAAAAGCTTCTCACTGTATCCCGGTACACGTGACAATAAACTAAACTGAGCGACTTAAGGGCCTGACCCACTTGGCCGTCACTTACGCGACAGGCCGGTAGTGACGATCACGCGACGGTCTCGCGAGAGTCGCGCGCGACTTCATGCGCCCGCACAGCCGTCTGGAGCACGTGACGTCATTTGAAGATGGACACAAAATGCAGGAGTAACTCAGCGGGACCGGCAGCATCTCTGGAGAGAAGGAATGGGTGATGTTTCGTGTCGAGACCCTTCTTCAGTCTGAAAGAAGGGTCTTCACCCGAAACGTCCCACTGAGTTACTCCTGCATTTTGTGTCTATCTTCAATCTTCTTGGCCCCTCTCTGGGAGTAGGAGTGGGGGCGGATCCGGATCCGCAACGGCCGTGAGCCCCAGGCCGAGCTCGGCGATCGTTTGCCTGCTTCTGCTGCTGTTGGAGGTGAAACGTTGCGCCGCGCCAGGGTCTTGGGCCCGTCCCACTTTGGCTGTCAGTTACGCGACAGGCCAGTGGCGCACAAAGATTTCATGCAGGACGAAGTCCACACTCCTCCACACCACTCCATGCGCCCGTCCCCGCGCTACCCACATGCTAGCAGGTCGCATAAATGGCGCGCGAAAGACAGCCAAGTGGGACAGGTCCTTAAATTATTTAGCTCATTTCTTATCCATCAGAAAAATCACCAAACTGCCACGGTATCAAAGTAGTGAAGTAATGAAGCCAGTTAGTTAGTTTGAATCCAACATTCTTAATACATTTTGTCCACAGTTTATTTGCTTATTTTCTATAAATGTAGAATCAGAGAATCATCCAGAGTTTCTAAATCCACTCTGACTATCAATCACCCATTTACACGGACCCAACACTACTCCAGATTAATTGAGTTTAGTTTAGTTTGGAGATACAGCGAGGAAGCTGGCCTTTCGGCCCACCGAGTCCACCCCAACCATCGATCACTCGTACGCCAGTTCTATGTTATCCTACTTTTGCATCCTACGCACCAGGGGCAATTTACAAAAGCCAATTAATCTACAAACCTGCATGTTTCACGGAATGTGGGAGGAAACTGCAGCACCCGTAAAAAAAACCACGTGGTCACAGGGAGAACGTGCAAGCTCCACACTGACAGCACCCAAGGTCAGGATCAAACCAGGGTCTCTGGCACTGTAAGGTAGCAGCCCTACCGTTGCGCCACTGTGCCATCCAGTGCTACTTTTATGACGGTACGACGGACCAGCACCTCTAAAAAGTTAAACATCATTATTTCACTGTAGCTGTGTGAGGCAGCATGTCTATTAGCTGCACCACTGTGCCGTCTAACATTGTATAGGTACTGCTGATCCAAGATAGAAAACTAATGAGAGGCAAGATAATTACAGTGAAAAATACAGAGTGGGAATGGATGACAGATATAGTAGAAATGCAGATAAGTCTTATGTATTCCAGACTCTACTTATAAGGTGTACGTTTGGTGTGAGGAGTGATCTGTGATCCATTCTGCTGGTAGGGCTGTGTCTCACCTTCTGTTATCAGTCATTTATAGAAAGGCACAGCTTGTCTTTAAGAATACACTTTAATCCAGGTTCTGTTGACCCGAATCCTGAATCTGCCGACAACTGGCCTCAGGAAGGGTGTGATTGCTTTGACCTCACCTGTCCCGCAGCCAAGAGATTTATCCACCTGTATTTTCGGGTGCCAGATGGACTGAAGCCTCCAAAATATGGCAGGAAGTGTACACTCATTAGGAGTCAGAAACATACCTCACAACCCTTCATGAGGCCAACTCAGAATCCACAAATCCTTAAAATATTCAGCTATAATTCAAAAAAGCAGCTTTCAATATATAGCCATAACGCAGTTTAGTTTAGTTGAGTTTAGTTTAGAGATACAGCACGGAAACAGGCAGGTCGGCCCACCGAGCTCGCACCGAACAATGATCTCTGCACACTAGCGCTATCCGACACACATTAGGGACAATTTACATTTATACGAAGCCAATTAACCGACAGACCTGTACGTCTTTGGAGTGTGGGAGTAAACCAAAGATCTCGGAGAAAACCCACGCTGGTCACGGGGAGAACTACAAACTCCGCACAGACAAGCGCCCATAGTCAGGATCGAACCCGGGTCCTTGGCGCTGTAAGGCAGCAACTCTACCGCTGTGCCACCGAGCCGCCCTTATATTTGTGATTGAACAAAATATATGAAAAAATGCAGAAGCAACCAGTTTATTAACTGTAATCTGCAATTCGTTAACAATATATAACTACAACATAATCTTCTTCTTCTTGCGTATGGCGTGCACAGCCTAAAGTTGTAGGTCAACTTGTTCTATCTTGTTTGTGCAGGTCGGGTTGATTGCATTAGTCGAAACAGGGTGGACAACGTGAAAGTTGCAATCTCCCACCCCACTACAACATAATGAAACGTAATATTATCAACATCTTTGATGTAAGTCAAGTCGAATTTATTGTCATATGCACATGTGCAATGGGGTTTAGAGGTACTATGAAAAGCTTGATTGCAGCAACATCACAGGTACACAACACACAGATTATAAATTATCCATAAATAATATAAAACTGTGAAAGGAAAGAGCATCTGTAAAAAAACATGTTAGTGCAAAAACCCAACGAGAAACAAGATTCAAGATTCAGGAGTTTATTGTCATGTGTCCCAGATAGGACAATGAAATTCTTGCTTTGCTTCAGCACAACAGAATATAGTAGGCATCAATACAGAACAGATCAGTGTGTCCATATACCATTGAATATATATATACACACAGAAATAAAGAAACAGATAAAGTGCATTGGGCTATTAATGTTCAGAGTTTTGTTTGAGTTGAGTTTAATAGCCTGATGGCTGTGGGGAAGTAGCTATTCCTGAACCTGGATGTACCAGATTTCAGGCTCCTGTACCTTCTACCTGAAGGTAGCGGGGAGATGAGTGTGTGGCCAGGATGGTGTGGGTCCTTGATGATGCTGCCAGCCTTTTTGAGGCAGTGACTGCGATAGATCCCCTCGAGGGTAGGGAGGTCAGAGCCGATGATGGACTGGGCAGTGTTTACAACTTTTTGTAGTCTTTTCCGATCCTGGGCGCTCAAGTTGCCGAACCAAGCCACGATGCAACCAGTCAGCATGCTCTCTACTGTGCACCTGTAGAAGTTCGAGAGAGTTCTCCTTGACAAACCGACTCTCCGTAATCTTCTCAGGAAGTAGAGGCACTGATGTGCTTACTTTATAATTGCATCAGTGCATCTGCAAAAATTTGTTTGGGTATTCCGCGACCTGCATAATTTTCTTAAACTTCTTCGAAAGTAGATATGATGGCCTGCCATCTTCATGATTACATCTATGTGCTGGGCCCAGGAGAGGTCATTTGAGATATTACCGCCCAGGAATCTGAAGCTGCAAACTCTCTCCACTGTCGACCCAGCACTGAAAACTGGCATTTGGGGATGACACAGTGGCACAGCGGTAGAGTATCTGCCTTACAGCACCAGGGACACGGGTTCGATCCCGACTCCGGGTGCTGTCTGTATGGAGTATCTACGTTCTCCCTGTGACAGCTTGGGGTTTCTCCGGGTACTCCGGTTTCCTCCCACACTCCAAAGATGTACTTGTTCGTAGGGTAATTGGCTTCGGTAAAATTGTAAAGTGTCCCTAGTGAATGAATGAATAAGTTTATTGGCCAAGTATTCACATACAAGGAATTTGCCTTGGTGCTCCGCCCACATGTGACAACATGACATACAGTGACAATAACGAACGACACATAAAACATTAAACATTAATAATAAAACATTATTGATTAGTGTGTAGGATAGTGCTTGTGCGCGGGGGTGATCGCTGGTCGGCACAGACGCAATGGGCTGAAAGGCCTGTTTCCGCGCTGTATCTCTAAAGTCTAAAGTCATTCTCTCTTCTTCAACACCTTTAAGAATCTTCTTAAATCTCCCCCACCCGCCCCCCCCCCCCTCCCCCATTCTCCAAGTATCAGTTTGATTTCAACTTTGATTGATGATTACTCTTGTGATGCAACTTGGATCAATAATATATATATATATTTTTTTAATTTTATTTATTAGAAGCACATTACGTTACAACCACCTCCATTAGTACTCGTCACATATATTTTATTACAATTAATGTACTCCGTTTTTTTTTTTTACATTGATAAAGGGAGAGGATAAGATTAAGAGAAAGAGGAAAGTGAAGGAAAAGGTGAAAGTGTAAAAAACAAAACAAAAAATGTGACAACAAGAAAGAACAAAGACCCTATAAGAAAAAGAGTTAAGAAGTAGACCCTAGAAAAGAAGAAGAGAAAGAGAAAGGAAAAAGAGAAGAACAAATACCTTTTTTATCAGCATCCCGCAAATGGGACATACCAAATCTCCAATTTTCATCCCCCCCCTACCCGACCTCAGTTTTTTTAAAGTACCTTTGCACCCTATATTTGTAATAATTCTATAAATGCCGATCACGTCAGATGGAAGTGGTCTGGTTTACCTGCCAGGAGGAGTCTTATCTCTTCTAGGTGTAATGTTTCAAACATATTTGAAATCCACATGTTTATAGTTGGTATTGGAGCATTTTTCCAAAATTTTAGGATTAACTTTTTTCCAGTTATTAACCCATAGTCTATTAGTTTCTTTTGAAACACATTTAGTTCTGGACTATCTTCCGTTATTCCGAAGATAATCCATTCTGCTTTGGGTATCAGTTTTATTTTAAATAATTTTGTAAAGATTTCAAAAATGTCAATCCAAAATCTTTGAATTTTTGTACAAAAGACAAATGAATGCGCTATAGTAGCTTCTTGAGATTGACATTTATCACAGTTTGATGATATATTTGGGAACATTTTATGGATTTTAGTTTTAGAATAGTATAATCTATGTAAAATTTTAAATTGTATTAAAGTATGTCTTACATTTATCGAACATTTATGCACTTTTAATAAGTATTCATTCCACTTTTCCTTTGAGATTTTAATAGCTAAATCTTGTTCCCATTCTCTTCTAATACCTTCCGTAGATGGTATTTCTACATTTAAGATAATATTATACAAATATGATATTGAATTTGCTGAATCAGCTTTTATCTGCATTGCATCATCCAAAACATCTACTGGGCTATTATAATGATCTTTTATATATTTTTTCAAATAGTCACATATTTGAAAATATTTAGAATATTGATTATTTCCAAGTTTATATTTTATTTGTAATTGCTGAAATGATAGTAATTTTCCAGTTTCATACAGGTCACCGAACGTTTTAATTCCTAGTCTATCCCATTGTATGAAGGCTTTATCTGTAGTAGAGGGATTAAACGAAGGGTTATTAACTATGGGAGATAAAAGTGAAAAATTTCTTAATTTTAAATTTTGTTTTATTTGTTTCCAAATTCTGATTGTACTATGTATGATTGGGTTCTTATTATAGTTGTTATTCAGTTTCGTTGGTGAGACTTCCGGTGGCGCCATGTTGGACTAACAGACGTGCACCTAGCTCCGCTCCCGAAACAATTCACGATTTTTCGTGTAAAACGGGTCCATAAAACGGGAGTGGATTTAAAAACCTTACCGGAGCTTCTGGTCGCCGCGCTGATGACGTTATCAGTAAGCGCGATATTTTTAACGGTGGTTTAAAGAGACTTTTAAATGAGTAAACTAAATGTGTTTCAAAAGAAACTAATAGACTATGGGTCAATAACTGGAAAAAAGCTAATTCTAAAATTTTGGAAGAAGGCTCCAATACCAACTATAAACATGTGGATTTCAAATATGTTCGAAACATTACACCTAGAAGAGATAAGACTCCAGATCACTTCCACCTGACGTGGTCTGCATTTATAGAATTATTACAAATATAGGGTGCAAAGGTACCTTTAAAAAAAATTGAGGTCAGGTAAGGGGGGATGATAGTTGAAGAGTTGGTATGTCCCATTTGCGTAATGCTCATAAAAATTCTCTTTTTCCTCTTTCTCTTTCTCTTTCTTTTCTAGGGTCTATTTCTTAACTCTTTTTCTTTTGTTTTTAATTTTGTTCTTATAGGGTCTTCGTCCTTTTTTGTTGTCACATTTTCTACACTCTCACTTTTTCCTTCACTTTCTTTTTTCTTTCAATCTTTTCCTTTTCTAGTGTAAAAAATAAATGGAGTACATTAATTGTAAGAAGACATAAGTGACGAGTACTAATGTATGTGGTTGTAATGTAATGTACTTCTAATAAATAAATAAATTTAAATGAGTAAACTGTCTCCAGCCAAGAGCCCTCCGAGATCAGTGAAAAAGCTGCTGAGAGACCTGAAGAAGCCTGAAGGAAAAGTGACCTCTGAAGCTTCTGAAGTGACTGCAGAAATGGATACAAGATCTAAGACTGAGCCTGGTAAGGACAAAGAGTTTGATGATTTGAAAAAATCTGTGAAAAATATGAAAGATGAAATTTTGGAAAAAATTGGAAAGATGCTGAAGTATTCGAATGCTGATAACCAGAAGGCTATGAATGCTGGTAACCGGATGGTGATTGATTCACTCGACATTATAAACAAACGAATTGATGATGTGAAAGATGAACTATCGGGGAGAATGGATAAGATGGATGAAACTTCTACCGACAGGTTCACGGCTGTGCTTGAAACAGTAGCTGCAAGTATGCGCACAATTACCGAACTGGAGAAAAATATGGCTCGAGTGATGGAAGATATGGCGAAAATGAGGCAAGAACATGATCAAATGAAGCTGGAAAACGAGCAAACTTCACTACAGATGAAGACTGAACTGTGGAAAGTCTCGGACAAATGCCTGGACCTGGAAGCTCGCTCTAGGCGCCAGAATTTGAGAATTCTTGGAGTCTCAGAGGGAGTGGAAGGGAAGGACGTTCGGGAGTTCGCCATGGGTCTGCTTAAACAACTGCTTAATCTTCCCAAAGAACCGAAAATTGAAGTGGCCCATCGTGTCCCAAGATTTAAACAGGGATCTGAAGCTGGAAAAGCCCATCCACGACATATCATAGTGAAATTTTGGGATATTTTAGAACTGGAACAAGTCATGAGCCATATCAAATACGGAGAGCAATTATGGATGGAAAATGATATTATTAAGATATTCAGGGACTACCCGTATGAAATTGTGCAAAAGAGGAATCAATTCGGGAAGGTTAAGGAGCTTTTAAGAGGGAAACAAGGTGTCAGATACGGGATTTATTATCCAGCTAAAATGCGTATTTCCTTTGGGGGTTCTGAAAAGTAATTTGTAAAACCGGAAGATGCGTTCAAATATGCCCAAAGTACCATTGAAAATTAGAAAATTTAACTTTAAAACACTAGAACTCCACGGCTAATGGAGGTTTGGCAGATTAGTTCAATCTATGCAGTGTTTTGGTTTGGTGGCTAGACTGTTATCAATGGAATTCTGAACCAAGGACACTCTCAGTTTAAAATGAGAAAACAGTTGAAATGAAGTAAATACACCAGAAGCACTATTTGTTTAATAGACTACAATATTAAATCCAGTTGTAGGAACTTATCCTATTAATAACTTAATAAGTTATCTATGTTAGATTAGAATAGCTATGGACGCTAATAAAAATAAAAAATAATAACATAAAATATAGAATTAACAATACTAATATGAATTGCTACGAAATTTAAACCTTATCTATAACTGGGAGGAGGGGAAGAGAAACGAGCACCTGGCTTAGGCCAGGGACACGTCTCGTTAACCCCTTCAACCAACAGTTGACCATTATTGAAGTTAATACTATCTGTTTAAAAATTATTAGCTAAAACTGTGATTTATACATGACATGTTATAATGAAACATAGAGGGTAAAATTGTATTATATATCTTAATGTGTGTCCCAGTTTTAATATGTTATGATTAATTAAGAGAGCGGCACTAGTTGCTTAACATCAGCAACGGAAGTCGAAACAAGGTTTTCTCCCACCTACAGGTGGGCCACTAGTTACAGTGTCGACTAGTTTAGACACTGTATTTTCACTTTTTAAATTTTTTTTATTTTTATTATCACTTAAATTCACATGTTTGTTTTTTGTGTTTAGGGATAAGCGTAAAAGGGATATACCAACAAAATTTAGAAATTTAAAACTCCCCCCAATACCCAAAGACCTGGGATATGGATGCATCACAAAATTTAAAGGTACTATAATTACTCAAAATGCAAGATGCTAAGCAAAAGAGCCTAGGAGGAGTCTCATTCTGCAGTTGGAATATAAGAGGTATTAATGAACCTATTAAAAGGGCTAAGATACTAGATCAGCTGAAATTGTACAATTCTGGCATTATCTTTTTACAAGAAACTCATCTAAAATCCCATGATCAACCTAGGTTGAGGGCGAAATGGATAGGTCAAACATACCATTCTTCATTTACCTCGAAATCTAGAGGTACGTCAATTATTATAAGAAAAGGTATACCATTCAAAGCAAAGAATACTATAACAGACATTGAAGGGAGATACTTAATAGTTAATGGAGAAATTCATGATACTCCAATCACTTTGGTAAATATATACGCGCCTAACTTTGACACCCCTCATTTTTAAAATAAAATTTTGAATAGAATCGCAGAGTCTAACTATCAAAATGTTATAATAGGAGGAGACTTTAACTGTGTTTTAGATCCGTATTTAGATAAATCAAGCAAAAAACTTAGAGGGAATACGAAATCTAAATCTGGTGAATTTTTACATACTTATATAAACAACACTAATATAGCAGATGTTTGGAGAATTGCTAATCCAACTGGCAGGGAATACTCGTTTTATTCAATGGTACACAAAACATACTCACGTATAGATTATTTCCTGGCGGACACCAAATTAATCCCTCATATTTCTAACCCAACATATCATACAAACTCTATTTCAGATCATTCACCATTAACTTTTTTTTTTAAACTGGAAGGGATGTCTAAGAATAAATCGTTCTGGAGATTTAACTCTCATATCTTAAAAGTTCCACAAGCGCGTATATATTTAAAAGAACAAATGGATGCCTTTTTTGAAATAAATGACACTCCAGACATATCGCCTACTGTATTATGGGAATCTTTTAAAGCATATATTAGAGGTATTATAATTTCATACCAAGCTTTTCAAAATAAAAAGAATAAGAATGAACAAAAACAACTAGAGGAACTTATTAGACAAATGGATATAGATAATGCTAAAGATCCACCAATAGAAAAACATAATAAAATAATAATTCTGAAATTTAAATTAAATAAACTATTATCAGCCAAACTGATAAAACTTTTTCAAATTACAAAACAAGAGTACTTTGAATTTGGGGATAAACCGCATAAACTTCTGGCCCGCCAGCTAAAAAAACGTGAAAAAGAACATACGATCCCAAAGATTAAATCAGATAGAGGGGAGTTACTAACTACACCGAAGGATATTAATAAAAGATTTGCACAATTTTATGAGAATCTGTATACATCTAAAACGACAACTGATTCCTATAAAATTACTGAGTTTCTGGATCAATAATATATGTTAATATAAATGCCAGTTGTTAGTATTGATAACCTTTTTCTTGGTGAGAACGTTCTAAAACAAGAGGCTGTATGGAACGGATAATTTACATATGAATCATTTGGAATCACTCAATAATCATACTGAACTCTGAACAATGGAATTATTTAAAATATCAGAATTAATCCAGCAACTCACTGTAATTACACGAACTTCTATCGAATGAAAGCAGCATTATTCACAAATCAGGCAACTCACTTCAAACAGATGCAGCTGACTAGAATATTAATAGCTGTGCTCTTGAGCCGAGAGGGAGGAACTTGACCTAGTTTCTAAGCAGCCAACTCCATGAAATTCCATTGTTTCTTTCTCAGTACCTTTTCCCAAATCTTCAAATCTCAAAACTAATGCAAAACCTGACCCGGGTCCCAGATGGCAATCTCAGACCAACCTTGCAAGTGGTGATCACGTCCCAACATTAGCGCCAGTAAGAAAGAGAGCCTAATTGTTGGACTGGAGCACATCATTAATCCAGCCACTCCCAGGGTAATACTAAGGACTGCTGCATTGTTGGAGATGCCAGCTTATAGATGGGAGTATTAAGATGAGGACTCCTCTCCTATTTCACATGTATGAAGAACATCTAATTTATTCAACAAAATATTCACGTTATTGGCATAGCCAGCATTTCATCCCCATTTGTAATTGCCACCTGGTATGAGCAGCTTGCTGGAATATTTCAAAGAGAAGGTAAGAATCAGTACAGTGGTTCATCTGGAGTAAGGCACAGGCCAGATCTGGTAAGGACAGCCGCTTTCTTTCCCTGAGGGCACTAATGAACCAGGTGTCTTTTTACAGCAATCTGGCAGTTCATTAGTGATGCCATGGAGATATTTTGACGAAAAGCCCAGGTCAATATTTAGCTCTCATTTGTCTCACTGCTGTTTGTGGAACTTTGTTAATTGCAATTTGTCTAACGTGAATTCTATGTCACTAATGTGGCCACTCTTCTGGAGAATGTCACAAATTGTAGGTATGTCCTTGGGTGCCATGTAAATTACAAGGTTTAGTTTAGTTTAGAGAGGCGGAAACAGGCCGTTCGCCCCACCGAGTCCGCACTGACCAGCGATCCTCGCACATTAACACTATCCTATACCCACTAAGTAAGTAAGTAAGTAAGTAAGTAAGTTTATTGGCCAAGTATTCACATACAAGGAATTTGCCTTGGTGCTCCACCCACAAGGGACTATTTACACTTATACCAAGTCAATTTACCTATAAACCAGTACGTCTTTGGAGTGTGGGAGGAAACCGAAGATCTCTGAGAAAACCCACATAGTCACGGGAAGAACATACAAACTCCGTACAGGCAGCACCCGTGGTCGGGATCAAACCCAGGTCTCCGGCGCTGCAAGAGCTGTAAGGCAACAACTCTACCACGTGCTGCAAGGGCAGGAAATTGGTTTGTAATTTATTTTTTGCTGTTCATGTAGTTGCAAAGTCTTAAAATAACATGCCCTCATTTTATCAGCAGTTATTGTAAAACATGACTGATGAACCACACAGGACAAAGGGCCTGACTTCAAAGCAGTTTAAACAAACTTTCATGTCTGTTATTTTAATCTCTGAATTTTGAAGTTGTAAATGTATTGAATGTGATTCCTTGCCAATGATGCTGCATTTAAATGACTGTGATGGTGTAAGGCAGATGAATGCAAATAAAAAGCAGCAGAGATATAAAAAGGAAAATTTGATTTGATGCAGTTCAATTTATACCATCATATAAGATCCATATCTGCTCCTTGGGACTCTACCATGGCTGTGTAAATTAACAGGATAAGTAACATGATTCCCACCATCTAATGTCATTGAGGAAATCAGCCAGAAACATCAGATTTGGACGGAAAATCCTTCTGGAGCCGAAAGCCAATATCAATCGAACCACTAACATTGCAAAATGCCAGAAGCATCAAAAGGTTAGCAGCATCTGAGGAGAGAGAAGCCCAGTTAACATTTCAGGTCGATGATTTTCCCTCAGCATTGGTAGAAACTATTTTCTTTAAACGCAGAGGTAGGGTAAGGTTTCAGAGAGTGTGAAAAATAACAAAGAAGAAGCAAGACTGAAAGGGCAGTATAGAGTAAAAATCAACAATGATTGCAGGTCGAAAGAGGCTGGTAGGATGATAAGTAAAGCAGCAAATGATGGCAAAAGAGAGATAAGAATGGTAGATCCATTACCATTAGCTCTAAGAGTGAAAAAGAGCAGAAATCATTAAAATCTAAAATTGTTAAATGCAAGATAGATTACATTTCACAAAAGATGAGGTCATACAGCTTCATTGGAACTGTAAAACATTCAGCACAGAATTAAATGTGAATTTCAGTTTAGAGATACAGCAGGGAAACAGGCCCCTCGGCCCTCCGAGTCCGCGCCGACCAGCGATCTCCGTACACTAGCACTATCCTATACACTAGGGACAATTTACAATTTAAACCGAAGCCAATTAACCTAAAATACTGTATGTCTTTGGAATGTGGGAGGAAACTGGAGCTCCCGGAGAAAACGCACGCAGTCTCGGAGAGAATGTACAAACTCCTTACAATCAGCACCCGTAGTCATGATCAAACCCAGGTCTCTGGCGCTGTAAAGCAGCAACACTACTGCTGTGCCACTGTGCTGCACATTTGGTACAATACTCAGGGCAACCTCTGTAGATTAAAGGAAAGTTTTCATGAAATTATCTTCATTTTGTCCTGCCACTGTGAGGGAGGATTCAGCTAATGGTAAGCGCAAAGAAAGTCCAAGCAAATTGCTGTTGCAAACGGCAGCAGAGTCCCTTCTTGGGGAAACGCTGGCAGAGATCTATCACTAATCATCTCGAAAGAAATGTGACTCTTGGTCACCTCATCTCAGTTCCTGCTATGGAAACTGGTTTGCAAGTGAGAATGTGATGGGGAACAATGCTGATATTCAGACTCTTTATCTTCCCCACTGACAGAGCTTGAAGGAGTGGAACGGATATCAAAACAAAATATGCAGAAAAGGGGTGTTACTGTCTTACACTTTCATGTCAATCTTGGCTTTTACTGCAGTGGAGTAATGGAGAGATGACATTACCGGAGAACTGGGAGAAATAAATACCTGGATGTAGTGCATTGTAATGGATAATAAATCTCATTACTGTTATTTTGGAGGAGTGGTCATTTTCTGTGACAAGTAATCGACACTGTCATGCTAATTGTCCTGTGTTTTACTTCTTTGAATTAAAGAAGTTGAAATATAAGTAGTTTATGATTCTGGATATTCCTCCTTAGGTTTAAAGCCATTATTTTTCCATCTGTACTTCGGTGAATGTATCAAAAAAAATGCCAGGCCCTCTGGCCTATTGAATCTTACCACTCAGCTTTGATGGATCAAAGTAGGCAAAAATTAGATTGGTTATGGAGGAAAATATTCTTCTCCATTATCTTTTGGTGATGGAAACCAGTTCAGAAGACCAATATTAGGTATCTCCGTATTGCTTGAGACGATCTCCACCCTAATCAGAAACAATAAAATTCACTGTGAGATTAAACACTGCCTCCTGTGGTGCAATTTAGCTGCTCAGCATCTACTGCAGTCCATTAGCCAGTTGCAGAAATCCACTGCTGTACTGAAAGGATGAACTTTTGCACGTCTAACCTTGATTTGGCCTTGCAATGCATGTGAGTGTAACCACCTTGTCGTATCTAACCAATGGCATTTGAAAAAAATTGAGTCACGCAAAGAAAGTGAGTCTCTCTTGCTTCATAAAATCTCAATCACCCTTCAGCCTTCACTCTCTAAAAAATGTTTACACTTCTTGGGCACTGAAGTGTTTTAATCCCACGGCTCTCTCCTGTATCATATCCAGATCTTTAATGAGAGATTTTGACGGTCTCAAGAACGACAACTGAACTTTTAAACAAATCTTTATTCGAAAATTCACTCTTCAGTAAACAGGCTCTCTTGACACGTCTGGCCACATCGGTGGTCAGCACTGAACTGCCGCGCGAAAGCAAAACCGCGCGAAAACAAGCAGCCCCTCCCGAGTCACGTGACCGCGGCTTCCGAACGCCGGGGTCGATACCTGCGTGCGCCAGTAGGCGCCGCTACAAGATAACCAAAACTGGACACATTGTTACAAATGAGACTCAACCACATTCTAGTGCAAGAATAAAGTAACCTTCATATTTTACATGGATATACTGTATAATTTGCTTTAGCAATGATATAGCCTCGGATCTTTGGAGAATTTTAAGTATTTAAATACTCAAATGCTTTTGTCTCATTATTAGCAATCATTATTTTCCCCTTGGGAGTATTATATAGGTTCAAGGTTTGACCATCAGAAGGACCGCATTACACTGTAAACGGCGATCATCTCTCCCTTCGGATGGAAGGTGCATTGATCATGAAGGCACAGCTCCAATGGTCAGCTCAAGTGGAATGAGCTCAGCAGGTGAGTCGTAAAGATCATTAACTGGTGGTCTAGTGGGAATAACTTTCTGAAGATAGCATAGCCTGATATCAACACGTTGTCAAGAAGCATACAAGTGCACAAAAGGTTGCATCATTAACTTTGAACGTAAAAGTCTTAACAATCCAGTCATGTGAATTGATATTTATTTTTTCTATTTATGCTTGAAATGCTTGTATGCTTGTTCCCACAGAAAGATCAGCCACAAAGGAACTCATTGCAGAAAGTGAATTGATTTTCAGGTTTTCTTAGATGTCGAAGGTTAGTGGATGATGACCAGTTCTTGAATCCTTCTGCAAAGGAGAGCTATAAAATTTAAACGTTCATTTCATTTAATTTAGTCTGTATATTATAAATTTAAAATAATTGCCTGTCACAAAGGATACAGCCCCATCAACTGCTTACCTTTGGTCTTACAGTATTTCAGAAACTTCCTTTGATATACTTCGGCCTCGAAGGGCCGATTGGCCTACTCCTGCACCTATTGTCTATTGTCTATTGATATGAGGAGGTTCTGCTGAAACCTTTCAGCAAGAATCAATAGAGGGATATGGGCCAAAGACGGGCAGGTTGGACTAGTGTGGATGGGGCATCTTGGTCGGCGTGGGCAAGTTGGGCCGTATCATAAGGAATAGGAGTAGAATTAGGCCATTCGGCCCATCAAGTCTACTCCGCCATTCAATAATGGCTGATCTATCTTTCCCTCCTAACCCCGTTCACCTGCCTTCTCCCCATAACCTCTGACACCTGTACTAATCAAGGATCTATCTATCTCTGCCTTAAAAATATTCACTGATTTGGCCTCCACACCCTTCAGTGGCAAAGAATTCCACAGATTCACCACCCTCTGACTAAAGAAATTTCTCCTCATCTCCTTCCTAAAAGAATGTCCTTTAATTCTGAGGCTGTGACCTCTAGTCCTCGACTTTCCCACCAGTGGAAACATCCTCTCCACATATCTATGTTGTATGATTCTATAATAACCAAGCACTGAAAGAGCTAAATGGAGAAAAACACTTACAAATAATAATAGTGCCAAGTTCCTGGACTCGGCCAGTGCTAAATGCCAACTCATGTTGCCTAGTTACAACATGCAGAGTCAAAGTACAAAATTCCATCACTTGCCTGGACTCATTATGAAGTAAGATTCTGAAGTTGATGGTCATTATGCAGATAAAAGTTCAAATGCCCTGCTGCCTGCAGACATTTAATTTAAAAAGACAAATTCAATCTCCATTTACCACATATATCTCAATTCACCAAATTGAAGCAATTGCTAATTACTGGGGCAGTCTTCTGGGATCAGAGTGAAGAACAAAGCGTTTAAAGCTTTGATCATCTCATTGTTGAGGTCATTTAGTTGACTGCACGCTGCACAATTGCTTGTGAGGTTGTTGCATGATAACACTGCAAGAACGTGGAGCTCCTTGCCGACGGGAAGTTGCAGCAAATGCAACGTGGGTTCCTCATTCCAACCCTGTAAACCATTGCCAATTGGTTAAACTAGAACTGTTAACTGATATCAGGCGTAGGTTAAAAAACTATTTTCAGAGTTTGCTGGTCTGTTCATAGAGCAACGAGGGCAGCTGAGAGCTTCAATAGACAATAGGTGTAGGAGTAGGCCATTCAGCCCTTCGAGCTAGCACTGCCATTTACTATGATCATGGCTGATCATCCACCCTGTTCCTGCCTTCTCCCCATATCCCTTGACTCCGCTATCTTTAAGAGCTCTATCTAACTCTCTCTTGAAAGCATCCAGAGAATTGGCCTCCACTGCCTTCTGAGGCAGAGAATTCCACAGATTCACAACTCTCTGGTTGAAAAAGTGTTTCCTCATCTCTGTTCTAAATGGCCTACCCCTTATTCTTAAACTGTGGCCCCTGGTTCTGGACTCCCCCAACATCGGGAACATGCTTCCTGCCTCTAGCTCGTCCAATCGTTTAATAATCTTATATGTTTCAATAAGATTCCCTCTCATCCTTCTAAATTCCAGTGTGTACAAGCCCAGATGCTCCATTCTTTCAACATATGACAGTCCCGCCATCTCGGGAATTAAGCTTGTGAGCCTACGCTGCACCCTCAATAGCAAGAATGTCCTTCCTATCAACTTCCCGATGGGGGGGCCTCCGAGAACGATTTGGGGGACCCAGTGGAGGGGGGGGGGGAGAGGGGGGAGAGGATGCTGCTGCCATGGGCGGCAGCAGGCAGTAGGTAGGACTGTTCGGTGAACCTTTGTAACTTTGTTGGCGCCAGAAACGTGGTGACACTTGTGTACTGCCTGGATGAGGTCTGCTATATGATTGAACCGGGCTTCATGCAAAACATGACATTTCACTGTACTTAGGTACTTGTGACAATAAAGTATCATTGAATTATTGAGTTGCACATAGTCCGCATTAGGATTAGTACTCAGTAGTGCCACCCTGAGATTCGTTTCCGGGATCATGGGTTGGAACCTGAGTAAAGAGGCCTCTTGCGGAATAAAATGAAGACAATGGCGATTAAGAGACAGGAAGGGGAGAGAAATGAAAGCCAGAAGAGAACAATAAACAAAGGAAAGAGCAAATTGAGGAGATGAGAGAAAAAACGTTATTTATGCAGCATCCTCTTCATGACATTAGACATTACCAAGGCAACAAAGTGCGTTTGAACTATTATCACGTAGAAAAGGTGGCAGCAAGATATTTTCAGCTTCATACTATAAGACACTGGAGAGAGTCATAGTCATAGAGTGATACAGTGTGGAAACAGACCCATCGGCCCAACTTGCCCATGTCGACCAACATGCCCCATCCACACTAGACCCACCTGCCTGCATTTGGCCCATATCTCTCTAAACCTATCCTATCCATGTATTTGTCCAAATGTAACTTAAATGTTGTGAAAGTATCTCCTCTGGCAGCTCGTTCCATACACCCACCACCCTTTGTGCAAAACAGTTACCCTTCATGTTCCCATTGAATCTTCCCCCCTCTCACCTTAAACCCATGTCCCCTGGTTCTCAATTCCCCTACTCTGGGCAATAGACTGTGAGTTTACCCAATCTATTCCTCTCCTGATTTTGTACACCTCAATAAGATCATCCCTCATCCTCCTGCACCCCAAGGAATAATGTCCTAACCACCAGCTCAACCTCTCCCTATAGCTCAGGACTTCCAGTCTTGGCAACATCCTCGTAAAGAGGAGTGGAGCATGAAGAAGGGTCTCTACCCGAAACATCACCCATTCCTTCTCTCCAGAGATGCTGCCTGCCCCGCTGAGTTACTCCAGCATTTTGTGTCTATTTATTGTAGGAGCATTGGTGAGAGTACAGTACAGCCTGATAGGATGTTGCCTGATATAAAAATAGAGGGAATTGTTTCTATTATATCACAGGTTATTTGATGAGGCTTTAGAAATTATGAAGAGAGGGAACAGAATTTACAGTTACCAGTCACCAAGGGTCTAGAATTACAGACCAGAGGGGTGGGGTCAAAATGTGAGATGGGGAGAACAAGCTACACAATGGTTGTGATTGAAATAGACCGTGTCACCATTTAAGTGTCGGAAGGAACCTGCAGATGCTGGTTTACACCGAAGATGGACACAAAATGCTGGAGTAACAGCAGCATCTCTGGATAAGGGTCTGAAGAAGGGTCTCGACTCGAAATGTCACCCGTTCCTTCTATCCAGAGACATTGCCTGACCCGCAGCATTTTGTGCCTATCAACATTTAAGGATAGGTTAGAAGAAATGTTGAAGGAAAGGATGAATGTCACGTTTAGATGAAGACACTTGGACTTAACTACTGCTTGTGTGAGGGGTACACAGCAGTACTGAGTGAGGGGTGAAGGCAGGGGTTACGGTTGGGGTGGTGAAGAAAATAGGACAAATGGCCTGCTTCTGCACTGTGACAACAGAACACGCAGAGTGTTCATTTCCCCCCACCGAGCACAAGCTGTACTGACATTTCCCATTGATTGTTTGATATGTGAGCCAGTCAGTGGTTCTCAATATGTAAATTTTCCTTAATGAGGGTCTGATTAGTAGAAGCCCCAACGTGCAAATAATGAAGGCATCCTCTGCCTGCACAGAATTTAGTACAATTTTATGGAGATGCCTAAATGTTTGCTTTAGGCGCTGATCACAGACAATGTTTGGAATTTCAAAATGGTTTGCAGCACTTTTGCTTTGTAATTGACATCAGCATCATAACTCAAATACCAATTAATTTTCACAGTGCACATTATGTACTGCAGCGTGTTACTTAACCATCAGTTTACTGTGGATTCTGCACTGACAACTTTTAACCCTCTCACATGCTGCTGATGTTGGAACATTTGTACGTTGCAGCAAGGTATATTATTATGAGGAGTGCAGGAATTTATCAAGGTGCATTACTGTCCCTGGCGTGTGACTGTATCGCCCTGGGCGGAGGGCGGCACAGCAGCAGAGTTGCTGCCTTACAGCGGCAGAGGCCCGGGCTTGATCCTCACTATGGGGTGCTGCCTGTACAGACTTTATACGTTCTCCCCGTGACCTATACATATAAGATTGTTAAGGGTTTGGACACGCTAACGCTTTGGAGGCAGGAAACATGTTCCCGATGTTGGGGGAGTCCAGAACCAGGGGCCACAGTTTAAGAATAAGGGGTAAGCCATTTAGAACGGAGACGAGGAAACACTTTTTCTCACAGAGAGTTGTGAGTCTGTGGAATTCTCTGCCTCAGAGGGCGGTGGAGGCAGGTTCTCTGGATACTTTCAAGAGAGAGCTAGATAGGGCTCTTAATGATAGCGGAGTCAGGGGATATGGGGAGAAGGCAGGAACGGGGTACTGATTGGGGATGATCAGCCATGATCACATTGAATGGCGATGCTGGCTCGAAGGGCCGAATGGCCTACTCCTGCACCTATTGTCTATTGTCTATGGACCTGCATGGGTTGTCTCCGGGATCTCTAGTTTCCCCCCACACTCCAAAGACATACAAGGTTTGTAGGCTAATTAGCTTGATAAAATTGTAAATTGTCCCAAGTGTGTGTAGGATAGGGTTAGTGTACGGGGATCGCTGGTCAGCGTGGTCTCAGTGGGCTGAGGGGCCTGTTTCTGTGCTGTATCTCTAAACTAAACTAAAACTAAACTGATCAGATTGCATGCAAGGGTTGGGAACTGTAGTTGGATATATTCCTGGAAATTTTAATGGTTGACCTCCTGCCTGTAGTGATCTCTTACCCTAATCTCCCACCACTGACCCAGACTCTGAGTCCAATCCCTTCCCCTGACTTGTCAAGGTGAATGTTTCTTTGGACTTGAAGAAAAACAGGTGGTGTTGCAGGGAGGGACCATTGTTTATCCATATGCAGAGCTACAACTTGGATTTGGATGTACAGGGTACAATGTAAAAATATGCTTGTAATATAAGACTTGAAATTATAGTAAACAGCAAGTCAAAATTCAAAGAGGACATTGGATGATCATATAGGTAGACAGATCAAACAGGTAGATGTGGCAGTAAAACATGTCAAAGAATGAGTAGAAGGAATATATATCAGGTGTATAGTTTTAAAAGTGTTGCTTGGCATAGTGCTTGCAACTCCATAACTGAATAACAGAATTTAGAGTAAAGTGACAGGGTATATTGCCCAATTGATCTATGCTGGTAACGATGCTCCTCCCTTTCAATGTATCCTTTTGTTCCAATTTCCCGCATGTGTGTCCACAGTTACCCTCTTCAATGCCTGTGGGCTAATTGTGGTGGTGTGTTCTCAACGCTCAGGTAATCTGTGCAGTTGTGAAGCAGTGAGATGGAAGACTGTAATCTCCCTGTATCCCGCTGAATGCTAGCTCTTTTGACAAATGAGGACGTCAGTTCCTGACGTTTTCTGACGAGTTCAATGCTTGCTGCAAATTTCAGTAGAATGATCCAGAACAAACTGGAACACATCTCCGAAATTACAAGCAATTTTGCTGTCGCTGTTTCACGCAGAGCGATTCTGCTGACGACTGTCAGGTCCCTTGCTTGCTCTCTGTCATCTCTTATGCCCTCACTGACATTTATCTTTTTACACCTCAGGTCACACTTGTTGATCGCCAACAGAATCAGGAGTGAAGGCAGGAAATATCTAAACTGGGCGGTCTTTCCAAAAAGCCTCAATCACAGGCTTGGTGACAGGAAGTGGCAACTAATGACACACTGAGATCAAATGCAGCCAATTCAGGTTTGGCAGCCAGCCTGCCTGCCGTGAAATTCATTTCCACTTGGCAGCAAGTTACAGCAGATATTAGCAAGAGTTCTATTTTGTGCAATTTGAGAAAAAAAACAACCTTCCCTTTCATTTACCATTCTCCTAGTGGTTTTAGGAAGATAGTGTGAGTAAGGAGTTTTTCGTGGGCATTGTAGCTCATTCAATCCCAGCTTCATAGTATATTTTAAACCAGATGCAATTAAACTTTCAGAAGCAATTTTTTAAAATCATGTTATGCTCAAGGATTCAAAATGGTGAAAAGCTTCAGAGAAAGACTACACTATCCTTTATTGGATCGCAAGGTTCATAAAGTAACCATTTCATAGGTTCATAAGTTCTAGGAGCAGAATTAGGCCATTCAGCCCATCAAGTCTACTCCACTATTCAATAATTGCTGATCTACCTTTCCCTCTCAACTCCATTCTCATGCCTTTTCCCCATAACCCCCGACACCCTTACTGATCAAGAATCTTTCAATCTCTGCCTTAAAAATATCCATTGACTTGGCCTCCTGTGAATTCCACAGATTCACCACCCTTTAGCTAAAGAAATTCCCCCTAATCTCCTTTCTAAAGGTATGTCCTTTTATTCTGAGGCGGTGGCCTCTGGTCCTAGACCCTCCCACTAGTGGAAACATCCTCTCCACATTCACTCTTCCCAGGCCATCATTTGACCATCATGCCTCTGCCAAAATGAACTCCAGCATGTTCATGGGATACATGGGATAACACATTTGGTATGAGGTTATCATTCTGATTAAACATAGTTATGAACGTCTCATCACATGATCTACAATTCATACACTCCCTGTTCCTGCTGTTCTTGGCCAAGTTTGACGTCCAACTTTTTAGACTTTCACAGATTAGCCAATAAACATTCAATTCTTAATTTAGATGCTTCTTCACTTCGAATCAACAATCATTAACCCTCTTTCCTATATTTATATAAGATGTCCATATTGTTTTGTTTTAATTGAGCTATATCTCATTGAATTAACTTATATCTCAGCTTTGCTTGCAACAGTAAACCATTCTTTAATTTTTTAACGACCTTTATGCAGTTCCTGGAAGGTTGGCAATCCTATTGTAATGATAAAAAAAAATGTGAAGACAATGCTGGTGCTAACTTCTAATGCTGGGGTGGGAGTTGATCTATCTCTGCCTTAAAAATATCCATAGCTTGGCCTCCACAACCTTCTATGGCAAAGAATTCCACAGATTCACCACCCTCTGACCAAATAAATGCAATAGACAATAGACAATAGGTGCAGGAGTAGGCCATTTGGCCCTTCGAGCCATTCAATGTGATCATGGCTGATCATCCCCAATCAGTACCCCGTTCCTGCCTTCTCCCAATATCCTCTGACTCCGCTATTTTTAGGAGCCCTATCCAGCTCTCTCTTGAAAGCATCCAGAGAACCTGCCTCCACCGCCCTCTGAGGCAGAGAATACCACAGACTCACCACTCTCTGTGAGAAAGTGTTTCCTCGTCTCCGTTCTAAATGGCTTACTCCTCATTCTTAAACTGTGGCCCCTGGTTCTGGACTCCCCCAACATCGGGAAAATGTTTCCTGCCTTTAGCGTGTCCAAGCCCTTAACAATCTTATATGTTTCCTCTTCATCGCCTTCCTAAAGGAACGTCCTTTAATTCTGAGGCTATGGCCTCTAGTCCTAGACTCTCCCACAAGCGGAAACATTCTCTTCACATCCACTCTATCCAGGCCTTTCGCTATTCAATAACTGTCCCTGGTAAATGCTCTGAGAGGATCTCATGGTTAATCTTAAGGTTTGCATGTCAGGGCATCACATAAGATTGTATTACTTTTAACTTCTCACTGAACACTTAAGGCACTTTCTGGAAAAGGAGATTGTCAATTTTAACCTCATAATTTAAACATTAGGAAACTCAATTAAGATTTCAAAAGAAAATCAATTTTCACAATTTATTGTGCAAAAAAGGGAATACTTACTGCATGGGGAGGGGGGTGGGATAAGTTACATAGTTGCATAGAAAATAGGTGCAGGAGTAGGCCATTCGGCCCTTCGAGCCTGCACTGCCATTCAATATGATCATGGCTGATCATCCAACTCAGTATCCCGTACCTGCCTTCTCTCCATACCCCCTGATACCCTTAGCCACAAGGGCCACATCTAACTCCCTCTTAAATATAGCCAATGAACTGGCCTCAACTACCCTCTGTGGCAGAGAATTCCAGAGATTCACCAAGTCTGCCTTCCCGTTTTTGCCACCAAAGTGGATAACCTCACATTTATCCACATTATACTGCATCTGCCAAACATTTGCCCACTCACCCAGCCTATCCAAGTCACCTTGCAGTCTCCTAGCATCCTCCTCACAGCTAACACTGCCCCCCAGCTTAGTGTCATCCGCAAACTTGGAGATGTTGCTTTCAATTCCCTCATCCAGTTCATTAATATAAATTGTAAATAGCTGGGGTCCCAGCACTGAGCCTTGCGGTACCCCACTAGTCACTGCCTGCCATTGTGAAAAGGACCCGTTTACTCCTACCCTTTGCTTCCTGTTTGCCAGCCAGTTCTCTATCCACATCAATACTGAACCCCCAATACCGTGTGATTTAAGTTTGTATCCTAATCTCTTATGTGGTACCTTGTCGAAAGCCTTCTGAAAGTCCAGATACAACACATCCACTGGTTCTCCCCTATCCACTCTACTAGTTACATCCTCGAAAAATTCTATAAGATTCGTCAGACACGATTTACCTTTCGTAAATCCATGCTGACTTTGTCCAATGATTTCACCACTTTCCAAATGTGCTGCTATCCCATCTTTAATAACTGACTCTAGCAGTTTCCCCACTACCGATGTTAGACTAACTGGTCTGTAATTCCCCGTTTTCTCTCTCCCTCCCTTCTTAAAAAGTGGGGTTACGTTTGCTACCCTCCAATCCTCAGGAACTACTCCAGAATCTAAAGAGTTTTGAAAAATTATCACTAATGCATCCACTATTTCTGGAGCTACTTCCTTAAGTACTCTGGGATGCAGCCTATCTGGCCCTGGTGATTTATCGGCCTTTAATCCATTCAATTTACCCAACACCACTTCCCGACTAACCTGGATTTCACTCAGTTCCTCCATCTCCTTTGACCCGCGGCCCCCTGCTATTTCCGGCAGATTATTTATGTCTTCCTTAGTGAAGACGGAACCAAAGTAGTTATTCAATTGGTCCGCCATATCCTTGTTCCCCATGATCAATTCACCTGTTTCTGACTGCAAGGGACCTACATTTGTTTTAACTAATCTCTTTCTCTTCACATATCTATAAAAACTTTTGCAGTCAGTTTTTATGTTCCCTGCCAGTTTCCTTTCATAATCTATTTTCCCTTTCCTAATTAAGCCCTTTGTCCTCCTCTGCTGGTCTCTGAATTTCTCCCAGTCCTCTGGTATGCTGCTTTTTCTGGCTAATTTGTACGCATCATCTTTTGCTTTGATACTATCCCTGATTTCCCTTGTTATCCACGGATGCACTACCTTCCCTGATTTATTCTTTTGCCAAACTGGGATGAACAATTTTTGTAGTTCATCCATGCAGTCTTTAAATGCCTTCCATTGCATATCCACCGTCAACCCTTTTAGAACTAATTGCCAGTCAATCTTGGCCAATTCACGTCTCATACCTTCAAAGTTACCTTTCTTTAAGTTCAGAACCGTTGTTTCTGAATTAACAATGTCACTCTCCATCCTAATGAAGAACTCAACCATATTATGGTCACTCTTGCCCAAGGGGGCACGCACAACAAGACTGCTAACTAACCCTTCCTCATTACTCAATACCCAGTCTAGAATAGCCTGCTCTCTCGTTGGTTCCTCTACATGTTGGTTTAGATAACTATCCCGCATACATTCCAAGAAATCCTCTTCCTCAGCAGCCCTGCCAATTTGATTCACCCAATCTATATGTAGATTGAAGTCACCCATTATAACTGTTTTGCCTTTGTTGCACGCATTTCTAATTTCCTGTTTGATGCCAGTTATAGTTGAGTGTGATATGTTTGCATTGCATGTCATCCATCTTTTAGAAAGGTTTCAAAGGTTTCAAAGGTCTTTTATTGTCACGTGTACCAATTACAGCAGAGCTACCAGCTCTCACGCATTGAGCACAAATTTCTCACGCTCTGTCGCGGGAAATTCTGTGATCAACGAGAATTTCAAAACTAATATCAACTGCTTGTGTGCACGTCTGTTGACAAGACAGCAGCATTATTATTCCCTGTTATTCTAACTTGACCGAACCGTCGCACACCTCCAAATCATGTCCCCATGTAAATTTACATTGAAAGACACGGACCGGGCAGTGAATGAGTGTTACCCAGCGCAGCTAGTAAGGCCATGCCCTACTCCCGGCGGCAGTCGGAATTTAAGGATATGCGCGAAGCGGCTGACATGAGCGAGGCCGGCGAGCGGCAGGGAGAGGTACATGGGACGCGGGGCTGGGGGGGGGGCACTTTTTTGGCTAGACATGTTTCAATGTCTCTGGCTTTGGACGAGGGGCTGCTGTGCTCTGAGCAACCTGGTCGTGCGTGTTGGAGAGCCCGAGCGGAGGGAGGGAGGGAGGGAGGGAGGGAGGGAAGCAGAAGCAGCGGCGGCGGCAGATACGGACGGGGAGCCGGGGCTGGCGAGTGTTTGCCGGGCTGGCGAGTTGCTTGCTGCAGCTCCAGCCATGGAGCAGCCTCAGTGCAAGAGTCCCGGGCCGTCGGAGGCGTCGGAAGCGTTGCGCCGCTGCCGTGAGAGTCTCTGCACCCAATTCGCCCTGGTGACCGACATGGACCAAACTGCAGCTCGGTGTATCCTGGAGGACAACCAATGGCTGCTAGAAGTAGGTACCAAGCACTGGATAGAAGCAGTGGAAGATAGTGGCCGTTAAATGGGGGTGGTTGGAGAAAGCATCCTGCTTACAAGCTAGATTTTCACTTACTGTAACTGCAAGAAAAATGTTCCCAATGTTGGGGGAGTTCATAACCAGGGGTCACAGTTTAAGAATAAGGGGTAGGCCATTTAGAACTGAGATGAGGACAAACTTTTTTCACCCAGAGAGTTGTGAATCTGTGGAATTCTCTGCCACAGAAGGCAGTGGAGGCCAATTCATTGGATGTTTTCAAGAGAGAGTTACATTTAGCTCTTGGAGCTAGCGAAATCAAGGGATATGGGGAAAAAACAGGAAAGAGGTACTGTTTTTTGATGAACAGCCATGATCATATTGAATGGCAGTGCTGGCTCGAAGGGCCGAATGGCCTATTCCTGCACCTGTTTTCTATGTTTCTATGCTTGAGTATATGGCAATAAAATTCGACAACTTGATTTTGAAGCATTCATGCATGGCGAAGGTATAATGTAGGCATAGAGTGATACAGTGTGAAAACAGGCCCTTCGGCCCAACTTGTCCACACCCGCCAACATGTCCCAGCTACACTACCTGCTTTTGGTCCATATCCCTCCAAACCTGTCCTATCCATGTATCAGTCTAACTGTTTCTTAAATGTTGGGATAGTTCCTGCCTCAACTACATCCTCTGGCAGCTTGTTCCATACACCCACCACCCTTTGTGTGGAAAAAGTTACCCCTTAACAAGTTACCTCTTAAAAAGTTACCTCTTAAAAATACTTCAAACAAAAAACTTTGAAATCATACTTCTACAATGCACTATTACATGATTTTAATACATCAAATTTCAAAAAGTCCCTACCATGGGAGGAGGGGGGCACCCCCCTCCCACACCCTCTCCCCACTCGGTCACTCCATTCCCTCGCCAGGTCCCCTCAAGGCAAGTGATCAGTGATCGCTCAGCCCTCTCATTTTCAAAAATGCTCCATGGCCCCTGGTTCAGATGGAGAGCACTGCCAGATGTGAGCGGGGAACTGAGGCCAGTTGTCCGTGATGTCCGGATCCCAATGCTCAGTGCTTCATGTTTCGGAGTTGGCTAATGTTATTGATTTGTAATTAGCCTGGTTTGTAATTAGTTGACAAAATCTTCATTTATTAATCCGGAATATCCAGGGGGATGGGATAAGTGTAATATTAATATGACATGCAAGGTGTCAGGCTGTCTGTCACAACATACAGCCCAGATAATCCATTATTTCCTTCAGTTAAATATTGGGAAGCTAGCACTATTGTCATTTGCCACTCACTATTATGTTTGTTTACCACTGACTATTTCTATCCCCCACCCTCCCACCAAATTTATTTGACAGGGTGAATTGAAATGTCCCCAATCTCGTTGTTTTATTAACACGTAGATGAACATCCTCAAGGAATGTAATCAGTTGGAAACTGATTCAGATGCGATGTTTAAGAGCTTGTTCAGAGAAGGGGCATATTTTAAAGGAGTGACAGAGATACTTGCAGGGGAATGTGTGAGGAGGTTATTATTTGTCTTTAGTTTTAGCTTGAACCAGGACATCTGAAGATGCAAAGTTTAATATAGTAATTGTGCTGATACTGACTCCAACCAACCATGTAATGAATATCATCCATTCCGGAGGTTTTATTTTTCTGATGCTATTTAAACTTCACTTGGATTTCAATCACTTAAATGTAACAAAAATGTGCCCTTGGTACATATTAAATGTAATATAATAATGTATGCATGTTGGTAGGTGCAATCAAAACAAAGATCTTTTTTATCAATGTTGTGTTATGAATACCACAGAAAATATTTTGTACTCTCAAGATCACATTAAATAGAATATTATTGCTTAAATATATATTGTTATTGGACTTTGCATTTCGGAAAAGTCCCAGCTGAGAGGAAGACAGCAAAATACTGAAAATATTGGGGGTGAAAATGACTTCAGGACAGTTTGTTAGGAAAATGACGGAAATAGTAACAGAATACATATACAGCTGAGTGAGTATAATTTTATGGATGAGAAATTTTGTTCAACCAATTGATGGCTTCTTTGACAAAGTAACTAGCATGTTAGATAACAAGGAAGCCAATGGATGTAACAAATTTTGTTATACAAAATTTGGTCGTGAAGTGCCCCATAAAAGATTACTGCATTAGCTAAGCACCTGTGAACTTCAACATAATAGGTTAAATCAAGGAGGTCAGATATGGGGCTTTATGTGTGGGCCAGATATATTGTCAGTGCAGAGGGGTTAGGAGCAAGGCCAAAGCAAGTGTGCATCCAGAGTCAAGGTCTGGAATAGTACTAGTTGTGCAGTCAAAGCTGGGGCAATGGGAGTGTTCAGCACTGGGAACCTAAGCAGGTAAGCAGCTATGATCAGGGTAGAATAGGGGGCCAGGTGTAAGGCTGGACTCAGGGTCTGGAATGAGAGAAGGTATGCAACTGGAGTCAGGGTGAGGAGTAGTACCAGGTATGCAGTGAGACCCAGGTTGGTCAACATGGGCCAAGTGCTTGATTATAATCTGATTTCCATACATGAATACACTAAGATCATTCATGTGCTGCACCTGTTGATCAGACCCTGGCTCTACTGTGGAATGTAATTAGGAATGTAATTTAGCCTTACCTTATTCATAGCTAATCCAATTTAAAGCATAAATATTGCATTCAAGTGTGAGTTAGAAGACTCGCTACAGTATGCACCAGATTGCACAATTTCAAGCTGAAAAATGCAAAAGCTTTGTACCATGGGAGGGAGGCCCCCCGGGAGGGACCCCCCCCCCCGGTCGCTACACTCCCTCGGGCTTGATCTCTCGCAATTTCTCACTCCCAACTCTCACCCAATGTTGGCAGCCCTGAATTACAGTGATATGCAAATTACCATTGAAGAGTGAATAAAAGCGAATGGAGTTAGAGGGGGGCTTAATGAGAAGAGGAGCACACCAATTTGAGTTAGTAGTTCAAAGGAAAAAGATGGTAAAAGCAGGGGTTGATAAAAATAAAGCAAAGGGATACAGAGCAAGTGAAAAGACCATAAACATAGGAGCAGAATTAGGCCAAGTTGGTCCTTCAAGTCTGCTGTGCCATTCGATCATGGGTGATTTATCTTTCCCTCTCAACCCCACTCTCCTGCCTTCTTGCTGTAACCTTTGACGCTCTAATTAATCAATAGCCTATCAATTTCCGCCTATATCTCACAGCTTACATCTTGGGTTCTGACAATTCGATGTCCGCCTCACTTCTCACAAACAGCTAAGCGCAGACTGTTTGTGCTACACTTCCAAATTAAAGGTGACTTATTAGAAGTTAAGACTCAATTTCATGCTCCTTGCTCTTGATGTATCACTGATGTTGTTACTTATGTTTCTATTGGTTCAAGGTAGCTGGTAATCTTAAAGGAATCAGATTCACCATCATGCTGATGTATTGCCCTTCCGACTGGGAGCTGGGATAGGATTGCTGCCTTGGTCCTGGGGCTGTTTGTGTGACACCATAGTATCTGTTTCTCAAAGAGAAACTGCTAACTAAATTTTACTGAGCTTATCGACTCACTGTGCCAAGCAGAGTTGTGATGGATTCTTTGATTTAGAATCTCTCTTTCCAGTGACAAACTGGAAACTTTAAGAAATGATTGAGTTGCAAAATTGTCTGTTTTCTCCGGGAGTACAATGCAGAGTGCAAGATATCTGACAGCAACCAGTATTGATTGAGAACTAGTGAGCAGAGGCAATAGCTCCTGTGCTAGATCAATGCTGGCTCATTGGGAATCTTCAGGGGCTTCTCATGACCAGTTTTATCTCTGAGTGAAATAGTTTTCTCATTGGCAAAAAAAACAACAGGGTGAGAAAAGAAACAAGTTCCAAGTCAAACAAAAATGAAATGCAAGGAGGATGCAAAAAGGTTACAAAGATTTACACACCAGTTAAGTGACTGGATCACAAAATGGTCTACTTGGAATATTATTCATAATTTTTTTATGGCACATGGGATTAGCTATTTAGCCCATCTGATCTTTGCTGACTACCATCACCAAGACCTATCATCTGATTTTCCCTCGCTTTCCACATGGCCCTGCACAATATTATCTCTCAAGTGAATTCCCAATTCCTTTATGGGGGAACTGATAAGACTCCTTTCCACCACCCCTATAGCTAATGAGTTATATATCATAAATTATGTCTGGATAATAATTTTTGGAATGAGAGAATTATTTTACAAGGTGAGAATCATGAGTAGGCCTATAATCTCTAGAATTTCAAAGAATCAGAAGTGATCACATTGAAAACTGTTATATTCTGGCAGGATTTGACTGGCTGGGGAAGAAGTGCCCAGTGGGATAAATGTTCAGAACTGAGGACCATAATGTCTTGATAACCAGTTTGCCATTCATGTGTAGGAAGGAACTGCACATGCTGGTTTACACCAAAGATAGACACAATGTGCTGGAGTAACTCCGCAGGACAGGCAGCATCTCTGGAGAAAAGGAATGGGTGACATTTCAGGTCAAGGCACTTCTTCATACCATGGTTGCATTGAGGAGTTATTTTTTTATTACGTGGTTGGTAATGTTTGGAATTCTCTCTCCTGAAAGGCTGTGAATACACAGTCAATGAAAAGAATAAGACCAATCCTCAAACCTGGCACAAATTGCATGGTCTACTAGGCATCAGTGATCCTATCCTCCACTGTTTTGGAGAATTGGTTTGCCTACAACAGGCAACTCAAAACACTGGAAAGATGCACCAGTACCATCTGTGCAAAATCCTGGAAGGGCAAACAAATCAATAACTGTGGCATCTCTCAGCCCAACATCGCTAGTATTGAGGCCTCGGTTGGTTTCATAGGGCAGGCCATTCACATGCCAACACCAGATCCCAAAGCTGACCTTCTGTTCTGAGCTCTGTAATGGGGAGGAGATTATGTGGCAGACGGAGGATCTCCTCACGACTTCCTTAAAGAAATCCCAAATCCTCATGACTCCTGTGAATCTCCGACCCCATGGCCACTCAAAGCAGGGAAGAAGCATTTGGGATTCCTTTACAAACTTTGAATCCATACGTTGGGATCGCAAAGAGGCTTCTGTAAGCCGCAAAAGTTCAGAAGTGAGGACCATAATGTCTTGATAACCAGTTTGCCATTCATGTGTAGGAAAGAACTGCACATGCTGGTTTACACCAAAGATAGACACAATGTTCTGGAGTAACTCAGCAGGGCAGGCAGCATCTCTGGAGAGAAGGAATGGGGACCACCTCACCAACTACACACACCATTGCCCCACCTGTGAAGTCTACAGTTTCCACGTTGATCTCATTAACCACATCATTGACCACAAAACCAAAGTGGAAATAAATCAAACTCAATCCCGAGGGACTGTTTAAATAGTTTCTTGAGGCAGAGATTGATGGATTTTTGGGAATGGGGGAATATAGGGGTGTGAAAATAGGGTGGAATTGTGGAGCTGTGATAGAAGATTTGCCCATAATATTAAATGCCAAAGCATTTTTGAGAGGCCCTGTGGCTATTCCCACTCATATTTCTCGTGCTCTTAAAAGGCATAGTGGAAATGCTGACAGCTTTATAAATATTGATGAAGAAAATGAAATGAAAATTAGTTCTTCAAAAATGATCTCTAT
Organism: Malacoraja senta; assembly: GCA_038087875.1. NCBI lineage: Eukaryota > Metazoa > Chordata > Chondrichthyes > Rajiformes > Rajidae > Malacoraja > Malacoraja senta. Next base: position 24,637,721 of record CM075988.1, read on the forward strand.
CCCAATACTGGATTCTGTTACTGCTGTCAACATCAGGACCAATGAAGATAAGACAGCTCAAATGATTAGTCCCGAGGCACTGTGACTTTCATTGTACGATGATTCATATCAGCAGTTTGCTGAATGATGAGAACAATTTCCTGCATGTGCCAGACCAAATATTCTGCTCATATTTGCTGAGATTATTTACAACTGAAATGGAAATCTGGGCCAAGACTTAGAATCAGTAGAAATTAATAGGCTGGATTGCCAATGTCGTATCAGTTGGTACAAAAGATAGGTAAAATAGCATTAATTGAAGAGGAAAATATAGTGAGCTTGCCATAAAGTCTTAAAAAAGTCCACAATAAAGGAACTAATAATAAAATGCTCAAAGGTTCATCATGTAAATGATTGAACTAGAGTTTAAAAAAAAACATATTTTAGCAGCAATCTGCTCTGCATTCACATCACTTTGATCAACAATGTTGAACTCTTCAATGTACTGGAAGTGCAGCATCTCGTAGGTTTTATTTGTCAGTGATGTTCAGAATAGTAAAGACATAATTATCAATGAATTTATATGCCTATCATTTCTTTGGGGAAACCAAACAAACTTACACCTTCATAGAGAGGTCAAATTTTCTTCCTTTCAACTCCTTCTTCTCTGAATTGTGACATGGTACTTATGCTCAGAATACACAGATGTGGTTGAAAGCTCCAGGGAATTATTAGAAGGTAAAAGAAAATATCTAATTGCTTTCCAAGTTGAGCAAGATTGGAAGGCAAGAATAAATGCAAAAATCAAAACATGAAAGGAAGAAAGAAAGAAGAAAAGAAGCCAATGAAATACTTTTGGTGAGGTCTATGTTTTAAGGTAAGAAATACAATAGAAAAGTGCAATTGTAACTGTAAAAGATGTGATTTGTTGAATTATTTATTCTATAATAAAATTTAGGTTTAACATTTTTAATTACACTGGTGTGATAAAATGGCAATAAAATCATGCTGAATTATTTTAAAATAAAAAAGGCTGGAAACATTTAGCAGGTCGATGTTTCCAGCAATCCAGTAATCTTCCATTTATAGGAAGGATGCAGAGGCTTTGTAAGGGGTGCAAATGAGATTTACCAGAATGCTATATGGATTAGAGTGTATTAGCTATAAAGAGAGGTTGCACAAACTTAGATTGTTTTCTCTGAAACATGGGAGGCTGAGGGGAGATCTGATTTAAGTATATAAAATCATGAGAGGCATAGATAGGGTTGACAGTCAGAACTGTTTTCCCATGATGGAAATGTCAAATACTAGGGCGGCAAGGTGATGCAGCGGTAGAGTTGCTGCCTTACGGCGCTTGCTGTACCGGAGACCAAGGTTCAATCCTGAATATGGATGCTGTCTGTACAGAGTTTATATGTTCTCCCCGTGACCACATGGGTTTTCTTCGGTTCCCACACTCCAAAGATGAACAGGTATGTAGGTAAATTGGCTTGGTATAAGTGTAAAACCGTCCCTAGTGTGTGTAGGGTAGCGTTAATGTGCGGGGATCGCTGGTCAGTGCGGACTCGGTGGGTCGAAGGGCCTGTTTCCATGCTGCATCTCTAAAACTAAAAACTAAAACTAAAAACTAGAGGGCATGGCTGTAAGGAGAAAGGGGCAAAGTTTAATGGAGATTGTATAAAGTACTATTGACACTGAGTCATAAAACTTCATAATAAGTACTTTAATAAGAATACATACAGGAACCATATACATAGGTACTGTAGGCTCAAAGTCGTAGCTTAATGGCCCTGTCACACGAGTTCATTCAAGAGCTCTCCCGAGTTTTAAAAAAAAATCAAACTCGTGGTAAGCACGGAGAATGAACGTAGCGGGTACGTCGGAGCTCGGGGACGTCTCTTAGCGGCTCGTAACGCTAACAGCAGGTACTCGGGAAGACTCGCTAACGGCAGGTAAGCTCGGGAAGACTCGTGAAGATTTTTCAACATGTTGAAAAATGTCCACGCGAGCCCCGAGTACCGACGAGCGGCCATTACCGTAAATCTCCGAGTTCGATTCAGGGCAAACTCAGGAGAACTATTTGAATGAACTCGTACAGTGGGACAGGGCTTTAAACTAAAAGCATGGCTGCTCGCATTCCACAAGATGGCATGGTGGAACCCGGTTCTTTCCCAGGTGTAGAGACACCTGGTCCTGGTAGACTCTTACTCCGGGTGGTTCGAGATCGACTTGCTCCGCCCAACCTCTTCTGCGGCCGTCATCAAGAAACTTGCAAGACACTTCTCATTCCATGGGTCGCCTCGCTCCATCTTGTCCGGTAATGTTGGACAATTCACGAGCCAGATGTTGTCTGATATAAAACATAGAACAGTACAGCACAGGAACAGACTCGAAGTCGTAGCTTAAACCAAAGATACTATTGGCTCCTATAGTATCTTTGGCTTAAACTAAAAACATGGCTGCTCGCATTCCACAAGATGGCATGGTGGAAACCCGACAGGGATTTTGGATCGGGTCAGCAATAGCAAAACCAGACATGGATCAAATCAGCAATAGTGATTGATCTACAGAGATATGCCGGGGACGTTTTTTTTATACAGAGAACGGTGGGTGCCTGGTACACTCAGTCAGGGATGGTGGTGGAGGCAGATACAATCATGGTATTTAAAAGGCCTTTAGATAGGCGCATGGATGTGCAAGGACTCAAGGGATATGGAGTTTAGATTAATTTGTAATCATGTTGAGCACAGACATTATGGGTCAAAGAGTCTGTTCCTGTACTGTACTGTTCTATGTTTTATATCAGACAACATCTGTGGAAACATCAGAGGAGTTAATGTTTCAGTTCAAAAATCCTTTGTCAGAAGGGCAAATGTCAATAGGAGAGGGTATTGATGGTGGGATTGAATTATTATTATTAGGTTCATCAACAAAGAATTACTTTCAAATGTTTATATTGTGCATTTCAGAGTTGAAATCTTACGAAAAATGTCATTTTTCTGCGGTGCGGTCTGCAGTGCTTCTGGCTGCGGCGCGGCGGGGACTTAAGATCTTCGACCGCCGGCCTGCGGCCTACACCATCTTGAAGCCGCGGTCTCCGATGGGGAGGCACCGATTCAGGACTTACCTGGATTTACCTTGTCTGCACATCTGGACGCCCGCAGCGGCGGCTGCGGAGGGTTGTGGTCCCGACCACGGGGGAAAATGGAGGAGGACTGGCCAAATTTTGTGCCTTCCACCACAGTGATGAATGCTGTGGTGGATGTTTGTGTTAAATTTTTATTGTGTATTGTGTGGGTTTTTTATTGTACCGCTGCTGGCAAATTCATTTCAATTCAAGTGACGAATAAAACTTGACTTGACTTGACTTGACTTGATTGGGTCACGTGGAAGTGAAGCTTAAAAAACACCATTAGAATTCACAAAGGTTTACTGAGCTGCGTAGATACATTATCAGTCACATTAGTCTTTGATTTAGACTGTTTCTCCTGAGTACTCTTATTGATAAATATCATTTCAAGCCCTGGTTCCTCGAATATTAGAATCCTTCATAGACTGAATAATTGCTTAAACCTAGGCAGTTACCCCTCAGTGTGGAAAACTCAAAATTAGACGATACATTTTTAAATGTCCCATGGAATATTCTATAAGATATGCAGAAAAGTACTGATGATAAAGGAAACAGGCCATTGTTAGCTGTTTGTAGGGTGAACTATTCTGCATATCTTTTATGCATTGTTCTTTATCTCTCCACATCACTGTCTATATCTCTTGTTTCCCTTATCCCTAACCAGTCTGAAGAAGGGTCTCGACCTGAAACGTCACCCATTGTTAGCTGTGTGCTCGGTGAGAACGAGTACAGACTATGAGACTCAACAAGAGAACTTTGAAGCTGGTACGACTTGGGTGAGGGAGGGATGGAGTGAGGAGGGATGCCGTTTTGTCCTGCGCTTTTCACTCTCTTTTGCCCAATTCTCTCACTCTTTTTCTGTCTCTTTATGAGAGGTAGCAATAAGCTCTTCTCTGAGATTTCAGCATAGTGGTTGTGATGCAAAAATGCAGGACACATTTAGTTATAAGAAATCAATGGTCTACATTTGCCACACAATAATTTACAAAAAATATGAAAACATTTCATCGATGTCTTTCAGAGATTCATCAATACAGATTCCTTATGTAAACAGATTGATAATATATTCAATAAACAAGCCCCTTATTAACACACCAGCCAATTGCTTTTTAACATATCGTAAAGATGCATTTGATTAAAATGGTAAGAGGATATAATCAACATAATTCATGGCACTTTGATGAGAACTGGTTAATGTCACATCAGGTGAAGAGTATTAACATTCTCTACAGCTCATTAACACAGAATTAAAGTAACTAGACAAAGAGGCAGGGTTTCTGGAACTGCACAGCAAATTGAAAAAAACCATTCATTAAAAGTACCTCAATTTACCAGTATCTCTGCTTTTCTCACGATATATTTCTGGTTCCTCCTACTTTGTGTGCGCTGGGAAGACGTTTGCAAGTCAATACTGAATGACAGATTTGAGGAACATTGGGACAAACTGTAATCTTTGGGAAGTCCACAATTTTGAAAATCTGGGGTTGGATCCGGAATCATTTATACTGAAGACTGGTTGCTCTGGTCTTTACCACTATTTGGGGTAGTGCCTGACGGAGCAAAGGACAGTATTGGCTGTGTGAGAAATCTAAAGCCCATTAGGAATATGATCATGAGTATCAGTAACCCACATGGTTCTCTGAGCTTGTTCTGCTATTCACAAAGTTCATGGCTGATCTCTCACCTCTGTGCCATTTTCCAGCACTATTCCCACATCACCCGATTCCCTTAGAAATCTATTGAGCTGTGCTTTGGATCAATACAACAACTGAGCTCTCCGGCTCTCTGGGATTGAATATTCTCTGTGAGAGGAATTCTCCTGAGCTCAGCCTTAAACACCCTTTCCCTATGATTAACCTTGCCCTCTCGTCCAAGATTCCTCAGCCATGGGATACATCCTCTCTCCATCTAACCTGTCAATCTCCTTTAGAATATTGTAAGCTTCTGCAGGGTCTCCTTTCAATCTTCAAATCTCAAGAGAATGCAGTCTTAGCCTGCTCAAACTCAAGTTCAAGTGAGTTTATTGTCATGTGTCCCTGAAAGGACAATGAAATTCGTTCTCTCCTCTCGCATGAAATCCATCAGCCTTCGAACCAGCCTAGTGAATGCACAACTCTGTGGCAGGTAAAGAAGACAACATTGGACACAGTACACAGTTGTGTAAGAGCTGATGTCTCACGGTCCCTATACAAAACGTCCTTATTTATGTATTTAAAACCTTGCATAAAAGCCAAACATTACATTTGTCCTCCTCAGCACTTGCTTCTCCTGCATGTTGATCTAGATATGCATGTGCCCAAGCATATCTGGATCCCGTTGGACATCAACATCACCACAACTCTCACCACTTTAACAAGTACTCTGCATCTCTATTCTGTGCATCGAAATAGATCTCACAAATTTCCCATCTGCCATGACATTGGCCACTCTCTTGACTTGCCCATATCGCCTTGAAGCCACTTTGCATCCTTCTGCCTTCCCACAATCCCACATGGTTTAGAATCAGTAACAAACTTGGTAACATGATACTTCATACCATCAGCCAAATCGTTGGCGTGGATCAAGAGTAGTTGAGGCTGAAGCACCAATCCCTTTGGTACCTCATGAATGACAGCCTGCTAGACTGAGGATGATCCATATATTCCAACTCTTTGCTTCCCGTCTGATAACCAATTCTCAATCCATGGTGGTATAGTACCCCTTAATTCAATGTGGTCCAATCTTGCTGACCAATCTCCAGCATGGAATCTCATTGAAATCTATCCAAAATTCCTCAGGCACATTGCCTCAGCTTTTCCCTTTATCTGTATACTAACTACATTCTCAAAGAACACCACAGATGAGTCAAGCAGGTTTTGGTCAAACATGGTTTTTGTTTCATAAATCTGTGTTAACCATGTTCAATCTGATTTTTCCTTTCAAGGTAGCTTTTCTTGCAACCTTCATTAGAGATTGCAGTGTTTACCCTATCACTATTATTAGGCTAACATTATTTCTGTTTTTTTCTCTCCCACCTTAAATACTGGTCATATTTGCATATTGAATTTATCAAATTTTGGAAAATGATAATCAGGACATCCATAAACTCTAAAATGATCTTTTTCAAACCTATAGAATATAGATCATAAGGGGCTTAGAATTAGTCAGTATTCAAGCTCATCAATTTCTTTGGCACTATTATTTTTGACAAATACACAGTTCCTTCAGTTCCTCATTCTCTAAATTCTCTTGATTCTCTAAAATATCTGGCAGGTTTTATGTCTCTGCTGGCCTTATTCGCCAATATAAATGCTCTTATCTTTCTCTGTAGAGGACGCACACTTGATGTTGTAAGCCCTTTTCTTCATCTTTTTATGTCTCTCGCCACTTTGCTTTCAATAGTCTATCTTGCCTCTCTTTATCAATTTCTTGATCCTCCTTTGCTGCACACTGAAATGCTCCCTGTACTCTGGCTTACTGCTATTTCTGGTAACTTGCTATGTCCCTTCCTTTGATTTTATGCTATCTTTAATCTCACTTATCAGCCATGCATGAATGACATTTCCATTTGCGTATTTGTGCCTGAAAGAATTGTATTTTGCAACATAAGCTTATTTTTTTCTTTAGAAGCTGCACATTGCTTATCTACTGTTCAGTGTACTCTCCCAATCGACTGCAGCCAAATCTCATCTTAATTTCCTTTACTTTGGTTCTGAAGAGAACTGCATCATTTTTTAAACAATGTAGAATTTTAGCATATTCGCACATCCCCAAAGGGTCCTTGAAATCAAGATTATCAATTAAACAAAAAGTTGCTGGAGGAGCTCAGCAGGTCAAGCAGCATCCTTGGTGGGCAATGGATAGTTGACATTTCGGGTTGAGTGGATCGAATTCTACCCACAGATGCTGCCTGACTCGCTGAGTTCCTAAAGCAGCTCGTATGTTTGCTCCATATTCCAACATATGCTGCTTCTTGCATCTGCAATTATATCAATTGGATATTGCATATCAATTAATCCTTTCTTATTGCGCAAACAAGGTTCAAAGTAGCCTGAAGATAGACACAAAAAAGCTGGAGTAACTCAGGGGGTCAGGCAGCATCTCTGGAGAAAAGGAATAGGTGACGTTTCGGGTCGAGACCCTTCTTCAGACTTCAAAGTAGCCTTTTCTCTCATTGGTCCTTTGACAAATTGATCGAGAAAAATCTTCCAATATACATTCTATGAACTCATCTTCTACAAAACGGCGCAAAATTTGATCTGTACATTCTACACGTAGGTTCAAGTCTCCCATTATTACTGTATTGCCCCTATTGGGCATGGCATTCATTTCATGATTGATGCTGTGCACAATCATTATTTTGCCGTCTGTAAGTAATTCCTACCAATGTTTTCAGCCCTCGGCTATTTCTTAGCTTGAGCAAAATTGGTTCCAATTCTGAATCATAGTCTGTCAAGCCAAAATCATTTCTCACCACTGCACTGAACTGCTCAGATATTTGTAGTGTCACACCAGCATCTTTCTTTTTGTGTGCACTTTCTATGTGTGGAGTTTGTGGACTCTGTGACAACACAGGAAAAATATCATCACTCCATCATCATCAAAAATAACTCCTACAGAATGGGCTGCAATTTATTTCCTAAACCTCTCAATATTTGTGGGGCATTACTGGTATTAAAGCACTTGGATGTGAAATGCCTTAAGATGTTTGCAGTGTTAATGGTACTATGTAAAAGTTATTGACACTGTTTGTTATAACTAAGGATTTTCCAGTTCATTACATTCATTTTGATGTGGGACTGAGGTTATTCTCAACCCCATTCAGGTTTTTTATCTCTGAAGGGCATAAATACATAAACTGTGATTTCACTTCACTTCTATAGATGTTAGCTTTTTATTTCGACTGGATACAAATTCTTAAAATGCTGGTAGTGAGGTTTGATCTAAAGATTTCTGTGCGATTAGCCTAGAAACATAACCTCACTTCACTACTAAATGTGACAAATGTAATATGCATTATGGCAGAATATGGGCCTCCATCTCATCTTGACACAGCTGCCTACTACATCAGCGATATTTTTGTATTTGGGAGCTGATATAAGATTGCACTCTGCAAGAGACAGATCGCTATTGATGCGCAACTCTAGCTTTCAGAATTAACCATGGAAAAGATACAACTCAGGGCTATTTTAAGCTCAGCGAATGTCAGTTTGGTTAAGGGAAATATGGGAAATTAAATGTTCCCACAGCTACTGAAGGTGAAGGCAAAAGATGGCACAACAGTTCCAACTAGTGGTCTAGAGGTAATACTGCATCCACATGTTGGGAGAAACAGAACACAAGACCCAGATCCAATGACAAGGTTTAAGGTGGGGCTGGAAATTGACAGCAAAACCTAATTAAAAGTATTTATATTATAACAAGAAATCCTAAGGCACAGGAGTGCTATCACTCAACGTTTGACGCTGACCTGAGCAAATAGACACCTGGGAAGTTAAGACATGAGCACGATTAAGGAACACACTTAAAGGAAATGTAGAGGCTCAAGAATAAGGCAGCCTGGGTCAGTCTCAGAAGAGGGTGAGGAAGGGCGTCACAGACCAGAAAACACAATTTGTAGCAAACATTCAACTCAATAGCTTTCGTTTTCACAAAAATGAATCAGAGGAAATTTCTGCTCATCCAATTCGAAATACCAGAGAAGCCAATGATGAATCATAGCCTGTTTAACTTAGGCCAGCCAAGATCATAAGTTGTTAGAAAAAATATCCAGTCAGGCCAAGCTTCAGGAAGTGAACATCAGTTATAAACAATAGTGAACTGGATAGATGGCAATCGTGTGAATGCCTAGGCGGGTGTTCAAAAACGAAGCATCTAACAACATGGGAAGAGTTAAACTAATTTGGGATCAAACTATAAGATTCAACACTTTCAGTGCAGCATGCAAAATACTTTGAAACACTCTGGTCTGTTTTGGGTGGAGGAATAAGTAATATCTGCATCTAGGAATCAATGGATACAATTTACAATTGGGTGCTCAATGTAAAAGCTTAAAAACATATTTAAATCCATGCAAATCCATTAGAAAGTAATGCCTTTTGAAGTTAAGACAGTATTTGTGATTTTCCAGTATCATAACACTGAATCCAGAATCTAATTCCATTGGGTCTCTCAAGAAACTAACAGCTTTCTCATTCATTAGGCTTCTCAAAACTGACTGATAAACTACCGCCGTTTCATAATTGCCACAGACCTGCCAAGAGCGTTATTCAAGCCTTTTCAGATGAATCAAGAAATGTACAGTGCTCAGATTCCAGGGAGTAATAAATAATAAATGGGCTTTTAAAATAAAGCTTAATGTCAGCAGGTAATAATAATTTCTGCATTTATACTGCACCTTGTAGTTTGAAAATGTCTCAAAGCACTTCACAGAATAAATTACCTTAAAATTCCAAAAGCTCTTCTGTCTCGACGAATCTGGAGATCAGGGTCCAGTTCAATTCATAAATAATCAGCCCAGGTTTCTACATTTAGTTTTGTTGGTCTAGTGACTGAGAAAACTCCCTTCTCTACTTTGAATATTTCTGTGCAATCTTTTAAAATTCACCCCAAAATGCAGATTTGGATATTACTTCAAAGTTTTATTCATAGGTTAGTGTCTGCAGTTGCTCAAGTCTTGGTGACCTTATGTTTCAGCCATTGAGATGAAAGGCTTACATACAGTATTTGATGTTCAGGACCTCAGCTTATTACAGAGATTGTATGATTTTTGATCTCGGGAAATAGGGACCATTTAACCCCACAAACCTTTTCTGTAAATCAGTCAGTGCATGAATATCTGTCAAAAGAAACATAAAGTGTTGGAGTAACTCAGCAGGTCAGGCAGCATCTCTGGAGAACATAAACAGGTGATGTTTCGTGCCCAAAACTTCGCCTGTCCACGTTCTCCAGAGATGCTGCCTGACCTGCTGAGTTACTCCAGCATTTATGTCTCTTTTTCTGTAAACCTGCATCTGTAGTTCCTTGTGTCTACACAAACATCTGTATATTTAGTCTATCAATCCACCCAGCCCTTATCACACTGACAACCTATAGCTAACAACAGTCTTGGTTGCTCTTTGTGGGGTCAAAGTTCCAGATTGTAAGTGCTCTTTATGTGAACAATTTCTACCTATCATCACTCCTTAACATCCTCATCCAATTTTTTTACATTAAACTCTTTTGGGTGGATCATCCCACCAGTTTCTATAAAAAATACCAATTAATTGCATTTTTTAATTATTTTTGACATAGAGGTGTCAGAAACTCCTATGAGCTGCATCTAGTTGCTTCTGAACAGAATGGAAAAATGCATTGAGGTAGTGGTTTAGCGGATGCAGAAACGGCAGCTACGTTTTCTGAACGGTTTTTATTGAACACTCGCTCCTTAGCAAACAGTTCTCTGCAAACACGTCTGATCACAACGGTGGTCAGCAAAACAACTGTGGCGCGAAAACGAAACCGCGCGTAAAACAGCAGCTCCTCCCGTGACACATGACCGCGGCTTCCGAACGCTGGGTTCGATATCTGCGTGCGCCAGCAGGCGCCACTACAGTGGTGTGTTTTCTGGTTCAAGATATGTTTAATTCTAGTGCTCAACACATATAGGAACCAGACTCTAATGGACTGTACTGGAAGTTATATTTTAGTATATGTGACTTCATTGATCATCGCTTGAGGATTATGCCATTAACATTCTGCTGGAATCAGAGGCTACAGGTATGTAATTCTATGTCTATTCATTGAAAAGCTTTCAACTTTTCTATCTGTGTTGAATGATCTGTAAACAAATCTCATGAGTCATAATCAGTACTGGGAGATTAAAAAATGGTGACTCAAGCACAATCAGAGTAAGAAAGAACCACAGATACTGGTTTAAATCGAAGGTAGACACAAAATGCTGCAGTAACTTAGCGGGACAGGCAGTGTCTCTGGAGAGAAGGAATGGGTGACGTTTCGGAAGTTGGATTCGGTAGAAAGCAGTTATCAGGAGGGTGCATGTAATTCTATAGCACCTTTCATGTCCCAAGAGGTGAAGCACAGTTGATCTCATATGACATGAAGGCTACAACAATTCCTAAATTCCACCAATCTGACTATGTCCGGACCCAGAGAAGGAAGAAGCGTTCCCTCCTAATGTCACCCATCCTTTTTCTCCAGAGAAGCTGCCTGACCCGCTGAGTTACTCCAGCACTTGGTGTCCATCTATGGTATAAACAAGCATCTGCAGTTCCTTTCTACACATATTCATTCAAGATTCGCGATTCAAGATTCAATTTAATTGTCACATGTACCAATTAAGGTACAGTGAAATTTGAGTTACCATTCATCCTGGGTAAACAGTAAAGTTGTTTTGTTTATAAAAATGATTAAGCTGGAGGACTTTTAGTGATTTCCTGGATCATTAGGAAGAGATTCTTTTTCAATCTTTGGAAACAACAAATCTTTCTAACAAATTCACCCATTTTTCACGATAAAATCAGCTCCCTAGGTGTGCTTGCATTGCATTCGTCACGATATATAAAATGTTATCAGAATTATAATGCACCTGCATTGTAGATATCTGAGTTCAGTCTCAAAGAACAGAGAACTATTTAGAGGTGGGTTAACCTGTGGTGGTGTTCCTTGGCAGGTCTAACCCAGTATTGTGCCTTTGTACAATTATTGATAGACATTCCCAACAGCAATTTCTAAGCGTCAAATACCCCTGTAAACATCAAAACTCTCTATATATATCCAGGTTAAAAGCATTGTTTAAAAGACAAATATTGGAGATGAAGATCAAGAGTTAGTAAATGAATCTATTCACAAAATGAATATCAATCTCTTTAGTTAGCAATGTGAGACTGAAAGACGACCACATAGTCTATCAATGTGTGTACACAAGTCCAGCTTGAACACGTTTACATTCTCCTTATCACTTCCTACGCTGGAGACTCCAGTCCCATTTGATGTGTGAGTAATCCAAAACCATAGTGCTTTCAGTTCCTCTGTTGTGTCATGGCCATTGGATGAGAGATTCAATAGTCTGTCCATCTGGAGATGCAGTGATATAGATTGGTACCAAAATTGTAGATATCTGAGTTCAGTCTCAAAGAACAGAGAACTATTTAAGAATAGTCTGAAGAAGGGTTTCGGCCCGAAACGTTGCCTATTTCCTTCGCTCCATAGATGCTGCTGCACCCGCTGAGTTTCTCCAGTATTTTTGTGTACCTACGAACTATTTATAGTTGGGTTAACCTGTGATTCAAAGAGCTAAAGAATGCAAATCATACACATTGATTAATTGAGAATAGGACAGAATGACATAAGAAGTTCACAAATTCTAGGAGCAGAATTAGACCATTCGGCCTATCAAGTCCACTCCACCAATCATTCATGGCTGATCTATCTTTCTCTCTCAACCCCATTATCCTGCCTGCTCCCCATAACTTCTGACACCCATACTAATAAAGAATCTGGCAATCTCTGCCTTAAAAATACCCAATGACTTGGCCTCCACAGTCGTCTATGGCGTAATGATTATTAATTTGTAGAAACAGGAAAGGTTGGGCTGAAGCATAAGAAAGGGAGAAGAGCTCAACTGACTAGACATTCATTCTTCTTCATATATTGTTATATAAATTATACCGTGTTGGTTAGTCAATGTTAGTCAAAGTTAGTTATTAGTCAATGTTATTTTATTAATTCTAATATTTGGAGATATTTTATCTCCAAAAATTTGTCTTCAGCACATAGATAAGAATTTGTATGATATCTCACCAACCACAATCTCAAAATATTCCAGAATTCTTCATTGTTGGGTAGTATTTTGAAAAGATAGGACTGTTGTAATGTAAGAAAATTACTGCTAATTTGCACATAACAGTTCCCATATACCACAAAATGATAACAATCACCAAATTTGTTTCACTTGTGTTGTCTATTGGGATAATTATTGGTCAGGAGGCCACTTTGAAATGGTGCATCAATCTGAGAGGGGTGGATTATCCAAGTGAATATGCAGCATACCCTGAATACTAACAAAAGCCAATGTCAGGTTATCTCTGGAGTGAAACTTGAACCCACAATCTTCTGACTAAGGAGTGAGCAGGCTAATCATTGCATATGGTTGAAGATGTGAATATTATTTTTTAAAATAAATTAAATGATAATAAACCAAAATGTACTTAATCTCTTTGAGTTTGAACAACATAAAACTATTTTTTCCTCATTTATCTGGTGTTCTGAACTTCTTTTTCCTTTAAGTTCTTGCCAAAAATACATACTACCTCTGCTGACTGCCAATAAAACAATAACTACACAAACCAAAGTTATTTTTTAAATTATGAAGAGTAAAGTGACAAGTCCAATTTAAAAGGCATGGGGTCAGATTCAACAATGAAACCACAGTACGAATGTATCATTACATTTGATCTTTCTTTCTTCTGTGTCCATCATCTATGTCTCAAATGTTCGGCCAGGCTCTTGCGCAGTGGACAGCCTTCTCGTTTGCCACCGCTAGATCTTCCAGCAAGCATTGTTCACCAAGAAGTGGGCATCTTAGTAGGTGCGGCATGGGTTGTACAGATGTTCCACATTCACATTTTGTGTCTGCCGCATCTGCATTGCCCCATTTGTTCATATTGGTCTTGCATCAACCCATCCCGGTACAAAGCCTATTGAGGGACTTCCAGGTCTTCCAGTCACACCTGTGACCAGGTGGTAGCTGTTCCTTGGTTGGGATGGGCATCTTTACGTGGTGGTGGTTTTCACTGCGTTTCTTTTCCCACAAGGCTAGTCTGGTTGCTTGAGGAGACTGTGACAGTGACTGGACTGTGTGGAGGAAGCTCTTCTTTGACTTCAGCTGTTTTGGGGCTGGGTGATGGGAGTGACAGGAATGGCGGGTGACCCCAACTTGCCCACTACATTCAGTTCTACCGGCAACTGATCCCTGGTGGAGCAATACCGGCCTAGACATGCAAGCTATCCACATCCGTTGGTTTTAGGCAGCCAGTGATGCATCTGCATTTATTACATTTGATGGAGCAATGGGATGAAGATCTTGACACACAACCTAAGATAGACTGAAAAGCTGGAGTAACTCAGCGGGACAGGAGAGAAGGAATGGGTGACATTTCAGGTCGAGACCCTTCTTCAGATTCCTTCTCTCCAGAGATGCTGCCTGTCCCGCTGAGTTACTCCAGCTTTTTGTGTCTATCTTCGGTTTAAACCAGCATCTGCAGTTCCTTCTTACGCATTTGACACACAACCTATCCATTCCCAGGCCAGTTTCTGAAGACTGCTGTAATTGTGGTGCTGTTATTAGTGTATATATTTCTGTTGCAGGAGAGTAAATGTTCAGGTTCTAGAGATTTAAGTACAAAAAATCCATGACACCCTCCCAGTGCTGTACTAAGGGACTACTCTCCTATTGAAGATATTCTATTTCAGGTAAGACATCAGACTCAATTACAATCTACTCGATCAATCCACCTTCTTTGCAGTTTTTATTTCTATTCCTTGATCTGGATTCATTTTATAAAGTCCAATAATAATTTACTTGGCACTTAATATTATCAATTTAATTCATTTTGACTGCTGTTTAATTGGGTATAACTACACAAAGATGATTAGAGTGTTTAATTATCAGAGAAGGAAAAAAAAAGGTTTGAAGCTGGGAAAAATGTGATTGGGACTCCCGTGAGCCACAAGTCTTTGCCATCATTTACGAGGTGGAAGCACATTCTCTGCTAAACGCAAACACCACTTCATGTCAAACACTTGCTCGGCACCATTATGTTGAGTCCTCTAGAATCCGTCCTTGTTTAAACAGGTTTAACATCTTTGCACTCCAGTGTTAAATTATTCAGATTAAATTCATTTTAAAGAGAGAGATTACCATTTTTAGGGACTTGTCATGAATGTCACAACTGTTGAACATTATTATAAGCAATTATTAAATTTAAACTCCAAAGGGAGTTTACCTTTTAATGATATTTCCCTTCTCTTCCAGATCTCGCTACCAGTGGATAACCTGTCGAATACCAGTCTAACAATGGTGTAATACGTGTGACCTCCGTGTTATCACATTAGGGGAATTTTCAACCCATTAAACTTAATCTCTCCCAGTCCTTGTCTTATTGTCCCACTGGGACATTCGCAATGTGGCGCAAGGAAACCACTAAAGTGCTTGGAAACACTGTGATTCATGTCAAGCTGATAAATGGTTCACAACATCAATCAATAACCGGTAAATTATTAGCACCTAGCTTTAAGCTGCTTTAGAGAAACAGCCAGATTCTACCACTTGTCACAAGTTGCTCTATTAAAATGGATGTGACTTTATGGGGATTGTGTTATTGTATTCCAGTCACATAATTTGCAATGCATTTCACTAGGCATTGCTATATACTATCTTAACTTCTACACTGGGCGTAAATATACACCATCCCAAACCTGGAACTGGGTACAATTGTTCACTATCGCAATAATAATACTGGGCACAAGTACAACCAATGCAGCTCTTATGATGGACACAGTTTTCCAACTTTTGGGCACTACTGCACACCATCTCAGCAGTGATACGGATATCAGTGAAACTACATCCCATCTCTGAGGATGGGCACAATTACTCACAGTTCCACCCCTGACACTGGGGCATAGGTACACCATACCAAACCCTGACATAGCACACACCTGAAGAAGAGTCTCCACCCGAAACATCACCCATTCCATCTGCCTGAGATGCTGCCTGTCCCGCTGATTTACTCTAGCAATTTGTGTCTATCTTCGGTGTAAACCAGCACCTGCAGTTCCTTCCTACACATAACTACATCCCCACCTCACTTAACGCACTGGATATAGCAATATACTATTTCAACCCTGAAAATTAACTTTATACCCATGATGGCGTTGCCAGACACGTCCAAAACCATCTTTAAATTCGCTGACGAGACCACTAGTTTTGGATGAACAATGGGTAATAATGAGTGATCGATATTCTGATCGAGTGGTGCCAGAACAACAATCTTGCTCCCAACATTAGCAAGACCAAGAGGCTAATTGTTGACTGTGGGAAGGAAAGCCAAAGGACCACGGATATCTGTCTTCATCAGTGGGATGGTGGCAGAGAGAGTTGAATTCTTCAAGTTCCTGGCTGTGCACATTTTTGATGATATGCCTGGGTCCACCACAGTGACGCAATCACAAAGTAAGTTCATCAATGCCTCTACTTGCTCAGAAATGTGAGATTTGGCATGTCACCAAATATTTTACTGAACTTCCACAGGTGTGCATCGGAGAACAGACTGACTGGTTGTATCATGGCCTGGTTCAGTAACTTGAATGCCCAAGAGTGAAGGAGGCTTCAGAAAGTTGTGGACAATGCTCGGACCATCACATGCACTGACCTCTCCACCATCAAAGAGATCTACAGGAAGCACTACCTCAGGAAGGCAGCTAATATCATCAAAAAACCACACTACTTCGGTCATGCTCTCATATTCTCATCTCACTGCTGTCATTGAGAGTAAGGTACAGGAGCCTGAGATCCGTTACCGTCAGGTTCAAGAACAGTTTCTTCACCTCAACCATCAGGCTCTTGAATCATACCACCCAACCCAAAGTACAACGCGATCTCAGCAACCAACTACTTTGGAATCTGTATGAGATTACACTACCTATTTCAGCGTGCATTATTATGGTCAGGATTCCCCACTATAATTGTTCCCTTATTGCAATATTTGTTATTGTATATTTATTTGTTATATTATTGTGATAATGTACCTGCAAAGCTGCAGCAAGTAAGAAGTTCATTGTTTCGCTCTTGATGCACATGACAATTAAACACTCTTGACCTGTCACAATCACCCACCATCTCGACTACAACACTGGGTCCAGTAATGCTTTGCTTCAATTCATATTCGACTACAATAATTTAAGCTCTCTGTTCCCAGATACAAATATTCTCGATTCCCGTCTCATCAAGTGTGACAATGATTCACAGATAAAGGTAAAGGCCACGATATGTTCCCAGGTGTGGTTGATGTTATTTCATTACTAGCAACAATGTCTTCAATCATGTATACTCTTTAATCAATAAAGGATATCTAAATGTTGCCGTGTGTTCTGGACACCTAAAAACACAAATGTACTGTGCCAATAGGTACTTATGTTTATTCTGCATCATTCATTGTCACTATTCCAGAGGGATGTAATAGCCACTAGTAATCACGGATCTTCAATTCCCCAGTACAGTCTTAGATTGATTGAGAAAAATGTGCTTGAAGATCAAAATATCAGACCTGGCACACAATGTATCAACTGCTGGGTATCAGTAATCCCAGCCCTTTTAAATGCCTCTAAACTCTGGACAAACTACAGTAGGCATTTCAAGATACTGGAAAGTTACCACCAATGTTGTCTTCATACGATTGATTGATTGATTGATTGAAAGATAAAGCAGGGAACCAGGCCTTTCGGCCCGCTGAGTCCATGTCGACCATTGCGCTCCTGTTCACACTTACTCTTTATTATCCCACTATCGCATGAATTCCCTACACACCATGGAAATCTATAGAGGCCAATTAAATTACAAACACGCGGATCTTTCTGGTGTGGGAGGAATCTGGAGCCCCCGGAGGAAACCCACGCAGTCATAAGGAGAACGTGCAAACCCCACACAGACCGCACCCGAGGTCATGATCGAATCTGGTGCGGTGGGGCAGCAGCTTTATGAACTGTGTTGCCTTCATCTTCCGAATCCACTAAAAGGATAAATAAAGTAAGGCCAGTGAGCTTCATCATGAAGTGAAGCCCTGCTTGTACTCAGTCAGCTATGTTGGGTAGGCCACATTGATTACAAGCCTGCTGCCAGATTCCTGAAACAGACATTTATCTTGAGCCTAAGGTAGACAAAAAATGCTGGAGAAACTCAGCGGGTGAGGCAGCATTTATGGAGAAAAGGAGTAGGCGACGTTTCGGGTCGAGACCCTTCATTATTTTGAGCCTTGTCACAGGAGGAAATATTGAAAGATGTGTTCAAGTGGTCATTGAGAAAATGTAATGTCCCCGATGACTACTCAACGCAGGAGACCATGCATTCACGTTGGTGTCTAGAACTGCAAATCCACGTATCTGAAACATGGAGGATGTCAGTGTAACAGTAGATGCTGCACACTCCCCACCGACCCTATCCAGCTTCCTGCCCCATCTATGGCAAAGTTTGCAGTTCAAATACTCACCTCCAGTCAACTTTGAAAGCACGGAATTTGAGTGGAAACAAGTTATGCTCAATCCTGAGGGACAAGTAACCATCTCTGGTGCATTTTACTGTCTGAACTTGGAAAGTTTAATATCCTCCCTTTTAGAAATTGCATAAACGTGCTTCGCTATAGGAAGATTTTTCTCGGCAAAACACAAAGTATTGGAGAAACTGAGCTGGTCGGGCAGCATCTGTGGAGGGAATGGACAGGTGATGTTTCGTGAAGGTTTCCCGGCTTGGATAGTAAATATCTGATTGAAAATATTTGCGTGTTGAGGGAACAGAGGCACAAAGGTAAAATACAGCAAATGGTCAGAACTACAAAGAGAAAGAAAGAACAAAGAATAAACCCTTGAGGATAGTGAAAGACCTAAGAGATATGGTGAGCTGGATCTATAAATAAACAAGAGCCCTTGACGATAAGTAAAAGTAAGAACAGAGATAGAGACTGTGTGAAAAGCTGAAGTAAAATGAACTGACCCCAGGTATCCAAACCACAGAAAAGAGCTACTGCTGAGTAAAAGGCTTGAAGTATCACACACCCTATATTCTGACATCCAAATGATTGGCACGCACAATGAACAAAACCATACTTATGTACAAGGCATGGTAGGATGCTGTGCACTCACTGCACTGAAAGACTGCTTGAATACAAAGTACCCTACTGGTCCCTTCTGTACGTACTGAAAACAATTTCTTTCTTTTAAACGCACAATGAGGATTGCTCCGTTTGCCTGCCCATCATAGTCTCTTGGGTGCATAGGAGGGCCCACTTAATCGGCCATAAATGGGCCACAGCTCAATGGAAATCACGGTGTTAGAAATGTGGAATAAGAACTTAACAGGAACACTCTACAGGCACAGGTTAATCAGATTGTGCAATAAGTTACAAAGTATAAAATGGGTTCATGAGATGGGTTCATAATAATAATGAGACTGAGGGAAAGAGAGAAACATCTCAAATAATTGGGGTTGTAGGTCTGGAGGAAATCGTAGACGTATGGAAAAGTGACACTGTTCGAAGGGATTTGAAATTAAGAAAATGTTAATATCCAGGCTCTCTTGCAAATCAAATATGCACTTTGGTTTTTGCCCTATCCAGGTCTAGTTTATTTATAATTTACTTAATAACTGATAATTTATTGTATATATATATATATTGTTGTTGCATCTAATGTGCTTGTAAATCTGTAGCAAGGAAGTATTTCATTGTTCTGGTTCATATAAGAAGCATGTGACAAATAAACAAATCTTCTGGAGATAAACCTTGAATCAAATAGTTGTTTGAAAAATTGCTGGTTTGAAACTAGGAAATGAACCAAAAGAAGCTGCCAATTAGGTAACCTGAAGTGGAAAGTAAGATAAGAAAATGAAATCTCCAAGGACAATGCAGAGGATAAATTATGATTCTGAGGAATTTTCAAAGTATTAAATAATAGTCAGTACCATAATTGTTAAGATTGAAATTGCTCCATTTATCTGCCTCTTACGCTTAGGACACATGCAATGAATAAGAATCAAAAACAAAATAGATTCTGCAAGAGCTAATTGAAGGCCATTATACTTGAAATGGAGAATGCATTAAGTAAATAAATAATGTATGCAATTAAGATAGAAACATAGAAAAATAGGTGCAGGAGTAGGCCATTCGGCCCTTCGAACCAGTACCACCATTCAATATGATCATGGCTGATCATCTAAAATCAGTACCCCGTTCCTGCTTTTTCCCCATATCCTTTGACTCCTTTAGCCCTGAGCTAAATCTAACTCTCTCTTGAAAACATCCAGTGAATTAGCCTCCACTGCCTTCTGTGGCAGAGAATTCCACAGATTCACAACTCGGGGTGAAGAAATCTTTCCTCATTTCAACCCAAAATGACATTCCCCTTATTTTTAAACTGTGACCCCTGGTCCTGGACTCCCCCAACATCGGGAACATTTTTCCTGCATCTAGCCTGTCCAATCCTTTAAGAATTTTATATATTCTTATAAGATCCCCTCTCATCCTAAATTCCAGTGAAAACAAGCCCAGTCGACCCATTCTTTCATCATATGTCAAGTCGACCCATTCTTTCATCGTGTCATTTATCATAAGATAAACTATGAAAAGTATAAAATTGTTGGGAAAACCCTTTAAGAAGAAATTATGTCATGTTAATGATCCATACATTTATTCAAATGCAAATTGCCCAACAAGATTTAGGATATGGGGAAAGGGATTAAGAGAGGATATATTACCTGAGACAATGGCTATGGTTGGGTCGATGGCAGCATTTAAGAAGTCTCCAGAGAACACTAAATGCCTTTGTACATTGAGGATCGGGAGCAATTGCTGGAAGATTGAATTAGTGTGGTTGGGTGCCCATTGATAGGTGTGGATGTGGTGGGCTATATCCATACTATAAGTACTCATTAAGTCACATGACAAAGGCCTGGATTCCAGAACTTGTTGTTGATTCAGCAGCACCTATTCATTTCACTAAAAATAGCATCTCCCTCTTGAGTCCCCAACTCAGCTTCTTCCCCTCTGTTATCAGGCATCTGAACCCTAGCTCCCATAAGCTAGGGTGTAGTCCTAGTCCTCCAACCTATCTCATTGCAGACATTAGATTTTTTCTCCTGAACTGTAATATTACAATGCTTAAAACTATATTTGGCACTTGAGTATTTTCCTCCTTGTTCTGCCTATTGTACTTGTGTAAGGCATGATTTTTTTCATGTACAGTATTATCTGATTTAATTGGAAACAAACACATTTTTTTCACAGTATCTCCACAATAACAAACCAATATCAACATTTTTATGAAGTTTTTGTTTTTCTGCATCAAAACACAAGGTCAAATGTTGGATTAATAATTAATAGGGAATTCACTATTTCAATGTGAGTCAAGACCAATTTGGAAACAGTTAATGGTGAAGATACTCAGCGAGGCAGTTGGCATCTGAGGAGAGAGAAACTAATTAACATTTCTGGTCAATAGTTTTTCTTTCTTTCTGATTATGGTTATCTCTGTTTCCCTATCCATGCACCGCCACCCCCACCCTCTTCTCACTGCTCCCATCAGGCAGGAGGTGGAAGCCTGAAGTCCCATATCACTAAGTTCAGGAACATCTACTTTCTTACCACGATCAGGTTCTTAAACCATCCTGCAACTTTAATCTACACTACGGCCCAACTCTTGCATAACTATGGGTTTTTCTTTCTTTTGTAATTATGTTTTTGCACTAATATCTTACATTTTTACACTGTCATCTTGCTTTTAGAATTTTATGTGTAATTTATGTATACTTATATGTATACTTATTCATTTATTCACTTATTTATTATAGATGTTTCATTGTACCAGTCCCTTGCTGTGCTCATGCATATAACAATAAACTTGAACTTGCATAACCTGCAGAGAATTTCCTGCATTATCTATGTTATTCCAGATTTCCACTAGCTGCAATATTAAGCTTCTTAATAATTGAAGCTTCTGAGGGTTAGTTCCTGCAAATAAGAAGTTTGAGTTGCACTTTTTGGGGAAAAACTTTTCCACTTTCTTTTTGTTGCTTCCTTTCAGTCGACTTTTATCTCTCTCTATTGCCCTCTCTGTCGACGACTAGATGTTAATTAATCCTACTTATTTGTACTTCTTTTATTGGTTTGTTGCCAAGTAAATTGAAATACAGCAAAAAATTGTTTTGCAAGCTACCCAGTTAAATTATACCATACAGTACTATCAAGCACTCCATGTAGTACAAAGAGAAAAATAACTAGAGTGCTACAGCATCACAACTGAAGAGAAAGTGAAGAAAAAAGAACTGCAAGAGGCGCAATGAGATAGGTTGGAAGATCAAAACTACACCCTTAGCTCATCAGCTTGCTACTTAGCTCAGTGATCTGATCAGATAACATCATCATGACTCCTGGGTCCAGGAGGTTGGAGATGATTTAGGTTGGGATAATTTTTTTTATTAATACTTAAACTTTAAAGATTAGTTCTGCACTTCAAGATCTTCTCAAAGACCTGGATGAGTCCATTGGAAACACAAGAAATTGTAGATGCTGGAATCTTGAACAAAACACAAAGTGCTGGAGGAATTCAGGTCTGAAGAAGGGTTTCGACCAGAAATGTCATCCATTCCTTCTCTCCAGAGATGCTGCCTGTCCCGCTGAGATACTCCAGCATGTTGTGTCTATCTTCGGTTTAAACCAGCATCTGCAGTTCCTTCCAACACAGATTCTGTTATTCATTAGGTTCCTGGTCAACCTATACCTTATGTTAAGCTACAAGCACTTTTGTTTTTAACAAAATGTGAGAAATGCAAGAAATTTGAGATTGCAGTTTGCAGGAAAATGTTTCTCTATGCTGCAAGATACTTCCCTCTCACAAAATCCAGCCCCCTTTTATTACAATTGGCTCGCTCAGGTTTATATATGTTCAGTTGCTGAATCTGGGTGGATGGCTGGTAGAGAAATGGTCATTAAAAAGCTGTGATACTTAAATATTCATGAAGCACTAAGACCAGATGGAGCACATCTAAGAGTACTTAAGGAAATGACGGTAGATAGTCTTGGCAGCTTACACCATTCACACCTCATTGGACACAGGGGTAATGCCAGCTGACAAGGAAATAGTGAATGTTTCACATCTCAAAAAAAACATTGGAAATGCCGGAGATTATGGCCGCCGTTACCATGATTCCTAATGGAGAAACATTATAAACGTCACTGAAAGCAAAGTCAAGAGCATCAACAAGGGAAAGTCTGCAATTCCAAACAAACAATATTTCATGGAAGTCATATCATGCCTTACTAATTTGTTGCAACTCTTGGAGGACTCAACAAAACTGCTAAAAGAATCAATGTTGCATATTTTAACTTCTGGCACTGGGAATTTTCTGGCTCAGAAGGAAGCCCGTGGGAATAAAGCTGAAAGTTATTAAATTATATAATGAAGTGTGCAAATAATGAGAAAAAAAACCAATTATCAATGGCATTACTTTTAATTAAAATACTCTGAGCAGTCAAAGTAACAAGAACAACCAGAGTTCCTCTACTGATCATAATTTTTATAAATAATTTGGGGAATAGTTTTGCAAGCGAAAAGGAATATAAAAATCTTAGAAACTGCAGCAGTGGAAACAAGCCATTTGGGTTATTGTGCCCATGGTAGGCTTAGCTCTGTAAAGGGACTGCATTTTACAATTGGATTGCCCTCTCTTTGCTTTCTCTGCTCCAATGATGAATTAAAATGTTTTACTTAAATACTGTAATTTTTCATTCCTGATCTAATTCCACTCAATCTTGTTCTCTAGTCTTCTTCAAGTTGTCATTGATAGGTTTACCTTCATTGTGCAATACTAAAACCCCATCCCCTTCTCTCATTCATCAACAAGCCAGGAATGATTTAAGATCCATTCCAAGAACTCATTTTGTTTGACACTCCTCGTGTTCCTTCAAGATCATAAGATCATAAGTGATAGGAGCAGAATTAGGCCATTCGGCCCATCAAGTCTACTCCGCCATTCAATTGTGGCTGATCTATCTCTCGCTCCCAACCCCATTCTCCTGCCCTCTCCCCATAATCTCCGACACCTGTAAACCTCCGACAGCCTTCTGTGGCAAAGAATTCCACAGATTTACCACCCTCTGACTAAAGAAATTCCTCCTCATCTCCTTCCTAAAAGAACATCCTTTAATTCTGAGGCTATGACCTCTGGTCCTAGACTCTCCCACTAGTGGAAACATCCTCTCCACATCCACACTATCCAAGCCTTTCACTATTTTGTATGTTTCAATGAGGTCCCCCCTCATTCTTCTGAACTCCAGCGAGTACAGGCCCAGTGCCATCAAATGCTTCAAGTGTTCTAAGGTAGTAGAAAAACACCAGAGAAATGCCAGTTTTTCTTCATGCCATTCTGAACCCACATGCCCCTTGCTTTACTAGATGTATTTCTAACAAGATTAAGTTGAGAACTTGCGACTGAAGTTCCTCTGTCAAGTCTAAGGCTTCCACCAGGGATACTGAATGTTCCCGAGGCTTTCTTCTTCAGTTGGGATTGGGGTTTTCAAATTCTTCCCAGTCAAGGCTGGGTGCGAGTTGAAATGGATAGCTTATTGTGGAATCAAGGGGACTCATGTGAAGGACACAATCACACTAGGAGTGTTATTCTTTTCTTTCCTTCCAGAAGGCGCTGATTGCATCTGTTCTTGATATATTTCCTCCATTCTTGGGTCTCTCTCAGGTGAATCCTTGAGTAGGCACAAAATGCTGGAGTAACTCATCGGGTCAGAGCTTGAGTGTTTGACATTTTTGGTTTGACAGCTGATTTTGGCAATGCTGAAGACCTCATCTTTCCACCAACCATCATCCACTCCTAGGAGAAGGACACATGCCAGTGGGCTTTTGAACCAAGATAATTGTGACCATTCTCAGGAGGCAAAACTGATGACTATAAGTATACAAGGGTCTCCGTGCCATCTGTCACAGTCTCAGTTATGGGCAGGGTCCTCCTCAACGAACTCCTTCCAGTAGCTGAAGTACTGCTCCATGAATCGGTGTGGATTCTACCCAAATAAATAAAGACAAAACTGACATGATCATCAGCATGTTAGCTCCAAGAAAATTACAACAGTAGCATCGACCACTATTAATGTCGCTTTCTGACCTCACAAAACCTTTTGAGTTCATCATTTGGGAGGTACCACGGAGCATCTTCTCAAATCCGTCTGATGAAACTCATCTCCATCTCTTGTCTCCTTCATGTAGGGAACCATCAGATCGACAGCTCATGTCAATAAACTTGTGAATGAAACAAAAAATGGTGATGGGGAAGACAATGGAGGGAGTTATCAATGATTGTAACTGGAATTGGGACATCATGTTGCCGCTGTTCAAGGCATTGGTTAGGCCATGTAAGAAGTACGACGCAATTCTGGCCACCCTACTCTCGGAACAATATCATTGAACTGGAGAGGGTGCAAACAAATATTTCCAATTATGTAATCGGGTATGAAGGGTTTGAGCTATAAGGAGAGGATGGATAGGTTGTGTCTATTTTCCCTGAAGTGTCAGAGGCTGAGGAATGAGCATGTAGAGGTTTATAAATCCATGAACGGCTTAGATAAGTGGAATAGCCACAGTCTTTTCCCCAGAGTAAAAGAGTCTAAAAATAGATAGCACATATTTCAGATGAGAGAGGAGAGATTAAAAAAGTTCCTGAGGGACAACCTTTTCACACAGATGTTGCTGTGCATATAGAATGAGTTCCCAGAGGAATTGGCAGAGACAGATGCAACTGCAATATTTAAAAGACACTTTGACAGAGACATGGACAGGGAGGTTTGGAGGGACATGCATTAGGAAGAGAAAGTAGAGTTAGCTTAGTTAGGCAACTTGGTTGCATGGACAAGTTGGATCGAAGGGCTCGTTTCCATGCGGTATGACAAAAGTATATCATCAGTCTAACAATTCTCTCAATCTTTCTTGCCATACCTCTGCAGCTCACTTCCAACAAGCTTCCTTTTAGAGTGGAAGGAATTCATATAACAAATGGAAATGATATCACCACCACACGAACCAAGGTGACCCCACTTCAGACATCAACTGGCAGTATACAGACAATGCCTGCATAGATACATGCTTGGTGGTTTGGGAACAAAGCCTTATCAGCCGCAGACTGGCGCGTAAATCAATAAACAGCGCTACAGACAAAGCAATACACACAGCGCTGCCGGTTTGGCGCGCAAAGGTTTTAAACAAATAAGTGTTGGTTTAGCGCGTGGGGATTTAAACAAAGAGCTGTCGACTGCAGCGCTATGCGGTTTAAATATAGTGCGACCGGCCACAGCGCTATGGGCTTTAAACGCAGCGCTGTGGCCACAGTGTTAGGGGTCACAGACTGTTGAGGCAAAATTCTCGTATAACAGTGTTAACCAGTCAGTGGAAACACTATGCACAACTCCAATCGAGCCATCCACAGTGTACAGATACAATCCGCAGTGTAGAAACGGAACTTTACGATTTCTTAAAGTTCAGAACCTCATACGTGGCACAAGGCAGCAATTCCTGTCCTATTCCACATTACTGATTCATGGATAACCATGGCATCTCAAAGCATTAGAGAGATAACACTAATCATTCAAATCCACTGGTGGGATAAGTGTCCCAACATCAACATGCTTTCCCATTAGAACATCCCCAACATTGAAGCCCCAATTATACGCAGTCATCTCTGACAGGTAGTTTCCTCATGTGTGAATGTCAGATATCTGAAACAGATATTCTATTCTGAGCTTTGGAAGAAGATTCATCGATGCTTAAAAAATTGTAATTTTCCCATTGACTCATGGAAATGCTTGACCCATGACCATTCAGACAGATATATGGAAAGGAAGGGTTGAGAAGGATATGGGTCAAATGCAAACAAATTGGACTAGTCCAGAATGCCATTTAAGTCAGTATGGCAAGGAGCCAAAGAGTCTGTTTCCATGCTCTATGACTCCAAAAAGGGAAGGAACATTTTTGGTCACATTGAGAACCTTGAGTTCTTCCTCTGGAGCACAAATTCTGATATAAATGGCTGAAATTGCCCAGACTATCCACATTTCTGACCAGTCCCTCAACTTTTGCCGCCTGTGGAAAATCCCCACATTATTCCATTAATTCCCTCAAAACCCAGAGTCCGAGCGGGCACAAATCATCCTCAGTTCCAGGAGGCTGCCAGCCCCAATCCCATCTTCTGGTAGGGTTAGTTCAACTATATTTTAACCCTCTCATTCCACACTCTGATGATGTATTTTAAAGCCACCTTGGTGAGAGACATGGATCGGGAAATCATCAAGGTTCTATTGAGTGAGATTTAAAACCAGTAAAATGCAGGAGATATTCAGCAGGTCTGGTAACATTTGTGGATAAAGATGCAATAATTAATATTTCATGTTGACCCTCTTTCAATAGGACTGAGAAAGATTGGAAATGAAACATGTTTGAAGTTGAAGGGAAAGATGTGAAGAGAACAAAGTGAATATCTGTGATAGGGTGAAGACTAAAAGAGACTGCATGACACAATTGGTGGTGGGGTGGCTGAGGGAGGATGGTGAGAACCTTTAATCAAAGCAGATCTGTCCAGAGGTAAGGTCAAAAATGAAAGGAAACAGCGGAGGGTGAAAAACATTGGTGCAAATGTAGGATATAATGTATCCACACATGCTAAACATCTGAAGTAGAAACAGAATGTTGGAAATAGTGGAAGAGGGAGTGAGGGGAGGTGATCAAATATAAATTGTTCATCTCTTCACAAATACTGCCTCACATGAATATGTCCAAAGAAAGGCACAAAAAGCTGGAGTAACTCAGCAGGTCAGACAGCATCTCTGGAGAATAGGAATAGGTGATGTCTCGGGACGAGACCCTTCTTCAGACTCGACCCGAAATGTCACCTATTCCTTTTCTCCTGAAATGCTGCCTGACCAGGCGAGTTACTCCAGCATTCTGTGTCTATCTTTGTTGTAAACCATCATCTGCAGTTCCTTTATACACATTTTCTGCCTTTGTTACTGATAAATGGGATGTTTGTTAGTTAATTCATGACAGGACGAGTGATTGGGGCTAATTCCACGTTGACATCACAAATTCTTCCCAATACTTTAAGATTGAGTGAAATCAAAATAAAATTTGTTTTGGAGGATTGTCTGGGATCAGTTCTCACTAATGATTGCAGTATCTTGTCCATTGTTCTGTTGGGTGACAACAGGATATAATTCATTACTAAACCTGTCCTACATAATAGCATTCTTTCCTGCTTTACAAGGTCCTTAATACCATGGTCTGGATCTAATCTGTATCAAATCGAAGGGGGCGCTGTCCTGTGTGCGGCTGCCCAGCCAGCAGCTGTCTGTCCTTTCATCTTTTATTTTTTTATTTTAGTTAGTTAAGTGGTTTGTTTGGAGGTCTAGACTTTTTTGTGTGGGGGGGGGGGGGAAGGGGGAAACTACCTTTCAGGGTCCCTACCTGGCCGGAGAGGCAGCTTTTCTCCGGGCTGCAGCTTCGACCCGTCCTCGTGGCCTACCAGCGGGCCTGGAGCGGCGTTTCCTGTCGGGGACCGCCCAGAACCTCGGCTTCGGCGGCAGCACAGCGCTGGAGCGCTATTGCGGAGCGGGCGATGCCTTGCCCGGTTCGCCGCACTGGAGCTCCGGTGAGCTGAGGATCGCTGGGGAAAACATCGTGGAGCTGCGGGACTGTGGAGCGACCAGCTGCGGGCGGCGGCGCTGAACTTTACACCGGGAGCCTGGGATCTCTAGATGAGATCGCCAGGGAGCTCCAACCGGCGCGGCCTTGTTGGCTTCGGAAGCCGCGGCCCCCAGTGCGGAAGCGGCCGTTCCAGGGTTCCCAGGCCGCTGGGAGGACTCTCCCGACGCCGGAGTAACATCACCCGGCGAGAACGGCCTGCAACATCGGGCCTCCGTAGAGGCAACTGTGGAGGCCTCAATGGGCCCGACTATGGGTGAACTGGGGTTGGGGACTGGACTTTGTGCCTTCCCTCATGGTGGGAGCCATTGTGTGGGGATGTTCAGTGTTAAGACTATCTTGGTGTTATTCTCTTTTTTGTGTGCTGCATAATGGCAAAAAGCATTTCACTTCACTACACCTGGGTGTATGTGAATGTGACTAATTTAAAAAAAATACCTTGAACCTAATCTTTTGGTCATCTGTTCCAGTATTACTTACATAGTTAAGCAGCAAATGCACTAAAGCACTGTTTTGGAATTACTTAACTAGGTTACTGCAGTGCACAAAATGCACAAATGCAAGCTATTGTTACCAAATGTACAAAATGAGCTTGAAATAAAATAATTATGTTTTTAGTGTCTTAAAGAAGAAAGAAGCCAAGAGGTTCAGGGAGTGAATTTCATTTTAAAATCTAGGCAGCTGAAAGCTTAGTTCACATGATTGCTGTCCAATTAAGTCAGTTCAGGAGGAGGCAACACTCTGTAACATTTTACACCAAGTAAATTGATTGAACCAATTCACAATGTGATGACACCATTAGGCTCCTAAAGAACTATTTACGAGACTTGGTGCCAAACTTTCTTTGATTATCACTGCTGTGAAACAATTTTAGCTATTTCACTGAATTAAAGGGACAATATAAATCCTAGCTGAATGTCAGTATCAGTATGCTATTTCAGCATTGAAAGCTTTTCCACTCATCCAGATTAAACTAATTCAGCGCCACAAACGTTAGGAATTACACATTCAACCTTCTAGTTTGATGGGCTCCTTGTCACATGGAGACGGACTCATTCGCAACAAGGACTGTTTTTGTCTCCACCTTTTTCATTACATTTGTTTTCAAATTTTAGAATTTAAAAAAAGTTGTCCACTCAAGTTTTCATTGGTTGTCATTGGAAATATAGAAACACAGAAAATAGGCAGGAGGAGGCCATTTGGCCCTTCGAGCCAGCACTATCATTCATTGTGATCATGGCTGATCATCCCCAATCAATAACCCGTGCCTGCCTTCTCCCCATATCCCTTGATCCGCTAGCCCCTAGAGCTCTATCTAACTCTCTTTTAAATTCATCCAGTGATTTGGCCTCCACTGCCTTCTGTGGCAGAGAATTCCACAAATTCACAACTCTCTGTGTGAAAAAGTTTCTCATTTCAGTTTTAAATGGCCTCCCCTTTATTCTTAGACTGTGGCCCCTGGTTCTGGACTCCAACATTGGGAACTTTTTTCCTGCATCTAGCTTGTCCAGTCCCTTTATAATTGTATATGTTTCTATAAGAGTCCCTCTCATCCTTCTAAATTCCAGTGAATACAAGTCTTTCCAATCTTTCCTCATATGACAGTCCCGCCATCTCGGGGATTAACCTCGTGAACCTACGCTGCACTGTCTCAATAGCAAGGATGTCCTTCCTCAATTGAAGAGACCAAAACTGCACATAATACTCCAGATGTGGTCTCACCAGGGCCCTATACAACTGCAGAAGGACCTCTATACTCATACCATTGTCTGGTATTGGGGTGTTTTATTGGTCTGAGATATGAAAAATGATTTAAGTTTGCCTCAAACAATTTTTAGATTCAATTAGTGAATTTCCTGATTCCAGGAGCTGCAAAGCCAAGAACGATCTTTGCTAAATTGTTCATTGCAGAAATGACTCAGTGAACATACTTGGCCAATAAACTTATTCTTTCATTCAATTTGGAGCAAATGAACTGTCGATCCCAGAAATCCAAAACAAAACACAGGAAATGCTAGAAGCAGGTCAGACAAAATTTGTGGAGAGAAAAAGAGTAAAAAAAGAGAAAATGTTTTAAGTCAAGGACCCTTCATCAGAGGGAAAAAAATTAAAAACAGGCTTTGCTGTTTTCTCTGTCCCTGGAGGGATAGAGAAAACAGAGGGAATATCTGTAGATTAATGGGCCTGGCCCACTGTACGGACTAATTCAAGAGTTCTACCGAGTTCCCCTGATTTGAACTCGGAGAATTACGGTAATAGCCGCTGGTAGGTACTCGGGGCTCACGTGGACATTTTTCAATTAGTTTGGATGTCTTTGGGATAGTGTAAAATGTCAAGGTGAGCAAAAATGTGGATTTTGTATCAATTATATATAACTAATGTAGGTTAGTGAGAGTGGAACTAGTGTCTACATAATAATCAACAATACTGCTGGTGTCAAGTAGTTCTTCAAAGGGAAAGTGACCACTTAAACATTAATTTACATTGTTCAGCATTGTAAAATAGTGCCATCTTTATTACATGTGGATAAATTATAGGTTGTCATTTGCTGAGCAATAAAACTCCAACACAATCTCTTTACAAACAGACTCAGTTGGTGACAGAAATCAAAAGCTCATTTTACAAATCAGTGCTGCAAGATGTGCTTTTGTATGTAAAATAAGTTTCAGTTGTAAATACCATTGTCAGCTTATTTGAGACTGTCAGTGTGTTTAATATACACTGAACCAAAGTCCAATTACTCAGGCGCACAATCACTAAGTGCAGTGAGATCTAAATGTACTATAATAATAGTGCAGGAATCACAGCAACTTGCATTTATATAAGTTCATGTTCAAGTTCGCGTTTATTATCACTTAACCAACTAAAGTACAGTGAAATTTGAGTTACCATACAGCCACATTAAGTGAAAAGCAACTAGACCATTTGACACAATTTAACATAGACATCCACCACAGTGGAATCCACATTCCTCACTGTGATGGAAGGCAATAAAGTTCAGTCATCCCCCTCCTTTGTTCACCCGTGGTGGTCAACGCTTTTGATCCATCAGCAGTCGCTGCTGCCGACGGTTCGAGGTCCGAAGCCCTCGCGTCGGGATGTTGGAAACTCCGGCGTCGGGGCAGATTGGATCACTCCGCGGCATGGAGCTCCCGAGTCACGGTGTTAAAGTCCACAGGCCCCTCGATCAGAGCGCGTTCGCTGGCGATCCTCGGCAAAATATCGCCCGCTCCACGATGGTAAATCTGCTCCGCGCCCGCGGCTTGAAGCTCTGGGCCGGTCTCCAGGAAAGGCCGCACCAATCCAAGTTGTTAGACCGCAGGTGGGGACGGAGATGCGACGCGTAAAAAAA
The DNA here is from genome assembly GCA_038087875.1 of Malacoraja senta. Lineage (NCBI taxonomy): Eukaryota > Metazoa > Chordata > Chondrichthyes > Rajiformes > Rajidae > Malacoraja > Malacoraja senta. The sequence continues at coordinate 24,669,679 of CM075988.1, forward strand.
TCATATCTCTGTCGAGGTAATTGGCTGAAAAAAGTTTCCCACGACTTCCCCTCCCCACATAAAACATACCAAGAAACACTAAAACATACCCTTAAGACACATTCAAAATAACAAAATCAGGGAAGGGACACGACAAGCTGCTGGCGTGGCGGCCATTATGGGCGCCACCCGGTGGTGATGTCTTTAACTTAGTAAAAATATTGCAAGGTGTTTAAAAGCATTTGACAGCACTCGGCCTCCACTCGCTGATGTTTTGAAGAATGAGGGGTGGACCTCTTTGAAACTTACAGAATAATGAAAAGCATAGATAGAGTGGATGTGGAAAGGATGTTTCCACTGGTGGGAGAGTCTAGGACTAGAGGTCAGCCTCAGAATTAAAGGACGCTCTTTTAGAAAGGAGGTGAGGAGGAACTTCTTTAGTCAGAGGGTAGTTAATCCGTGGATAGTTCATCATTGGTAGTTAATGTAGTTAGCTATGTAATGTGGGGTAGTTAATCATTGCCACAGAGGGCCGAATGGCCTAATTCTACTCCTACAACTTGTAAACTTGTAAACACAATTTGGAACAACTTCACATTGGGATATATTAAGTTAAATAAATGGAGGAAAACTGGATAAGGTGCAGAAAAAACAAGATATAAAATTAGATGTGGACCATTCAGGGCTGATAACAATACCTCTTTAAAACAAAGGGTGGAAAATCTGAAACAGTTGCCCCTATACCCACCCCCAAAACAAACTATTCAGGTTGGGGAGAAATGAGCTGAACATGTCAATACTCAGGATATTGATTTTTCGCTGAGCTGATAGAGTATGAGTTTCAGTAGTAAGCCCAGTGGAACGAAGATACAGATTGACCTGGCATTAATTGCAGAATGATCTCAAGGGATGAATGACCTATTCACATTTCTGCTTGCACTAGAGTGGAGCGGCAACGCTGTGACTGGTAGGTATATCTTAAACCATCAAGTCTCCTCAAGATTCTCTTGGAGGGTGGAACCACGTAACACTGAGAAAACAAGACGCTACTGACAATTAAAGACGTGTTCATGCAGCATAGCAAGGCATCCCGGATCTAATTCATATAATGATTCAAGACAGGCTTCTAAAACAGCAAGCAGCAGATAGTCTCACTCTGAGAGATGAAGGTTGCCGCAGGTGGATAATTTCACATACACACAAAAAGCAGGTCTCGATCGCTGAAAAATCTTTTGTTAACCTGCAGATCACGCCGACCATCGATCACCCGTGCACATTATTACTCCTACATACTAGGGGGCAATTTACAGAAGCCAATTAACCCACAAGCCTGTATATCTTTGGATTGTGGTTGGAAACTGTAGCACTATGAGAAAACCCACATACAGCACCCGCAGTCAGGATCCACAGTATTGACAGCAATATTGGATTTATTCTTAACTCTAACACGAATAAAATAAGAAGCCACTTTGAAGCAATGGAAAATTAGGGGTTTAGTGATCATACTGGAATTAATTTTAAAGAGATGAGCACTGAGTGAATGATTAAACAAAATGGAAAGGCAGACTTGTGTTTAGATTTTTTTTCACAATATGCCAATGTGCTTTAGTGTGTTAAATACTTTTGAAGTATAGTCACAGATGTGATGTAGGAAATGTGACAGTCAATTTGCGCACAGCAATCTACCACAAACAGAAGTGTGATAACGACCAGATAATTGCCTAGAATGCAATTGCATATGGCTGTTTTCCTCAGCATCATGCAACTGAAAATCATTTTTTTCTAGAGTGTAACATGATTAACAATCTTTTTCTGGTTATTTCATGTCACACCAGAAATTCAAGTAGACAGCTTTGAGCTTGTGTCACCTTTGCAACCATTCTGAGATTTCTATATGTAATGCTCCATTTGAAGCATCACTGGGGAATTTGGACCATGTTGTCCCAGGAGTGGCCATTACTGGATATCCATAGTTTTTCCCAACATGGCATCAGACTGGGACAACTGGCAGATGAGTGAATTACTTATCTTCATTCTCTATTAGCAGCTGCCCATCCACTGAAACCATCACAATCCCTTCCCTACACCATCGCAGCCTCACAGCCTCTTTCTGCTCCTCTGCTCCCTCAAGACAGCCCACCCCACTCCACCTTCTTAATTCCTGCAGTTTCCAAACAGCAAAACTCCAAAGCTGCCATCCCTATCCTGCTGCATCATCCTCCAAATCCAGTGTTGGCTAGCACTTCATCGATGCCAGAGCTGTACAACATTGACACAAGTGAGTTCTGGAACAGTGGGGCACACAAAAACAGTTGTAAAAGCAGGAAATGATGGAAACACTCAGCATGTCATGCAGCACTGGTGGGAAGCGAAACAGTTAATGTTTCGGGTCACAAACCCTTCAACAGCATTACAATTGTTCCTCCCGACTTCTGTGTTAATTTACCCACATTAGTAACTCAAAGCAATTCTGTTTTAGTGATGTTAAAAGGGAGATGAATATTGTCCAAGACACTGGGTAACTGCTTGCTCTTATTCAATACGGAGGATTCATATCTATCTCAAAGACTTTGTATGAACATTTCTTCTTAAAGACTGGAATCTAACGCTACAGTGAATCCTCAGTAGTACACGGTCTCATCTGTCAAGATATCTGAGATTAGTTCTCAAAAGTTGAAACTGAGCGTTTCAAATACTTTCCGACTATCAAATGGACTACCATACGAGCCAAAGCTGAGATTTTGAATATAAAGGATTAACATTGGAGTAATTTGTTCATTCGGAGGATGCATTAGGACTCTTTTTTTGAAATAATTAAAGGTCATGGACACATGGGTGAGACTAGGGATTTAACATAATTGATGCCATCCTTTGACATTACTGCAAATGAATAACTTGTATTTCACAAGATATGCACCCATGATAGATAATTATTATTAGGCTAGATTGGTTTAGTTTAGTTTCGAGATACAGCGTGGAAACAGTCCACCGAGTTCACGCCGAGCATCGATCACCCATTACTCCGACATACTAGGGGGCAATTTACAGAAGCCAATTAATCTACAAGACTGCATGTCTTTGGATTGTGGTTGGAAACTGTAGCACTAAGAGATAACCCACATACAGCACCTGCAGTCAGGATTGAACTGTGAGGCAGCAGTTCTACCACTGTGCCACCCTGTTCCTGGTTAAAGTCAGGAACAGATGATGGCGAAGGAGAAGGTTTTGGAGTGGTGCCATTTTGGTTTATGGTTGGTTAGAACAATAACTAAGTTAACAGAAAAGTAATTAAAGCCATAAAACACAAGAACAATGCAGTCAGCAGAGAAATATTAAAACTGTTAGTTCATTTTTTGCATATGGCCAATGGAGCATAAAAAAATTATGGAGAAACCTGAAGGCAAGTTATTAAACAACAGATGGAGAATCCCATAAGGAGAAGAGACAATATTGGATCTAAAATCTAAAGCAAATTTGGACAAATCTTTAACTCAGCAAGTGGTGATACTATGAATTACACTGCCTGGATAGTCAATGGCAAACTCGAAAGCATTTTGATATATATATATATATAAATTTAGAGTGATGGAGAGAGCAGGACTAATTGGATAGCTCTTTTAGGCACAGGAATAATGGGCCAAATGGCCTTCTGTTGTGCTGATTGATTATGGCTTGTGTTGAGAAAGGTGATCATGCAGCAGCATAACTTAAATCAAATTGCCTTTAGAAATTTGATTATCTCATGCTTTCATTTTGCATAACATTATACCAGAGGGCCATATGTCTGTATGGAGAATTTGGTGTTATGAGGAAAGAACACAAAGAGAAGGATAGAATAGTAAGCTATATAAATGCCCAAGAGTGCATAACATTTATAAATTTTTCAGATGAGAAGTGGATATTTGAAAAAGATGAGCAGTTTGGTTGATCAATGACCATGCTTCTTAAACTATTTCAGTGTCATTCACTCTTGAGTCTTTATCACAGAATTTCATTCACCCTCGACTAAATTTTCTAATGTTTTTTGGTAATTTGTCTTATTCTCCCTTGTGTATAATTTTATATATATTTTATTTTGTCATGTGAGCAAAAAAACATAAATTAACTAATTTCTTAAATGTTTATTTTATTCAACTTTTTGAACATCCTAAAAATATGTAAAGAAAACTAGAGTTGGAAATTCATTCTATTAGAATGATAAAAAAAACATTCCAATGTCTAAACTGGGCTTCACCCCATCCTACCCTTTCGGGCTTTGATTACTGCAGTTTTTTTCTTGGAAAACTAGCTCTAAAAGCCATGGAGTATGTGATTTAATATATTAGTATCCAACTAATATAACTTTCGATAACGCTCCCTGACAAAAGCTCACAATACCACCAAATATCAACGCCATATTTGGTATACTCTCCAGAAGCTGGCTCTGCCAAATTCAGATATAATTTAAAAGTTGTGCATGTGTACTGACATGTCTGCAGCAGCGGTGGTGTAACCAGCATTACCAAATCAAACTCACAAAATACTGAAGTCGCTAGAATAGAAAATGCAGAATATCACAAGAAAATGGCACACTCTAACTTTAGATTGCCTACAAGCGGGGCTTAAATCTCCTTAATATAGCTAGAATTCATGTTGCTTGATGCAAATAAGTGCTGGTAGATTAAAGTACAGTAAATATATATAGAATTCTAGTTCTAGCAGAAAAGTAGCTAAATTAGCAACACAAAGTAAAGTTTTTTACAGTTCAACAGTAGCCTACAGCGATCCTCCAGTGTTGCCATTTATAAATTTATGATCCCACTAGCTCGTCTGGTCTTCCTTAAAAGGTTATATTACAGTAAATTTGGGAAATATCCTGCTACTTTGAAATTAGAAAGCTCCACTGCCATTAAAACCAGTAAGAGCTAATTAACCACTTTAATGGCAATGCCTTAATGTAAAGAAAATTATATATATATCTGAATAAATTAAGTAATTCACCCTTCATTCACCCCTCTAGTTTAATTCACCCAAAAATAATTTCATTCTGAACCATTCACCAGTTTAAGAAGCACTGATCTATGAGAAGGGATGTTTATCTCGCCTGTTTACCTTTTTTGTTTCTAAAAACGACTGTAGCTGATGCCAGGTTTTAATGTATTCCTTTCCCCAGTATTTTACTGCAGAAACCAGCCCACTGAAATTACTAAAAATCTGTGGTAAAATAAATAGCAGACAGTATAATGTAGTACAACTATATTAAGCAGTTGATTAGTGCCAATGCTAAATCATTCTAGGCCATTATGCATGTCTCTTGAGATCTTTCTAACACAAGTATCCTGAAAACACACTAAGGTAGCATGTAAAATACAATTCTGAAAAATTGCTGTAACTATAGTTGAAATTATTTTATTTGTCACTAGACCGAGTGCAAACCCGTTGGGTCTGCTCCCCCAATGCAAGATTCCACCACTCACCCGTTCCCCCAACACAAGCGCACCTCCTCTTCACCCTCCCTCTTCAATCTCTAGAGAGGGAGGGGCAGTAAGGATGGGGGTAGAGAGGGAGGGGGGGGGGCAGAGAGGGAGGGGGGGCAGAGAGGGAGGGGGGGCAGAGAGGGAGGGGGGCAGAGAGGGAGGGGGGCAGAGAGGGAGGGGGGGCAGAGAGGGAGGGGGGGCAGAGAGGGAGGGGGGGCAGAGAGGGAGGGGGGGCAGAGAGGGAGGGGGGGCAGAGAGGGAGGGGGGGCAGAGAGGGAGGGGGGGCAGAGAGGGAGGGGGGGCAGAGAGGGAGGGGGGGCAGAGAGGGAGGGGGGGCAGAGAGGGAGGGGGGGCAGAGAGGGAGGGGGGGCAGAGAGGGAGGGGGGGCAGAGAGGGAGGGGGGGCAGAGAGGGAGGGGGGGCAGAGAGGGAGGGGGGGCAGAGAGGGAGGGGGGGCAGAGAGGGAGGGGGGGCAGAGAGGGAGGGGGGCAGAGAGGGAGGGGGGGCAGAGAGGGAGGGGGGGCAGAGAGGGAGGGGGGGCAGAGAGGGAGGGGGGGCAGAGAGGGAGGGGGGGCAGAGTGGGAGGGGGGGCAGAGAGGGAGGGGGCAGAGAGGGAGGGGGGCAGAGAGGGAGGGGGATAGAGATGGTGAGAATGAGGGTAAATAGGGAGGGGGCATCTCCCTCCTCCACCCCCGTTCCCTGCTCCAGCACCTACCCAGGTCGCAGAGCAGTGCCAGGGCCTGGAACTCGGCCTGGTTCTCGTATTCGGCCGGCCCCCGTCAACTCGGCCACCGCCTGGGCTCCAGTCCAGGCGCCGACTTCATCGCCGGGCTCGTCCCTGACCCCGGAACCAGGCTCGTCCTTGGTTCCAGCAGCGGCTTCTTTTTCGGCATTGGTCACGGCCCCATCCCAAGCCCCGGCCCTCACTCCAGCTCCATCCTCCCCGTCGGGCGTCGGCAGCCGCCGCCACGCCTCGTTCACTGCGAGCGCTGGTGTGCCCCTCCCTCCCGGAGTGTCCCGCCCTGCCTTGCGAGTGCATTGTGACGTCACTGGATTTTCCCCCTGAAATTAGTGAGTTTTCGGGCTGTTTTAAAACTTTAAACTATTATTAAGGTGGGACATATAGGTGGGAATGCGACGGGAAGATGTTTATCATCTCAACGGGGGAAATGTGAGTAGGATACGTGAAAATGGGAAGGCTGTGGCCCAGCGTTTGGAAGAAGATAGAAAAAGTAGATTGACACATCATCGGCACAAACACAAACAATGGGAAGAGTTTTAGTAATATAGAGATTATATCCATCTAATTTAATTATTACATAACATGAACCTAATTTCCAATTAGGTCAGCGGGTAAAGAATTTTCCTCACTCTGAGCTGTAAACTTTTACCAGGAGCCAGTCACTCTTCCACGTGAGATAAAGGTTCACATGCTTTTCTTCCAACATCATTAGTATTCCAAACTCTTGTATGTACATGCACATAAATTTGGCGTTTGTAGGCTGGGAGGATCTGTAATGAAGGCCTAAAGTGAGCAAATCCATGGACTACAAACCAGAACTGGATCAAAGAGTTGGATTTGCTCAGTCCTTCAGGCCATCATTCCAAGTCCACCCAGTATACAAAATGCCCAATTTATGTGTAGCAGTCTTGAATTCTCCTAACAAGAACATTCTTTCATTTCATCAGTGTTGTCCTTTTGCTGTCCAAACTAGACCCACCTCACAATTACAACTTCACAACATATAAAATTGCATAAAATCTGCAGCACAGTAGATCCACTCAGTTGATCAAAGGGATTAAGTTAGCCCACTGTGCATTTGATTGTTAATCCAAAATTTAGACGATCTTGGAATAGAGAATGATGATAAAAGAGCATTTTTAGATATCATAAAGTATGATTTATAAAATGTGATTGCCCAAAAGTCATAAACCAGATTACAATTCTTTTCTGTTCAAAAAGTCGAAGGCAGCTTTTGAAGGTGATGAGATGTCATGTCCCAATAGGAACATTTCTTCAACTTTTTAAACTAAGGTCTGACGTTAAACATTGGAAATGCTATCGGTAACTTTCCATGGTCCTCTGGGTCAGAGCAGCTGCAATGTAACAGACCATCCTTTCATAATAGGAAAGGTCACTGTGACACCTGACAGAATATTCCACACAGTAAAACAAATTAAATTCTGTGACACCCGTTGTTCAGATGATGGATCTCACTTCTGAGTTACAAAACTGAGGTTCAGTCCCATTTTGCTGCTTAGTTAGAAGATCTTTCTTTTGGATGAGATTTTAAACAAATCACAATTTAAAAAAATCCTATGGCTAAAGAGTCCTATGCGGGAGCGAAACTCTGTGCAGGATCTGTGTTGCTAAATGTGGTGGGTGGATGGGTACTTTGGGAAGTTGTATGCTTGAGAATGGTGTCCACATGCTCCCATTGCCAAAATTCAAAATGATCAGTGTCCTTTCTCTTTTGCCATTTTGCATGGAAACACAATGTGCGGGTGAGGATATTACATACCTGTATTTTCACAAAGATTGAGAATGTCCTGGGGAAATATTCTCTGGTCCTCCTGGAAATGTCTTCCTGTGACCTAAAGAGTATTTGGGGATAGCCTGTCACAATCTTTATGACCAGAATTTGCATGAATCACTGGGTCAGTGGATATCAAGGACTTGCAACATATAAAATTGTTAAACGATTGGACAGGCTAGATGCAGGAAAAATGTTTCTGATGTTGGGGGAGTCACAGTTTAAGAATAAGGAGTAGGCCATTTAGGACTGAGATGAAGAACAACCTCTTCACCCAGAGAGTTGTGAATCTGTGGAATTCTCTGCCACAAAAGACATATCTAACTCTCCCCCAACATCAGAAAGGCCAATTCACCTGATGTTTTCAAGGGAGAGTTAGATTTAGCTCTTAGGGCTAAAGGAATCAAGGGATATGGGGAAAAGCAGGAACGGAGCACTGATTTTAGATGATCAGCCATGATCATATTCAATGGCGGTGCTGACTCGAAGGGCCGAATGACCTACTCCTGCACCTGTCTCTAATATACAGGCTTCAAACATGGCAGAGTAGCACCATTGATAGAGCCACTGCCAATGTCAGCAATGAGATTGAATATCCCACTCTTGCTTGTTTTCATGTATTACACTCAATCTGCTGTAGAGTTTTCCCATGTATACAATAGGCAGTCAGAAATTAGCCTGAGGGTAGTCAGAATTGCCTACCTCATGCAGCAAACAAGGGTTGTGCAATTTGTTCACAGGGACTAAAATGGGCGATATGTAGCTTCCCCAAAATACTCAATTATTCTTGTGATCACAGAACTTTTATCCTTGAGACCTAATCTCAGTAGCACCCCGACTATCTGCTTCAGTTTTGGAAGGATATCTTGGTACTTTTTGTGCCTGCATTAAATATCCAACAAGACAGCACACGCATAGCTCTGCAATACTTAAGATTTATTATGTACAAGCAGCAAAAACAAGTATTCTCCAGTCTTATTCTTGAAAATTCAAACAGAAAACCAGTCTGCAAAATGGTCAAAATCCAATTTCCTTCTTTCACTGATGTAGTATGGGTTACAATCAACTCACATTGTGTACATTACCATTATAGTTGTTTAGTAATGATACTCAAAACTCCAAATACATTAGCAACTTCCCAATGCTGGTTGAACTTTAAACATTTAATAGCCAAGTTGTGACATCTGAAGGCCAAGGTGAGCACGACATGCAGGAAGCAGACTAGATGCTCTGTACCAGCCCAAAACAAGCAGATTCAGAGAAATCAGACAGCTATAGACACAAACAGCTGTCACACCTGAGGCTCGAGAAACTGCAACTCCAATGGCAAATTTGAGTCCACACATTCACACATCTCTTCTGCCTGTTCTCTTGGTTTCAAGGGCACTTCTGTCTCTTTGTTGGAAGTACTTTCTCTGCTCCTGTACAGCATGTTCCAGCAATGGCAAGTCAACTCCATCCGCATCAATTAGCAGCCGAGCCTGGATCACAGGAACGTTGCCTAAAAATAATGCCACCAAGTTAATATCCCAGCAATCAAAACAATTGCAGCATGTGTGAAAAGCAATGTAACTGAGTGAAGTTTCCAGCCCTGTGGTGAGCTTCTCCATCTTCGCCAAAGTACTGCAGCTGGCCTATCTGCCCAGTACACAAAGTGGATAAGAAAATAGCTATGATCATCCAATTTTCCAGTTAACTGCACAATGAACCACAAAATCCAAAATTTAAAATAGTTCATTAATGATTTACTAGGTGATGTTCAGCTGAACTCAAAGATCAAGGGACAAATAGTCCAATTAGCTTATTTTATATCCCTACATCCTCTTCTCAATCAGAAAAATTTAGCATCAAACAACTTGAGACAACAATGGAGTGACAGGATGAGTGATTACTCCAAACTATTTCATAACTTGCATTTGATCCTGTAAAATTGTCAGACCACAACTTGCACATGTTAATCATCCTTAATATTTGAAAGAATAATGCATCTTCCTTCCATTGAAGAATGCTTACAAGCATGATATTTTGTCCTTGTTAAATCATATCCAGATATTTATTTATGATCCTCAATTATCAAAAGTGGAATAGACAATCATCTGTTCAGAAACAAATGTCTTATTCTGCACAAAGTTTGTTTGCTAGGGTTTCCAATTCAACTGAATGGATTGGACTCAAGGGAAGAACAAAGGAGATAGCCATTCCATGCAAGTGTAGCAAAAGCCAGAATTTGCATCTGAGGAAATGAGACCAACTTAAATAAGCAGGAGACTGCGGTTTCAAAACTGCACCTTCGTTTCATATACACCTAAACCACTGATTTTCGACAAAAAAATGTATCATTACTGTGAGTAAAAGTGATCAGATATTAGTTGGACGTATAGACTTGTGAAATGCGCAGACATACTCTGACATTTGATATAAAAGTATAAAATGTTGAGTGGAATAAAGAATGCAGAGACATATATACTTAATGGCAAATATTGAAGGATGGCTGGGACATAAAACTTTGCAAGTTGCAGGGAAAGATAATGTCAGCTTCAAACATATGGGATCCATGGCTATGTAAATACCAGCATGGAATATAAAACCAAAAGAACTTATGCTGCAAGTAATTAGGAAAGCTAACAGAATGTTATTGTTCGTTGCTAGGGTAATTGAATACAAAAGTAGGGAAGTTATGCTTCAGTTATATGGTGTACTGGTGAGATCACATCTGGAGCATCTGTCCAGAATTTGCTTCTTTATTCAAGGACGGATGTTGATGCATTGGGAACAATTCAGAGTACCAGACCAACTCCCGAAATGAGAATGGGTTGGACAGAGTTGTTTCTATTAGAGCTTAGAAAAACAAAAACGGACTTGTCACAATAGGCATGGTGAAATTTTCTTCTCTTGTGGGATAATCTAGAATCTGGAGTCAATGTTTAAAAATAAGGGGTCACCATTTAAGACTAAGGATACCATTTTTTTCTGAGTATCATGGGTCCATATACCCAAAACAGAGTGGAAGTTACAGGTCTTCCAGTAGGTCCAAAGTCACATATACACCAAATATGCAAGAAAGGCAGACCATCTTTAAGGCACACTCAACACTTTACAATAGAAAAAGAGAGATTCTTGATAAGCACGGATGTGAACAGTTACAGCAGGTAGATAGAATTGCAAAACAGAATTTATACTCAGCCATGTCCTTGTTAAATGGATAAGCAGGCTCAAGAAGCCAAGTGAACTATTCCTGCAGCCAATTCATATGTTCATAGCCTTTATAAATCACATGGAAGGACTCAGCTGGATTATGGGCATTGCAACATGGGAAGAATGATGGAGATAATCATGATGCCAAGTATATCATCGACAAAGTGTCCAATGATGAGGCCCAATTATTTGCAGCTGCTTCTACAATGAGTTGGCTAGCCTTGAAGTGATCAGAATTCAGGACATTTGCTGATGATCAGAAAGAATGCTTAGCTCTCTTTGCAATTGATGCACACATACACTGAGAGTTGTATATCATTTCACTGCAATGTTGCAGTTCAATAATGAATCAGTCAATGATCATCTCCAACAAATGTTAGTGTAACCCATGTCTTCTTGAGAATTAATTGAATTATCATCCCTGACCATCAAAGAAACTTGAGAAACTGCTTTGCACCTCTCCACAAAGGTAGGGCGAGACCCTGGGTTTTCTGTTCTGAGTACCTCACTTCCCCAAGGCGCAAGACAGGAAGATGATGGAATACTCTTCAATCGCCGTTGTTGGTCGAGTCCACCTCTCCTCTGAATTACAATCGTATTTGTAATTGTTCATGAAATACCAATTCCATTGGTAGTTTAAGCATTTATCCCAGATACCCTAAACAGTGGAAGTTGCAGGTCAACCACTGGATCTGGAGTATACCAGACTTGTGAATGTCGGACTTATTTTCCCAAGGCCTAAGCAGATTAATTTTCATAACAATCCATTAGTTTAATGGCCAATATTACACACATCTGCTTTTATTCCATGTTTATCCAATTACATTAATTTAAATTCCCTGACACACCCCAGGATCATTAGTTTACACCTGCAAACAATATCCATTATGCTAGCAGAGTGCAATCTATAACTGTCTAACCATTCCCATAACCAAAGGGCTATTTGTTGATGTACAGAATGGCTTTAGGAATGGAAGGTCTACAATGGAGTCTGTATCAGTTTTGGATCAGGATATTAAAAGGGCATTTAGAAGCAAGGAAACAGTAGTGAGTGTATTCCTTGATATTGAGAAGGCATATGATTCTTTGTGGAAGGAGGGATTAATGATTAAAATTTTTGACTTGGGAGTCAGGGGACGAATGTTCAACTGGATTAAGGATTTTTTATTGAATAGAACAATACAAGTAATGGTTGGTAGTGTCAGATCAGAGACTGTAGAAATAGAGAATGGAACCCCGCAGGGAAGTATTATTAGTCCAGTTTTATTTAATATCATGATAAATGACATATTTTGTAAATTAGAGAGAGGATTTGGTCTGTCTTTGTTTGCAGATGACGGGGCCATCTGGAAAAGAGGTTGTAATGTAGTTTGTTTTAAAACAGATTCAAAGAGTGTTAGTGTCTGTAGAGGAATGGGGGAACACATGGGGCTTTAAAATCTCTGCCTCTAAGACTAAATATATGGTATTTGGTTTTAAAAGAAAGTTACCTAAGTTAGGGCTGTATATGTATGGGTCTCTATTGGAGAAGGTAAAGGTTTTTAAGTTTTTGGGTGTTTGGTTTGAAGAGCGTATGACTTGGGCTGTGCATGTAGGTAAAATTGTGTTGAAGTGTGAAAAAGTTCTGAATGTTATGAGAAGTCTGGTTGGGTGTGAGTGGGGGGCCAACAGGGAGACAATGCTGCTAATTTATCAGGCCATGATCAGATCTTCTCTTGACTATGGGTGTTTTGTGTATGGGTCTGCGTCTAAAACTGTTCTGGCTAGGCTAGATGTGTTGCAGGCAAAGGCTTTGAGGCTTTGCTGTGGAGCCTTCAGGACTTCCCCAGTCCCTGCCCTGATTGTTGAAATGGGAGAAATGCCCTTATGGTTAAGGCGCATTAAGCTAGGGTTACATTACTGGGCTAAACTTTGTGGGTGTAATGATACCTTCCCAGCAAGGTGTTTGTTGCAAGAGGTTGATGATGATAACAAATATAACACATTTTTTGTCATTATAAATCAGTGGGCTAGGAAGCTGGGTTTGGAACAAGGGGGTATTATAGAGCATACAATAAGGCTACCTGTGCCCTATTGGGTTCTTCCTGAACTGTTTATTGAGCTTGCTTTTCTTCAGGAAAAAGATAAGCGCGAGGTGACTCCAAGAATAGTGGAATATCTTAATTCAATCAGTGAGAGCACTTTGATTGTTTTTACAGATGGATCTAAAGATCCAGTTAGTGGGAGAGCTGGGTTTGGAGTGTATGTGGAGCAGCTTGGGTTGAAGATTGGCCGGCGCATTTCTGATGGAAGTTCTGTTCTCACGACTGAATTAATGGCAATTCAATGGGCTCTATGGTGGATTGAGGAAGCCAGTTTTAGAGAAGTCATTATCTGTTCTGATTCTGCAGCTGCTCTTGAAACTTTAAGAGTAGGGAAATCTAAAGCTCGTCCTCATATTCTAAATGAAATCTTGAGTGTGTTTTCTAGAATTGGGTTTGCGTGTAACATCACTTTTTGCTGGGTTCCCGGGCATGCTGGGGTGAGGGGGAATGAGCAGGTGGACCTCATAGCAAAGGAGAGTTTAAGAAGAGAAATAGATATCCATGTATCATTGGGGAGAGTGGAACTGAGAGAAATAATTAAAGAGGGCTTAACAAAAGAATGGCAGAGAGGATGGGAAATGGAAGTCAGGGGTAGACACTACTTTTCTATACAACCTGAAGTTAGGAAAATATGTTTCTGTACATCTCTGTCCCGTAGGGACTCAGTTAAACTGTGTAGATTGAGGTTGGGACACTGTGGGTTAAATTACTATTTGTGCATTGTAGGGAAACATGTTTCTGGCTTGTGTGAATGTGGGAGTAATGAGACAGTTAAGCATGTTTTCCTAGAATGTAAAAAGTATAGGGTAGAAAGAAAAGTATTGTTTGTTAGACTGACAGGACTTGGAGTTGAGGCTTTTTCTGTTTTATCTTTGTTTGGACACAATGAGAAACATCAACTGATATCCAGGGCTGTTCTTCAATTCCTGCAAGTTACAGGATTGTATGTAAGAATTTAGTTCAAACTTTGACCTGTGGAGGGCAGTAATACGCTTAGCAGCGTCTACACTGCCGGAATCCTACAAGAAGAAGAATAACCAAAGGGCTTCTAGAAGTCTGTTCTCACTAATTTTCTAAACCTGCCACATGTTAATGACAAACTGGAATTGTGCTCTTTATACCCAAATTTAAGCTGTACAAATATAGAGGGAAAATTGGATTAAGTACTGGTTTTAAATCTACACTACAGACAGCTTGAGATTTAATGGACAAAAGTTGAGATATAATGGACAGATGGAACAAGCCTTCATTGGCATGCACAAGCTGGAATTGCCTGCAAGCACAGCTTGCATTTATCTATCAACTATATTGTGGTAAAACACCCCCAAGATGCCTTACAGGAGCAGTGTCAAAAAAAATGCAGCACAGAAGTGTTTGGATAGATTATCAATGACAAAGCTAGGATTTAGGGGGCTTTAACAACAAAAGCTGCTTTAAGCTCATAAAAGACGAGGAAGCCGCGTTGGAGAAATTCCGCGAGATCATGCTGGAGCTGAAACAAATCATTTTCATAGCCTCCCCCACTCTACCTGTTGTGCTTTCCATCTCTCCAAGTGCCATATATTCTGTTCCGATCCGAGCTTCAAATGGTTCCACCAGTGAAGTGAGGACTTGAAGTCTGTAATCATTTGAATTGTGATGAACAGAGAGTGCTGCCTCAGAGATCCTGGCATCATAATTAGTTAACCTACAATAATTAAAAAATGTTTAAATGGAGATGGTGACAACAGGAACAGCATTGTGCTACACCAGAGAGGTAGGTCCAATATGTTTCTGCTATTTTGTATATGGTTTGAAAGTTTTATCAATTGGCTGTTCAGGACTTCGTTCAGCCTGAAGAAGTGTTCCAACCCGAAACGTCACCTATTCTTTTTCTCAAGAAATGCTCCTCTATCCGCTGAGTTACTCCAGCATTTTGTGTCTATCTTCATAAATCTCTACATTTGCCAAACAGTTCAGTCTGGAAACAAACATATCCATTTACCTTTTGCAAAGCAATATTTCCTGAAGAATCAATGGGCAACTGAGCTAATGGGTTAGAGGAAAGTGCCAAAAGGAAGTTTACATCACAATCTTTTAGTTACATCAAATTTGAAAGTCAGATATAATAATAATAATCATAATAATAGATTTTATTTATATAGCGCTTTTCAGATATAGGCTATTCAACCCAGCTGGCCCACACTATTCTTTATTTACAACAGCTCGCCCACTTACTACCACTTCACTCCATATCCTTATGTTCCATTATTCATATGTGGAGAGGATGTTTCCACTAGTGGGAGAGTCTAGCACTAGAGGTCACAGTCTCAGAATTAAAGGACATCCCTTTAGGAGGGAGATGAGGATGACATTTCTTCAGTCAGAGGGTGGTGAATCTGTAAATCCTTTGCCACAGAAGGCCAAGTCAATGGATATTTTTACAGCAGAGATAGATTATTGATTAGTACGGGTGTCAGGGGTTATGGGGAGAAGGCAGGAGAATGGGGTTAGGAGGGAGAGGTAGATCAGTCATGATTGAATGGCGGAGCAGACTTGTTGGGCCGAATGGCCTAATTCTGCTCCCATCACATGACCTTATATATGCATCAATTCACCTCTTCATGAGTCAATTAACATATTGACATACAAGCTAGTAAACATATTGAAAAGTTTACAATTTACATTATTAAATTCTGTCATAACGGGCCAACAAAAAAAAACCCAATACTTCAGGACAAATGTGTGCAAATATTTATTTCACATAGAATCATGATTGAATGAAGTGCTGGACAGCAGTGGAATTCAAACTGGGAATCAGTTAGAGATTGTTATCAGAAGAGCACAGGTGAAGGAGGTTGTTGACTCATGTGAGGGATAAACTAGATCAGTGCAAGAAGAAATTATCTGTCTGGAGGCTTTTTCTGTGTATTACTTCCTTATAAAGAGGAATACAGGGGAAAGTAAGGCAAGTGTTGATGTGAATCATGCAACTATTGGCACGTACCTGCCAAATGTTCTCACTGTACTTCCTTCATCCACTGCACCAGAACAAATCTCCCACAAAAAGTGAAATACGCCAGGCTTTGGTAGCATTTTTTTTTCTTTTCTCTGTTTGAGTGAGAGTTAAAAGCCTGAAATTAGTTTATGTTTCTTTAGTCATTGATTACATTGAAGATACAAGTTACCTATGATTGTCACAATGGGGCTTCAGGGTTGGTTATCACTTATCAGAAAAGAAGCAGCACGTCTTTTACCATCAATCCTATATTACCATTAACACTGGAGCAAACAGCTGGCAATAATGCTTCCAGGTTTACAATGAAAGTAATTTTCAGAGGCAAAAAATTAAATGTAGCGCTGGATGAAATTTCCCACCATGATACATATAAAATCAGTTGAATACATCCCCAAAGTTTGTAGAGAGTTTGCCAAAGTGTGGGGGGAGGATTTAATCCAAAACACGATGTTGATGTGACATAGACTATGCATCTGGTGGATGAAATATAGAAGGAAAACAGAATCAGTCCACTCGGCAGAACAAAATGCTGTTGGAGGAACACAAGACTAAATTGCAGGAGGAATGTAAGACAGATAAACTTATCTGCACACAGGTATTATTGCTATCACAGGGACATAGTTGAAAGAATGGCAGGTCTGGAACATTCAAGGGGATAGCATCAGCATTACAGCAGAAGGGTGTAGAAAAAGGTGGTGGCATTGGAAAATTAAGTACTGGTAATTCACTACTTGTGTAAAGAAAGGATATCCTAGAAGGTACTTGAAATGGTCTTACAGATAGTGTTTTGGAGCAAAAAGTTCAATTTCAATGAGGCCTTAAACACACATTGAAACTTCAGACTGAGGAAAGGTCCCAACAAAAATGTCACCTGTGCATGTACTACAGAGATGCTGCATGGAAAGACACCAAATGCGTTTGACCCACTGAGTTACTCCGTCACTTTATGCCCTTTTACTAAACTACATGGTTAACAAAACTTCAGAGCGAGCGCATGGCAGCTGTTCCTTGCTTTTTGCATATTTTTCATTCATTAGTTCAATACACCATCTATATCTCCTGGGTACACAAAAATGCTGGAGAAACTCAGCGGGTGCAGCAGCATCTATGGAGCGAAGGAAATAGGCAACGTTTCGGGCTGAAACAACATTGCCTATTTCCTTCGCTCCATAGATGCTGCTTCACCCGCTGAGTTTCTCCAGCATTTTTGTGTTACTTCGATTTTCCAGCATCTGCAGTTCCTTCTTAAACACATCTATATCTCGTTTTCCCCTGACTCTGTCTGAAGGGTCTCAACTCGAAACATCACCTATTTATTTTCTCCAGAGATATTGCCTGACCATGCTGAGTTACTCCAGCTTTGTTGTGTCTGATCCTGTTCCAAGTCTCCTTGAGTGCTTAAACTTGATGTAAGGACACACCATGACCTAAAACCATGGACATGTTTTTTTTGTAAACTTACCACACAATGTTGACCTTTCCTGAGGGATTCGCCTGTCAATCTGGGCCAGTTTCCAAAGAAGGGTCTCGACCCGAAACGTCACCTATTCCTTTCCTCCAGATATGCTGCCCGACCCGCTGAGTTACTCCAGCTTTTTGTGTCTATTATCGATGGGCAAGTTTGTTATGTTGGGGGAGTGCGACTGCTCCAGCCGTTCCTTCTTCTCCAAGGAATAGATCGGGTAGATGCACAGAGTCTCTTGCCCAGAGTAGCGGAATGCGTCGAGGACATAGGTTCAAGGTGATGGGGAAAAGATTTAATAGGAATCTGAGGGATAACTTTTTTTACACAAAGGGTGGTGGGTGTTTGGAACAAGCTGCCAGAGGAGGTAGTTGAGGCTGGGACTATCCCAACGTTTAAGAAACAGTTGGACAGGTACATGGATAAGACAGGTCTAGAGGGATATGGACCAAATGCAGGCAGGGGGGTCTAATGTAGCTGGGACATGTTGGGTGAGCTGGGCCGAAGGGCCTGTTTCCACACTGTACCACTCCAATTCTATTTTATATGTTCGACAGATACGTAGTCTCTGCAGTCCATTAGTTACTTGAGTGAAGCAGCAGCACCACTTCTTCTTGCTCACTCTAGTCTAACCCGTCTCGTATCTCCCGCTTCTCACCCAAAGCTGGCCTTTTTCCTTCCCTCTCCCTCTCCCTCTCCCTCCCCCGCATCCGCAGGCCCCGTAACCCGACTTAGTCCCTCAGTTGAAGCTTTAAAAAAATAATAATAATAATAATAATAAGATTAAAAGGGGAAAAAAAACGGACCGACGCCGCTCCGGTGGTCGACGGCCGAGGCGCGGACCAGAGATCACGGAGCGGACTGCAACGGCGCGAGCAACCCCGCCGCAATGCGCCTGCGCGGTCAGATGAGGTCGCCTGCGGGCGGGGCTGGAGCTGGGGCTCGAGCACGTGATGGTAACCGTGGCGACCGCTGCAACCCCACTCACCCCAGACGGACGACGAGCGGGCCGGAGGGGGGGGGGTCAGGTGACCGTAGCCATGGCGACCGGAGGAGGGGCCTCAGCGTGTGCGAGGTCAGGTGACCGTAGCCGTGGCGACTGGTGGGAGGGGTCGAGCGCGCAGCGAGGTCAGGTGACCGTAACCATGGCGGCTGGAGGGAGGGAGGGGGGGGGGGGGTCGAGCGGGCTCAGGTGACGGTAACCATGGCGACCTGAGGCAGATCTGAGTCCCAGGCAACGCTTCTCCGGGTCACCTGCACAGGTATCAATCAGCTCGGTTCACCAATACTGCGCCTTTAATATCACTCTGCTTTGATTGTTGTCTATCAGAATTATTGTAGTGGAACGTAATATTGGACGCACATCTTTTCATAAGTTCATAAGTGTTAGGAGTAGAATTAGGCCATTCGGGCCATCAATTCTGCTCCGCCATTCAATCATGGCTGATCTATCTCCCTCCTAACCCCATTCTCCTGCTCAACATAACCTCTGACACCTGTACTAATCAATCTATCTTTTGGGAAAGACATCGTCCATCCCCTCCCCTTTCCCACCACACCAATGGACCCTTGAAATTTCCATGGCACTATTTCAAAGAAGAGCAGACAAAGTTCTCACTTTGACCCCGTTTGGCACATCAAAAACATTCCTTTCCATCTCCCTTCCACTCAGTCCGACAAGTTCCAACGTTCGCATCCCTGTCGTTAGCACATCTTCGCCAGTCAATAATGAATCATTATGGACTCCGCCCTTCCTGAGGCCATCTGTGTCAGGCCTTGTTTTGTTCTGGCTTTCTCTATCTTTCAGTCTGAAGATGGGTTCCAACCCGAAATGTAACCTATTCCTGCCTGATCCGCTGAGTTACTCCAGCATTTTGTGTCTATCTTTAGTATAAATCAGCATCTTCCTTCCTACACACAAAAACATTTGTTGAGCCTTCATTACAATGTAGAATCTTGGACCACATGTTTTGGCAATTCTTGTGCATTAGAACAGAGAAAAGTATAGCACAGGAACAGGCCCTTTGGCCCACAATGTCTTTGTCGAACATGATGCCAAGACAAACTAATCTCATCTACCTGCACATTATATCAATAATGATTAGTATTGTTTACATCCTACAAAGCACAATATTATTCAGGTGTTTCATGATATTTTAAAGTTCAGGGATTGAAAATAAAGTTTCCCCAAGGGAAGTAATATGTAGATAGAGAACATAACAAAGAGACTTCTACAGGTGCACAGTAGAGAGCATGCTGACTGGTTGCATCATGGCTTGGTTCGGCAACCTGAGGGTCCAGGAGCAGAAAAGGATGCAGAAAGTTGTAACCACTGCCCAGTCCATCATCGGCTCTGACCTCCCCACCATCGAAGAGATCTATCGTAGTCGCTGCCTCAAAAAGGCAGCCAGCATCATCAAGGACCCACACCATCCTGGCCACGCACTCATCTCTCCGCTACCATCGGGCAGAAGGTACAGGAGCCTGAAATCTGTTACATCCAGGTTCAGGAACAGCTACTTCCCCACAGCCATCAGGTTATTAAACTCGCCAACAAACAGACTCTGAACTGTAGCAGCCTATTGCACTTTATCTGCTTATTTATGTGTATATTGAACTGAACTGTTCTGTATTTTTGCTTACAATACTCTGTTGTTCTGCAGCAAGCAAGAATTTCATTGTCCTATCTGGGACACATGACAATAAACTCACTTGACTTGACTTGATTATGTTTTTATTACCTCTCACACAGATGCTTCAGTAACAAATTGAAAGGGGAAGCAATTATTGAGGTTAATGAGTTCAAGTCAAGAGAGTTTATTGTCATGTGTCCCAGATAGGACAATGAAATTCTTGTATTGCTGCAAGTTTATATAATGCGATAGATTTAAGAAAAAATAGAGCTTGACACAGACCTTGCAGGCAGCTGAGTTGTTCATGTGCTGTATTGTCCTGTTTGAGAGGTTATTTAACTCATTTTTTTAGTTTAGTTTAGAGATACAGAGTAGAAACAGGCCCTTCGGCCCACCGAGTCCGCACGAACCAGCGAACCAAGCACATTTAAGGGCCTGTCCCACTTTCACGACCTAATTCACAACCTCTGCCGAGTTTGCCCTTGATTCATGCTCGCAGCATGGTCGTCACGAGGTCGCCGGAGGTCGTAGGTAGTTCGTAGCAGGCCGTGATGCTAGTCATAGGCATCAAGTAGGTTGGGGCATTTTTCTAGCATGATGAAAAATGTCCACAAGTAAAAAAGGTCGTGAATTAGGTCGTGAAAGTGCGACAGGCCCTTAACACTATCCTTCACACACTGGGGACAATTTATAATGTTGCCAAACCAATTAAGCTAAAACCTGTGCAACATTGCAATCACAGCCAACATATTAAACCAAATAAAATGTTTTTCATGTGTAGTCACTGTTTAAATATAGAAGTCCTGTCAGCGAACTTCCTTTCAACACAAACAGCAATTTTAATTGATAAGAGAGTATTATTGACCAGGACACCAAGCGTCCCATCTATTTTTTTGAAAAGTACTAAGGGATCTTTTACATGTAGGTAATATTTTAGTTTTCTGGGCAGTACTATAGACAATACAATACCATACAATACCATTTATTGTCATTTGAACCTCAAATGAGGTTCAAACGAAATTTGGTTTCTGCAGTCATACAAACAAGTAAAAAGAACCAAGACACAACACAATTTACACAAACATCCATCACAGCGAATCTCCTCCTCGCTGTGATGGAAGGCAAAGTCTTATCTCTCCCCTGCACTCCCCATTCTCCTCCCGATAGACCTGCACGGGAAGGTAGACACTCCCGCCCCCACGAGTCTCGGGCAGATGGGGCTCGTCAGCCTGGGAAGGCATCTAGGAGAGGGAAAACTCTGATTTAAAACCTCCACTGCCTTGTGGCCATATCCAGTCATGGAAAGGGCTCCAGGAGTAAACCTCAAGGAAATCCGGAGTCGGAGCCCCTAAGGCAGTTTGTCATTGTCTACAACCTTGCTCTGGCATCTCCTGCGACGGCACTGGTGCCAAACTGTAATGGCCCTGCTGTTCCTTTGGATCGATCAGAGACATGGAGAGGGGGGGGGGGCGTGCTACATGGGCAACAGCCTGTCCTCCATATGACATCGCCCAGGCTTGCATCTGACCAGGATGCATCACCCATGGTCAGTCATGACCGAGGGGGGCGTACTAATATTTTAGTTTTACATATCATTTAAAAGCCCTGGTGTTTCATAGGAGAGTGGACCTAAATTATCTACACAATTTTCTGAAAGGGGATATGAATAACCAACTAATTTAACGTTGTCACACATATCACATCCCGCACACCTCCTCCCATGTTATTTTTAATCTCTGATTACTTGGTAATTTGTTCTATGTGTTGCATTTATTGCCTGTTCCTTCCTGCATCATGTCAGCCACATAATTTTGGGGTTATGAAAGGTATTTTACATCAAGCAGGAGTGAACAGTATCTTTGTCTGAGAGTATTAACAAATCTTTAAAAGAGTTCAGCATTTCTTTCTGTTTTACAGAGCCAGTTTACAAATAAGCAGATATTTTGAATTCTCTTTCCCATTTTAACCTATTCGGTTTCACATTTGGGATTTGATCTTGTGACTCTCCATTGCCGTTCCATTCCCAGGAAACCATTTTGCTACTTTGCTCACCAACTGTTTAATCGTTAATCTTACAAAGGAGTCCCAGTAGAAGTATCACAATGCTACTTTTTCGTTTCAATCTTTTTTTCTCAGTATGGTTGAGGCAACCCACTGCGATTTAATTTGTTAAGAGCCAGAATCCAATTGATCAGGTCATTTGCTTTTATCCCAGTAGAGGTACTCCCATTTCATTAATCTAACCTTCAACCTATTAACTTAAGTCTAACCAACTCTAATAACAAGAAACAGGCACATGGGAATCTTCGGTTATGGAACAGATGCAACTCTAGGTGGGCGAATGACAAAATATTTATATTTTGATATGTTGTTTCTCTCAATCTACAATTACTCTAGGCCTTTACAAAATTTATTTTTGTTCATTCAAATGGTCAGTCAATTATGTGATATAATTGGAAATTATATTTTATTCTTAATTTAAATTTAATCTTTGGTATATTATTAAGGATTATAAATCATTTCATGTTTAGCTTAGTTTAGTAGATGGGATTAATTTGTAGATCACCCATGGTTTAACTGAATATTAGAACAAAACTAAAAAACCTCCTCCTGCTCCCATGTTGTATCATAATTGTTTGGCATGCAGGATTATTTTGAAGGATTGAAGTCACATACACTTGGTAAAGTAAGGGCAGTAGATTTTCTTTGACAAACTACATTCATAAACCATTTTCTTTACTCACAATTCAACAACTTGTATTGTTATTTGGCTTTATAAACAAAATTGTAGCTAAATTCTCAGACTACTATTTTCTAGTTTACTAGGCCAGGCCTTTTAGCATTAACTCAGTAACATAGTAATATTAGTCCACGAGCATAACCATAACTCACACAATTGCACTTCTGCCATTGAATTGTGGTGTTTAATATGTAATTATTAGTACAATCTAACAGGGGGGAATAGTCCAGAATGGAAAAAAAATCTTCAATTGTCTATTGGAAAATTCAGGAGAGAGAGTAAGAGGTGTTGAGAAAGGAAAATATGTTTTGATCTCTCATGTGGGATGGCTTTTTCCAGCATTTGGTCCAACCCCAAGTGCCTGTGAGAAGATGATGGTGAACTGCCTTCTTGGAGTGCTATTCTGCTGTCTTAGTGTTTAAGGTATTCCCACAATTCTATCAGATATGTAGGAATTTTATCCTATCCCCACAGTGTTACAAGAATATGCTGTATTTTCAACAGAATAGATTGGAGGAAAACTTGAAGTATTCCCATGCTCTTGCTACCATAGTCCTTGAAACTTGAAGTATTCCCATGCTCTTGCTACAATAGTTGCAGTAATGGGAAGAGTTGTCACAATAACTTCAACAGTGAAGTGCTGCAAAGCATTTTGTAGTTGGTTTACATTGTAGCTACTGTGATCCAGTTGTGGAAGGAATAAATATTCAGATTAATGGTTGGGTGCATAGACGCATGTTGCCAGATAGTGCCAAGCTTCTTCAATGTTGGTAGAGATATGCTCATCCAGTCAAGTCAAAGTATTCCATCACACTCTCGATATGCCTTGTGGAAAGGGTTTCAGAAATCAGGAAATGAACAACTCACTAATTTTTCAGGCTGTACTTATAGCCACAGTGTTTATACACCACTGTCATTTCTCATCAAATGTGAACCCCTGGAATGTTGAATGTGGGGGAGTTGGCAATTTTAATGGCTTTGAAAGACATATGGGGATTATTTTACTCTCACATTTTGGAAATGCTCAAGCCTGGCACCTGGATGTTTTTTTAAATCTATCAGCCTGTTCCTGAATTATGTTCAGGTCTTATTTTACACTTAAGGTTAGGCTACTTGATTTCTAGGGAGTTTCAAAATGATGGTGAAGCCTTTGTGATTACCCAAAGAACATCTACCATTGTGTCCCAATCTAATAAATGCAAACATCTTTCTTTGGACTAGAAAATACTATCAGAGAAAAGTATTTTCTCTCATTTCCTTTGACTTCAATTTTAATAAAGAAAACCACACAAGATCAAAAGTCATCTGACTCTTCTTTCTCCTTGTTAGGATGAAGGATAAAGGCAGGACTTGTGCAGTCTTGGTTGACCCAAAATTTGGCCTCAGATTATTGATAAGTGAGTGCCAATTGATCATGGTCTTCTTGATACCTTCCATCATAAAAAACATAGAAACATAGAAAAGTAGGTGCAGGAGTAGGCCATTCGGCCCTTCGAGCCAGCACCGCAATTCAATATGATCATAGCTGATCATTTAAAATCAGCACCCTGTTCCAACTCTCTTGTAAACATCGCCTTCACTGGCCACCACTGCCTTCTGTTGCAGAAAATTCCACAGATTCACAACTCTCTGGGTGAAGGGGTTTTTCCTCATCTCAGTCTTAAATGGCCTACCCCTTATTGTTAAACTGTGACCCCTGGTTCTGGACTCCCCCAACATCGGAACCATTTTTCCTGCATCTAGCCTGTCCAATCCGTTAATTTTTTATGTTTCTATAAGAAATCCTCTCATCCTTCTAAATTCCAGTGAATACAAGCCCAGTCGACCCATTCTTCCATCATATGTCAGTTCCGCCATCCCGGAAATTAACCTGGTGGACCTACGCTGCACTCCCTCAATAGCAATAATGTCCTTCCTCAATTTAGGAAACCAAAATTGCACACAATACTCCAGGTGCGGTCCCACCAGGGCCCTGTACAACTGCAGTAGGACCTCCTTGCTCCTAAACTCAAATCCTCTTGCCAACATGCCATTAGCTTTCTTCACTGCCTGCTGTACCTGCATGCTTACTTTCAGTGACTGATATAAAGGAACACCCAGGTCTCGTTGCACCTCCCCTTTTCCTAATCTGACACCATTCAGATAATAATTTGCTTTCCTGTTCAGCTATGATCATATTGAATGGTGGTGCTGGCTCGAAGGGCCGAATGGCCTACTCCTGCACCTATTTTTCTATGTTTCTATGTTTTTTATGATGGAAGGTATCAAGAAGACCATGATCAATTGGCACTCACTTATCAAAGTGGATAACCTCACATTTATCTACATTATACTGCACCTGCCATGCATCTGCCCTCTCACCCAACCTATCCTCGTCACCCTGCAGCCTCATAGCACCCTCAGCGCAGCTCACACTGCCACCCAGCTTTGTGTCATCCACAAACTTGGAGATGTTACATTTAATTCCCTCATCTAAATCGGTATTGTAAATAACTGGGGTCCCAGTACCGCGCCTTGCGGCACCCCACTAGTCACTGCTTGCCATTCTGAAAAGGACCCATTAATTCCTACTCTTTGCTTCCTGTCTGCCAACCAGTTCTCCATCCATCTCAATCAGGGACGTGCGGTCAGGGGAGGCAGGGGAGGCAGAGCCTCACCTGTCATACTCCAATGAAAATAGTTGTTACGAAAAGTAAAGAAAAATAATAATAAAATAAATATAAAGATTTTTCCATTGATCTGTGTTATAAATGTTATTTCTGTTAGATTCCAATCATTTTTTATAGTCAAAATCACCAAATTTGCAGAGTTTCGCTGCAAATACAGGGAGAGACGAGAGGTGAGGCAGCGACGAGCTGAGCCTCAGAGGGGAGCAACCCCTCAGAAACTGGATGGAGCGCGGGCAATAAGCGTGTGCCTGTTATTATCTGTATGTCACCAATGTAATGTTTGTAGACCCCTTCATTACATGTCCTCGCCTTCCATAGTCCAGGTAACTTATTTCACATATGAAGACATTTAAGCTTGCTGGTCTCGTCATAAAACTGCAATGAAAAAGCACCAGGGGAGGCAGCTATCACATCTGCCTCACTGAGGGAGGCGTGTCTTGAGCCCAGTGGAGGGAGAGCGGGCGTCAATTACGTAGGCTCAGCCCACATAATTGACGCTCGCTCTCCCTCCACGTTAGCTAGCTCTAGCAAAAAAATTCCAGCGGCTGGTAAGACCATGCAATATTTATTTTCATTTGTGTGAATGAGTATGAAGTGGAACTGCATTTTCCCTATAAAACGTGAATCGAATATGTAACTTACCTGTATGCGTGTGTTGTAAAGAATGCTGATATGAAATATGAAACATACGGTCGCCTAACCAATAGTCATTGTGCAACCTGCCAATTGAATGGTGAATCTAAGCTACCTCTATCGGGTTCATATGTGTGTAAATCTGGCACTGATACTAGCCAGATACTAGCCAGTGCCTCCCCAGCCATTGACCTCAATACCCTACCCTCAATACCATGCGCTCTAATTTTGCACACTAATCTCTTGTGTGGAACCTTGTCAAAGGCTTTTTGAAAGTCCAGATACACCACATCCACTGGCTTTCCCTTATCCATTCTACTTGTTACATCCTCAAAAAAATTCCAGAAGATTAGTCAAGCATTATTTCATTTTGCTGGTGATTGAGAATAGAATGATGGGCCATTAAATGGTTGGGTGAAGTTGGCCTCCTTTTTCAAGTCTGAAGAAGGGTCTCGACCTGAAACGTCACCCATTCCTTCCTTCCAGAGATGCTGCCTGACCTGCTGATTTACTCCAGCATTTTGTGCCTACCTTCAATTTAAACCAGCATCTGCAGTTCTTTCATACTCCTTTTTCAAGGCAGACAGGCCAAACGCAAATTGGAGGAACAGCACCTCGTATTTCTCTTGGGCAGCTCACAACCCAGCGGTATGAATATTGATTACTCTCTTCGAGTAACCCTTGCATTCCCTCTCATTCCGTCCCTCTCATTCTGTATAGGATGTTTTCACCAACCCCGCAGACAACAATGGGCCATTGTGGGCTCTGCCTTTCCTTGATCATCAATGCTTTTTTCATATCTTTCATTCATTGTTCTGTGTACCTTCTCTATCTCTCATTTTCCTTTCCCCTGACTCTCAGTCTAATGAAGGATCTCAAACCGAAACATCACCCATTCCTTTTCTCCAGAGATGCTGCCTGTCCTGCTGAGTTACTCCAGCTTTTTGTGTCTATCTTCGGTTTAAACCAGCATCTGCAGTTCCTTTCAAGTCATGCCCGGCTTGAAAATGAAAGCACAAATTTTGATTGAATGTAATTCTGATGCTGTCACGGTGCTTCAAGCGATGGATTTCTACAACCATGCTAATTTTGTAACTTTAATTGTATATTTATTAAATAATTGATGTTAAATTCTCCAACTGCAGCAGTGGGATTTGAAATCATGTTTCCGGTTTACTACTCCACTAATTCAACCACTACTATACTATTTCCCTTCAATTAATGGAGATAAACAAATCCTGTGCCTATTGTACAAAGGCTTTGCACTTTAAATACAAATTGTTCAATTTCATTAAATGAGCTTTATGTGTGTTTGTCTGGCACAGTGAAGCTGACATCTTTGCCTGGTGCAGATTGGAAGGATTTCTGTGAGAGCAAATGATTTATTGAGTCCACTAAAATCTAGTCAAGATAAAATTACTGAACCGTAAGCCTATTCCTTGCAGCCTGTGGGAATAAAGTGAAATTGCAGAGCTTCGTGCCGAGGCTAAGATTAATGAAGCCAGACACTCCATTATTACACATTGAATTTTTATATAAAAGCAGCAGGTAGAACACAACATTTATATACAGAGAAAATAATACGATTAATAGTCAGCAAGAGTGCAGCAAAGACACAGGAAATGTTAACAATGAAATCAGGATTCTGATTTTGAAGAAACTAAGGTTTTACAATCAAAGTGTATAGTTAGAATGTGTATAAAGGACAGCAGATGCTGGTTTAAACCACAGATAGACACAAAATGCTGGAGTAACTCAACGGGACAGGCAGCATCTCTGGAGTGAAGGAATGGGTGACGTTTCGGGTCGAGACCCTTCTTCAGACTGACTTCAGACTTCAGTCTGAAGAAGGGTCTCGACCTGAAACGTCACTCATTCCTTCTCTCCAGAAATGCTGCCTGTCCCGTTGAGTTACTCCAGCATTTTGTGTCTATCTTTGTATAGTTAGAATGTTATCTGTAACTTTTATCCATGATAATGGAACGATAATCACAGTACAATCACATCTTCCAATATGGACTTGATTTTATCCTAAGCTCTACTTCGCGCTTGAACTAAGTTCTGTTCATACTGAGAGTTATTTTCCTACACTGACCTACTCTGGCTCCTGGTTTGGCAGTACTCATCCTTGTTTTTCAGATCCTTCCTTTAAACAATGCAAGATCTCTTTGATATTCCGGCCAGTTGAATATTTCCAGTTTTACTCACTCTATTGTGAACAAGTCTTCAGATCCATAGACCTCACCTTTAGCTCTCTAAATCTCTCTACTATATTCCCCTCCTCCTGCTTTCGATGCACCTTCTAATTCACTGACCAATCTCTTGGTCATCCATTACACCACTTCCTCACATGGCTCAGTGCCAAATTTGGAATCTTGAAATATTTAACTGTATTAATGGTTCTATAAAAATACAAGCACTTGCAGATGTGATATTGATCAGCCATTAAATTCCTGTCCCTGCTTACCTGTTGCTTGAGGCCCTTAAATGCCCTCTTGTTCCTTTGAGCAAATGTAATGAATGCTGGTTACTCCAGGCATACAACATAACCAAGAACCTTCATTCTTGGTTCCATTCTGTATTTCTCAGCGTCTTTTCAAAAATATTTTATAAAGTGTGCTTCCCAAACAAAACCCAGTACAGCTTGGGACTTGTCAGTATTTTTTAGCCATAGAGTTCTTGCTTTATGCTCAATTTTACCTTGTACTAGTATAGTTTTAATATATTTGGTTTTTTTAACAGCTTTCAACTCCGAACTTTTCCTTGGACAGATGTTAAAAAAGGAAATTTAATGGAGGTTCAAAATAACAAATGATTTTGATCAAGTAAATATTCAAAAATTTTGCATATTGCAATTTATGTTCCACATTATGACAACTTGTTATCTGAAAGGTCATTGGAAGCAGATTCAATAGTAGCATTTAAAATGTAATTGGCTAAGCATCCAAAAAGAAAATAGGTTATATGGCTACAGAGAAAAAGTAGGAGAGTGAGATTAATTGTACATGGATCTCTTTACAATTGTTCCATTAGTTAATGTTGCCATAATTCAGTCTTTCAAACAAAATATAACATCTCATACTTCCATGAATCATACTTGAAAGGTCATAGTTATGGTAGTATTCTAACTGACTCCCTTATAAAACCCTTAACAAATCCATGTTGGCCTTCTCTAAAGAATACATATTTTCCAAGTGACTCCAAATTCAGTCGCTAATTTTAATTTCTACATTGTCTATTACTTTTGCTTCAATTTCTTCTATCAAGTAGAACTGTTGCCTCTTTGGGGTAAAACTAGTTCTGCATCTTATTTGTTTTTCAACTACTTCCTCTAATTTTCTATCATTTTACCCCCTTGTGATTTTGCCCAGTTTACCATGGGCAGCCTATTTAATGATATTGATATAAACCTAAACCTGGAATCACAGTAATTGTTTTCCTTTAGATTGAACTTGATCATATAATTTCAGTTAGAGAAATGTTCATTTTTTAATATTAACTGAACCTGCCTCATTGCTAAATTGTATATGCCCTTCTTTCTTGTTGGCTTCAGGACACATTGAGAAAAGTATCCTGAGCACACTAAAGGATCTGAATACGTTTCAGATAGGAGCTGACCATTTTAAACCCAATAATTACCACAGTCAATGTTCTCTCTTTAAAACCATGTCATATATATTACTGTTTAAGAAGGAACTGCAGATGCTGGAAAATCGAAGGTAGACAAAAATGCTGGAGAAACTCAGCGGGTGAGGCAGCATCTATGGAGCGAAGGAAATAGGCAATGTTTCGGGTCGAAACCCTTCTTCTGAAGATGCTGCCTCACCCGTTGAGTTTCTCCAGCATTTTTGTCTACCTTCATATATATTACTAATCATTTCATTTGTATAGATTACCAATCATTACATTTATATAGTTTGGTTTAGTTTAGGGATACAGTGTGGAAACAGGCCCTTCAGCCCATTAAGTCCACGTTAACCAGCGATAACCCATACACTAGTTCTATCCTACACACTAGGGACAATTTACAGAAGTCAATTAATCTACAAACTGCATGTCTTTGGAATGTGGGAGGAAACCGGAGCACTCCAAAGAAAACCCATGCAGTCACAGGGAGAATGTACAAACTCTGTAGAGACAGCAACTGTAGTCAGACAGTGGTGATTCCAACACTCCTGTATGCATCAGAAACCTGGACAATATACCGAGCCATCTGAAAACACTTGAAAAGTTCCATTAACAATGTCTTCGAAGCAGTTTAAATATCAGCTGGGAAGACAGTAGAACCAACGTCAGCATGCTGAATGAAGCAAAAACATCTAGCATCGAAGTCTTCGTCATCAAGAACCGACTAAGATGGGTCGATCATGTTGTTCGGATGGAAGACGAGCGTCTACCAAAGCAAACCTACCCCCAGCTTAAAGAAGGCAAACGTAAAAGAGCCAGACAAAAGAAGAGATTCAAAGGTGCCTTAAAGCCACCATGATGAAATGTGAACTCGACATCGACAATTGGGAAACCAATGTCAAGGACAGGAAACTCTGGCGAACCTGTCCTGAATGCCAAACTTTCAAAGCCAGGATTGGACTCATAAGCCACTTGAGAGTCCATAAATCCAACAGAACGTAGACCATCATCCTCGACCTCGAGGGATAGCCACGAACGAACGGGTAGTCAGGATCAAATCCAGTTTCTGGCGCCGTAAGGCAGAAACTCCACTGCTGTACCACTGTGCCATTTACAGTTATTCTAGGTGCAACTGTAATGTGGAGTAATACCTAAGTACACAAATTAGCTCCTAACCTTTGATGTTCTTCTTGACGTTACTCATAACATCTATGTGCATTAAATTTTATCTACCATGTGAACCATTTCCCAATTCTGTTTATATCCTGAATTTTATATATTCTGCATATTTTATAGTTATAGTGTATTAATTTATAATAAAGTCAAAGTTATTAATTTATGTCAAAAAAGCATTCTGCAGTCCTATGTTAGCATTATTTGCCTATTAATTAATGACATTGCAATTTTTAATTGCCATTAGTTAACTTTGAGATCATGTGGCATCTTGACAAAACTGAGCTTATACGTAGACAGAGAGAAATGTCACTTCTGTCACAATTGCACTGTATAATTGTCATGATGAAATGTTCTTCATGGAATCACATTGTTACGAATGTGAGATGGTGCTATGCATTTTCATTTCCCATTTTTACAATAAACACAGAGATCAATACAATAATCAGTTGTTTTGATCACCGTTGATCCTAGATCCCGTGAACAATATTGAATATTAGTAACATACTGCATTACTGTAATGATTTATCATATAAATGTTGTAATTTGCTTCTCAGGACCACAATCAGATAACATTTAATTACAGGCCACAGACAGACATCTCAGAACAGCTGATCAAGTGGCATATTATATGGAGTTGTGGGAAGGGGTTATATGGGGAGTAGCTTAGGAAGGGAATTTCAGAGTTTAATGGCTCAGGAATGGCAGTGGTGGAGAGATGAAAAGTGGAGGGGGCACAGAGAAAATTGAAGAAAGCAGATATTGTGGAAGGTTGTAGAGCTGTAGAAGGTTACAGAAAATAGAACAACATTTAAGAGGCATGTGGACAGGAAGCTATCCATAATAGGTGAATTTCTAGTTAGTGTGTATGCCAGCTTTGCTCACATGCAACTTTCCACTAATAGCAAGTTCAGGACCGTGTTAAAAGGATGGCATCATGCCTTTCAGTCACAAGTTTGAAGTATATTGCTGTACATGGTGCCTTTGTTGAGGGGTGTGAACAATTCCAAGATTTTGATCGTTTTCTTTATGCTCTGCAGCAAATGACAGTTCTCGGGCTTCAATTCCAAAAGATCCCTTCCAACAACAATGATGTATTGGCTAAGCAACCAATTACATCATAGAATTCTTATAATATTTTGGTTGCATTGTAAACATTTTACCAAGTACAAAGTAAAGATTGGAACCTACTCTGATTGAAGTTGGAGTTGAAACATCAAACAATCTTTAGCAATTATTTAACAATTATTTGAAAAATATTTTTAAATATTTATCGAAGGGAAGCATGTCCCATTTTATGGTAGAGAATCCACAATGCTCTAATATAGTGTTACCTATTGAGGTGCAGGGGATCAATAACAGGAGCCTCTGGATTTCCATGTTTAGCAGCATGTTCACGTGCTTAGTTTAGCTTAGTTTAGAGATACAGAGCGGAAACAGGTCCTTTGGCCCACCAGGTCCGCGCCGACCAGCAATCCCCGTACACTTGCACTATCCAACACACACTAAAGACAATTTACAATTTTACCGAAGCCAATTAACCTACAAACCTGTACATGTTTGGAGTGTGGGAGGAAACTGGAGGACCCGGAGAAAACCTACGCAGGTCACTGGGAGAACATACAAACTCCGTACAGATAGCACCCGTGGCCAGGATCGAACCTGGGCCTTTGGCGCCGTGAGGCAGCAACTCTACCGCTGCGCTGGAAGTTGCATTGAGTTTTCCAATACACCCATGGGGAATATACTGAGCACTAAAATGTACCCCTTATGAGGTTAACCAGTGGTGCTTGCACAATCCAACAAGCTACAGCTGCTGACAGAGGGGAGAAATTAATCAATCCTTGAAGCCATAGTGTGAGTTAAGAAGTGTATCTCAAGAAAGAGGAAGCTGATTTGATTAACCAGCTGTTGTTTACACAAGGGAAGGATGTTTATCCAGGACTAAAGCATCATCAGCTCTCTGATAGACAGCTAATCCCAGTTTGAAAATAGCAAACATCTGTAGTCGACCAGGACTGGAATATTGCTGTGTACACCGAACATCCTTTACAAACTACCTAGAGAAACAAAAAGCTGAAGGTAGCAGAATATTTAATTAAAGTGTAATTTATTTGATCTTTGTGGGGTTTTTTCTAGTGCTCAACAAGTTGAGGAAGCTGGCTGCTTAACGTAGAACATCAATGGTAAATCCTACAGGAGAAAGAAACTGATGGTAAATATTTTGACAGCTTCAGGACAATGTAACCGATGGCCACCCTTGAGCACCTGAGGGTGATATAGCTTATGGTCAGTCTTTGGCCAATGGACCTAATGGTCCCTCTCTGGACAACATCAGGACATGTTAACTAATGGTGAGTCTCAAGACTTCTCTACGACAGTGAAACTAATAGTGAGTTTCTTGGCAGCTCCAGAATAATTTAACGGTTAATCTAAAGAGTATTCCCAAACAAAATATTGATTAATAACTGGACACGTCCAGTTCAACATGACAATTAGTGACTGGGCAAATCCAGGACAATGCAATATTCAGTCACATTTCTCAACATTAACTCAGTTCAGAGTACTACATTTACTGAACAATCCTATTAAGTTTATCTTAAATATGTTACCATCATGAATAGCAAAAGAATAAAACTGATTCCTTTTTGTTGCTATATGCATGGTAAATTCCTATATCTGAAGAAGGGTCTCGACCCGAAATGTCACCCATTCCTTCTCTCCAGAGATGCTGCCTGTCCCGCTGAGTTACTCCAGCATTTTGTGTTTATCTTTGGTAAATTCCTGATCAGTTTACATTGATTTAAATGTTCACCACATTAGAATATAGAAACTAATGTAATATCACCACCAAGAGTTAAATAGTTTAGTTTAGAGATACAGCATGGAAACAGGCCATTCGGCCCACCAAGTCCACGCCGACCAGCGAACCCCATACATTAACACTATCCTACACAATCCATTAAATGTGGGTGTCAGAAACTATCTGGTCCTGAGATTTTGAATCACAATCAACATAAATTTGTACAACAATTTTGCAGCATGTGAAACTTGTAATCCATAGTGTGTTTATGAATCTATGATTCCATACCATACCATATCTGCTTTTCTGGTATTTATTGAAACTATGATTCTGGACCGTTAAAGCTGTCTAGTGGCTCTGAATCCGCCATCACGAAGTGCTCTAAGAATCTGGTGATGGTGTCCATCCAGCCTCCTAGCCAGCCTTCATCCACTGCAGTTTGCCTAGCATCGCAACAGGATATATCCAAGGATACTGTGGGAAGTAGAAAATAAATTGCGGGAGCCCTGACTGAGATATATGAATCACCGTTAGATGGGGGTGAGGTGCCAGATGATTGGAAGGTAGCTAACATTGTGCCTCTATTTAAGAAGGAAGGAAAAGGCTGGGAAATATAGAGATCAACTTCAAGGAGAGTATGCTGATATATATATGCATTGGGATAGACTGGGGTTGATTAGAAATAGTTTTATACAACATAGTTTCATACAAGGGAGATCATGTCTTACGAATTTGATTGAGTTGTTTGAAGATGTTACCAAAAATGTTGGGGTAATGTTACAATCTCTTCAAAACTTACTACTCAAAAGAAGATATGTAAAATACAGGAGGGCATAGCTTTAAGGTCAGAGGGTTTTTAACAGAGCTGTTTTTTACACCAGTGTTGTACTGTATGTGCATGGGATGCACTGCAAAAGATGGTGGTGGAAGTTGACATGCCGTTTAAGAGACAATTACCCAGGCACATGAACGTGCAGAGTAATGGAAGGATATGGATCATGTGCAGGCAGACACAGTTAGTTTAATTTGACATCATCATTGGCACAAGCATCGTGGGCCAAAGGGCCTTTTCCTGTGCTGTGCTGTTCTTTATTTTCATGTCAGGGCAGCGTGTGGCCTGGAGGCGACCTTTTCAGTGGCATTGTTCATTGGCAGTTGAATTTTTTGGAGAAGGCAATAATTGGAGGCATTTTTTACAAGCTTGGAGTGAAACTTTCTAATTGCATTTGTTTTTAATTTTAATATTATTTTTATTTATTTTCTTTTTTATTTTAAATTTATTTTTAATAACTTTTGTTATTCGTTTAGAAATAGTTACAAATTAAGACTTTGCCTTCCATCACAGTGAGGAGGTGTTGGAGACTCACTGTGATGGATGTTTATGTAAACTGTGTTTAAGTGTGGGTCTTGTTTTTTTTTTTTTTTTGTAATGTAAAAAACTGTAGTAATGAAATTTTGTTCAAGCCTTGGTTTGAATGACAATAAATAGCATTCAATTCAATCATCAACAAGTGGTGCAGTAATGTTGCAATCTCTTCAAAACTTACTACTCAAAAAAAGACATTTAAATGGACAGATTTTCTACCCTGTTAATGCCAGCACGATCATTTAAGGCCAATCTTGATTGCTAACATGGATGATGACAGTATAACTTTGCAATGTACACTACCCAAGCCAATGCCATTTAAACTTCAAATCAACTTCATAGCCAAATTGTAAAAACATAATAAGCAATACAAAATTTGGACCACTCCTGTGTTTTTCCAATACTCTTGTATGGTCTCTTGAGACATTGAATGAGGCCTTGGTTTAAGACTGACTGATCTCCAAACGTATCATTTGCACATTACTGCAATAGGAATGCCAACATTAAATTTGGGCTCAAGCTTCTGAGAACCACTGATTTGGAACAATTCTCTATTTTCTCTGGCTTGTTTATTTGTGCACATTGATGTCCTGGGGTCTTTCGTGCGATTATATTGAATGCCCAATGCCTCATCAAGTTTAGAATTGTTTGAATGTATATCTTTCCCCTCAGTACGCAGGACAATGATGCAAACCTTTTAGCTTCTTTGACTGAATTGCATAGTTTGGAGGCTAACTTTTAACGTCACTCAGGTGTTCGTTTTGAGAGATTCACAGCAAATAGTTAAGAAATGGTGAGTGGAAGCTCAGATTTAGGATACTCCAGCATTTTGTGTCTATCTTCGGTGTAAACCAGCATCTGCAGTTCCTTCCTGCACATTCGGATTAAAGATAATCTAACTGCAGTCCCTTCAATGGTCACTTGAGGGCACTGATGAGTTGTAAATGCAGATCACCGTCAGAACTGGTAGCAAAGGGCAATATGGATAAAGCAGACCTGCTGGCTCAATGCAAATCAGTGCTGATCAGTTAGATCAAAAACATCATTGCATTGAAGTTGGGAGAAACACAAATATTAGGCAAAGCTAATTAAACCTGGTAGAAATAAATATGTAGGAATGAACTGCAGATGCTGGTTTAAACAGAAGATAGACACAAAAAGCTGGAGTAACTCAGGCAGGCAGCATCTCTGGAGAGAAGCAATAGGTGACATTTCGGGTTGAGACCCTTATTCAGACGAGTCAGGGGAAAGGGAAACGAGAGATATAGACGATAGAGAGATAAAGAACAATGAATGAAAGATATGCAAAAAAAGTAATGGATGATAAAGGAAACAGGCCACTGTTAGCTGTTTTATTGGATGAAAACGAGAAGCTGGTGCGACTGGGTGAGATTGGTGTAGGACCCATTCATGCTTAAGTTAGTTACTGTTAGTATATTATAGCCATGTCTCGATATTTCTAGCTGTATCATTCTGAACGCTTATGGGTGGGATTATATACATAGATGGGTGTGTCTGCATCTGAGGAGGGTAGCGTAGCCACAGAGAGTGGACTGGTCAGTTTAGCCTCGGGGGATGGAAGAGACAACAGTTTTTAACCACACGACACGACACGGATGGAACAGTTAGTAAGAACAAAAAGTTACAATTTGCATCGGAATAAGAAATACTTGAAATGAATCATTTCTTGGTACTACTTCAATGAAGGACCAATTAATCAAGAATAGCGACTGGAAGATTTGTTTTTACTATAAGCGAGTGCGTTAGCTATATCACTTTTACATCTCCGAGTCATAATGGCAATTAAAAGTTGGACATTGGAAAGTTAAGAAATTGGTAAAGGGAGGGAATGAGAGCTATTGAATAGTGGAAGAGGAGGTTGAGGTGGGACGGTGTGGATAGGCACAGTAGTCTAGAGGGGATGGAGTGTTCAGAGGGAAAAGGGAACAGTTAAGAGCACTATCGACTATGGTGGTGGGAAATATTTGGTTAAAGGAAAATAAAGACATGTAAGAAGGAATGATTTTGTATGTGGTGACAGAGGGCCAGAAGCAATTGAATTGCCCTTTGAAGTTTGTAGATTTTTTGTGGATTTAATTAACAACTATCCCAAGAAATGGAGATAAAGAAAAGGAAGGGAAGAGCCAGAGATGGATCTGTGAGATGGAAATTGAAGTTTCAACAGTGAAGTCTTCCAGGCAGCTGTTTGTGACACTAGGATGTCTAAACCAGCAGATGGGAGGCAGGAGACCATCATAACCGTGTACCCCTCATGCTCATCATCAGACAGGTGTTTTTCACAGGTTGGGCGAGGTGCCCGTGAGAAGGTCAGCTAAGTGCATGTCCTTACCATGTTTGTAGGTTAGTCTGATGTCATATCTCTGTAGTTCCATCATCATGCGTTGTAAGCGCGCTGGTGCCGTGTGGATCGGCTTACTGAGGATACTGACCAGGGGCTGGTGATCGGTTTCGACCGTGATCAGGTTGCCAAAGATAAAATCCTTGAATTTCTTCCAGGCAAAGGTTACTGCGAGTAGCTCCTTTTCGATTTGAGCATAACGCTGTTCAGTGTCGGTCATTGTACGGAAGGCATAGGCAACATGGTATGGAAGGCATAGGCAACTGGTCTGGAGCCCTTTCCGTCGTCTTGTAGGCAAGCAGCGCCCAGTCCATACTGGGAGGCATCACAGGTAAGGGTGACGGGTAATTTGGCATCAAAGTATTCGAGGGTTGGAGCGTAAGACATTAGTTGTTTGAGGGTTTCAAATGCCCTCTGCTGGTGCTGGTGCCGGGACCGGTGCGTATCCTTGTGGGTCAGCTGTCGCAGCGGGGCTGATAGCTCGCTGAAGTTTGGGATGAATTTTCCCAAGTAGTTTACCATGCCTAAGAATCATTGTGGAGCAGTCACGTCCGTAGGTGCTGGCATTTCGTTGATGGCAATGGTTTTAGACGGGTCTGGCTATAGTCCGTTGTTGGTGAACACGTGATCCACATAAGTCACTTTGTCGACCCGAAACCTGCACT
The DNA here is from genome assembly GCA_038087875.1 of Malacoraja senta. Taxonomy (NCBI): domain Eukaryota; kingdom Metazoa; phylum Chordata; class Chondrichthyes; order Rajiformes; family Rajidae; genus Malacoraja; species Malacoraja senta. Next base: position 24,708,054 of record CM075988.1, read on the forward strand.
TGAGAGGGTTGAGTTTGAGATTTACTTCCCTGGCACGATCTAGGACCTGTTTCAGGTTTGAGTCATGTTCTTGTGCACTGCACCCAGTGACCAGGATGTCGTCCACAATTATGTAACATGGGTAGCTGGCAAAGAGTTGTTCCATAGTACGCTGGAAAACCTCACTGGCTGAATTGAGGCCAAATGGCATTCATGAAAATCGGTAGCGTCCGAATGGCGTCCCGAATGTGGTTAACATGGAGGATGCATGGTCTAGTGGCATTTGCCAAAATGAGTTCTTTACATCTAGGACAGAAAAAACTGTGGCAGCGACTTCTTCCCCCGTCTGCATTGGGTGGTATGGCCATTTGATGGCAGTATTTACTGTAAATCCTTAGGGTTGATGCAGATCCTTATTTCGTCTTTGTTCTTTTTGACTGCTGCAACCATGGTGGAGACCCAGGAGGAGGGGTCGTTGACAGGGGCTATTACACCCAGTGATTCCATTCTGTCTAGTTCAGCTTTGACGCGGTCCTTCATTGCGTGCGGGATTTTGTGAGGAGAACGAATGACAGGTATAACTTCCTTGTCGGTTACAATGCTGTATTCTGTGGGAAGCTTGCCCAGCTGATTGTCAAAAAGGTCTTTGTATTGTTCGAGTAGTTGTTGGGTAGGACTTTGAGAGGTCGACAGCTGATACACAGTTTTGCCGAAGAAAACTAGGTTCATATTACGGCATGCATCATTGCCCAGAAGGAGGGGCACTTCCCCTTTTACGATGAAAAAATCCAAGTTGTAAACTTGAGACGCTAGATGGCATTGTAATGTAACCGTACCAACTAGTTGCAATTCCGCCCCACCAAATGGATGTAACTTAGAGTTTGTTTTCAGAACTGTTTCGTTGTTGTGAATTGTTTGGAAGTCTGCCAGAGAGATCACGTTGCATCTCGCCCCCGTATCTATCTTAGCAGCAACTTTGGTGTTGTTGATACTGAGCGTTGTCATGGGATCACTGTCTGTAGCCACAGAATCGGGAATACAAGAATGTATGTTTTGGCTGACTTCTTGCAGGTGCTGCGGTTGTGGTTCTGCTGTTTCAGTTAGTGCCTCATGGGAGAGTGTGGGTTCAAGTGCATAGAGAGATTGTTGTGACTGGGCCCTGTTGGCACGGGAGCAGCAGCACCGGATAAAGTGGCCTTTCTTTTTACAATATTGACAAGATTTGCCATAAGCGAGGCATTGCTCACAAAATTTCGGCTGTGAGCCACCGCAATTACCACAGTTATTGACTAGATGATCAGTCACCCTCCCTGGGGGTTTAGGCGATTGTTGAGGGGTTAATGCTTGTTGTGGGGACCTATAGAAGGCATGGAAGTCATAGGCAGAGTGTGGCCCCGGTCCCAAGGCTTTGGTATGGGTATCAGTGTATTCTGCAATCCGGCAAGCACGTTCAAACTTATCAAGTGTAAGCTCCTCATCCCGGAGTAATTGATTTCTCACCATATCATTCAGGATGCCATATACGAGTCTGCCGCGGATGAACACATCGCGGTCTTGAAAGTGGCATCTGGATGCAATGCTCTTGAGGGCACCAATGTAGGATTCAACCGTTTCGCCCTCTTGTTGGCTGCAGGAAAAAAACTTGTGGTGTTCCATGATAACGTTGGTGCGAAGTTGGCACAGGTCTCTGAACTTTCGGAGGAGGCAGACCGGGTCTCTGATGGATTCTGCTGGGGTCACAAGATGTGTTACCGGATCGGTATGTTCTGGGGCGTAGTGGAAGTCCTGTGCCCGCAGGGCAGCCTCTGTGCCCGCCACATTGAGGAGAATCACCGCAATGGTGTGTGATGCAGCTGCAGGGTGGGCAGCATCAATGAAAATCCCGAATTCCACCTCGTAGATGCGCCACTGTTCAGCAAGCTCACTGTTGAACACCAAAGGATCTGGTCTGCGTAAGGAACTATGTAAAAAAATAAACTAAAATAAATTCAGGCAAAATAGTTGGAGACGTGATTCAAGACTCTGACACCATGTTTATCGGCGACCCATATGAAAAACACACGCATGGTGAAATCCAACTTTATTCCATTAAATACACAGGAACATTCAAACAGACAGCTGCTTGCATCTGGCTTTACTAATTAGAGTGTCCGAGAGACAGAGAGAGAGAGAGAGAGAGTCTTTGTGTAGTACTGTAATACCATGCAAAGGGTGGCATACACATATGTGTGGTGAAGGTTATAAATGGCATGAATTAATCTACAGGCCAGGAGCAAGCAAGGCACCGGCCGGCACACCCATTTATGGTTCAGAACAAAAGGTGACAAAGGGGACCAGAGCAGGAAAGAAACCAAGAATGCTCCACATATCCCACACATCTATTGGTGGACCCAGGCCTCCTCCAACTTCTCATAGCAACAGCTTTTATTTGGAGGGGGTGAAAGGAGTCAAAGGCTAACTTGTTCAATGTGAGAATAGCAGTGAAGTACAAGGCTGGATGCATGGGGGTCGAATGGGATCTCAGTTTAAGGAAGAAGCAGAAGATCTTGGGTTGTGTCCATCAATTTGGACAAATCAATGTGTTCCATGATGGTCCCAGTGGGATGATTTATAGGTACACAAAAATGCTGGAGAAACTCAGCGGGTGCAGCAGCATCTATGGAGCGAAGGAAATAGGCAACGTTTCGGGCCGAAACCCTTCTTCAGACGACGAATCAGGGCAAACTCGGGAGAACTCTTTGAATGAACTCGTACCGTGGGACAGAGCTTTAATTCTAACTGTGAAGAGTACATAATTTTGGATTCGGCCCGAAACGTTGCCTATTTCCTTCGCTCCATAGATGCTGCTGCACCCGCTGAGTTTCTCCAGCATTTTTGAGTACCTTCGATTTTCCAGCATCTGCAGTTCCTTCTTTAACGGGATGATTTATAGTTCTGTAACTCATATGGACCAGCACAAATCAGTTAAGCAGATACTGCAGCAGTTTTAATAGGAAGGTCACATTTCATTTTGGTGGGTAGCTGCCCTCAAGTGGGTGATAATGGTAGAGCAGTTTGATTCACTTATATTTTCAGTTCTACTCAATCACTTTAAGATCATTACAGTTCTGGTTGCCATATAATAGGAAGGATGTCATTAGGCTAGAGGGGGTGCAGAAAAGATTAACAGGGATGTTGCCAGGACTGGAGGGCTTGAGTTGTAAGGAGAGACTGCATAGGCTGGGATTGTTTTCCCTGGAGTTGAGGAGGCTGAGGACCTTATGGATGTTTATAAAATTATATAAATATTATAGGTTTAAGGTGAGTAGGGAAAGATGAAAGGAGACCTGATGGGTAGGATTTTCCACACAAAGGATGGTGGGTATATGGAAGAAGCTACCAGAGGAGGTAGAATAGGTCCATGGATAGGAAATGTTTAGAGGGAGACAGACCAAATGCAGACAAACAGGACTGGCTGAGGAAGGCATATTGGTCAGCATGGATGAGTTTTACTTAAGGGCCTGTTTCCATGATTTATAATTCTGTGACTATGGCCCTGTCCCACTGTACGAGTTCATTCAAGTGCTCTCCCGAGTTTAAAAAAAAAATCTAACTCATGGTAAGCACGGAGAATGAACGTAGCGGGAACGTCTGAGCTCGGGGACGTCTCTTAGCGGCTCGTAACGCTAACGGCAGGTACTCGGGAAACGCGGTAAGCTCGGGAAGACTCGTGAAGATTTTTCAACATGTTGAAAAATGTCCACGAGAGCCCTGAGTACCGACGAGCGGCCATTACCCTAAATCTCCGAGTTCGAATTAGGGCAAACTCGGGAGAACTCTTTGAATGAACTCGTACCGTGGGACAGAGCTTTAACTCTAACTGTGAAGAGTACATAATTTTGAATGCTGGGAGCCTGCAAAAGGAGCTGAAGCTATCAGAAGCAAGCTGAAACAAAAAAAGATCTTTGGATTACAGACCTATCAAAACCTAATACATAAGAATAAGGACAGTGTACCAACCTATATAGAACTAAAACTAAACCAGAAAAAAAGTATAGAATATGTTAAAGTAATCTGCTTGTTGGAATTCTCATAGCAGAAACTTGAAAAAAACACATCTAGGGTGAACCTTTCGGTGCAATACTGAGGCATGGAGACATCTTTTTCCTGATGTTACTGTCTATTTCGAAAGAGGATAGTTGATTTTGTCTCAAAGATATATTGTAACTTAATAAATGCACCATTAATGTTCTCCAATAAATTATGATGTCCATTGCTATTGGTGGTGATCCCTTAAAATGTTGGAATTGTTTTCCATTCACGTTGGAACATATGGCAGCTTGGCTTATTTCAGGAGCACACTTGTCTCCAAATGATTTACGCTGGTGTTTGTATAGTCAACCTGTGAAATGCCTTAGCTCCGGAAACTATGAATAAACCTATCCTCTGAGGCATTCCTTTAAATCTGCCACTTTGACCAAACTTATAGTCACCCACCCTAATATTTTCATATGCAGCTGAATATCCTATTTTATTAGATAACCTTCCTGTGAAGTGCTGTGGGATGATTTTACCATGATAAATACATGATATAAATGTGTCAAAAAGGCTGCATGGGGAATGATTTCCACACCAAAACAGTAATTGAAGAAGACCGGGACTCAGTTATGCTGAACCCTTATTTCTCCGAACTTCTCTTGACATTGTATTGCGGGGGAAAAAGAAAATTCTTCCATATCTCTCAATCAGAACCCTCTTTCAGTCAGCACAATTGAAAGTCTGAAGAAGGGTCTCGACCCAAAATGTCACTTATTCCTTTTCTCCAGAGTTGCTGTCTGACCCAATGAGTTACTCCAGCTTTTTGTGTCAATCTAACACAGTTGAAAGGGCAGGTTAATGTGCAGGTGTATGACAGGATAAGGAAGAAACATAAAGAACTGCAGATGCTGGAATCTTATGCAGATCAGTGCTAGAGTAACTCAGCAGGTCGGGCAGCATCACTGGAGGACATGGATAGATGACATTTTGGGTGGGGATCCTACTTCAGACTGCTGCTTAACATGCTGCTAGCCTTATGCTTGTTTATATGAGAGCTGCAGAAGCACATCTGCAGGCTCCTGTATTTACAAAAGATAAAACTTGCATTTACAAAGTACCTTTCATAACCTCAGGACATTCATAGAACTCTTTACAACTAATAAAGAGTGCATGGAGCCAGGGGTGCTCCAGATATAAGCTAAGCTCCCACATGTTCCACGAGGAATAGAAATGTATCAAACCAGCAGATCTAAGGGACCACTGCCACTGTTAGTGAACATCTTATTTATTGGAGAATATTAGTGACACATTCACATGCTTACATATGCCGCATTTGCATGGTCATCACCAACATAAAAAGACACCTCAATTTCCACGTAAAAAAACTCTCACAAGAGCTTTGTATCAACATTCAGGTCATATTATCAGTGATTTTGATTGTGAAGTAAATATTGGCCTGCCCACCTTGCTCTTCAAAAAGTGCCAAAAGACCTTCCACATTCATCCAAAAGTGTTTGATGTCTCTGAAAGCTGGAAAGGCTCCTAATCATATAAATCTGAGCTTGTGATTCGGTTTGATATGAGCAAAGAACTCTGTTGATTCCAAGGTGTAGTCATGCAAGAAATTGCTTTTTTTTAGGATGCCTAACAAGAAGCAGGGTATTTCTTTATAAAAATGCAATAATTCAGCCCTGCTTCAAGGGCTAATTACCGTGAAAGTAAAGTACAGATTACACTTTAAATAATATTTTAATACTGAATAAATGCAGAGATAATGGGTACATTTTGACTCTGAATGTGAGTTAAACATAGGGACTGGTACTGGCAGCTGGCTTTATATATCCTGTGAATTCTACTGCCATTGCCTAGAATGGAAATAAGACTGGGAGAGGTGCAAAATGATCTGCCAATTCACTGCCACCCATTTTACAGAAATACACCACGTTATAATCTACCCCAATGGCGTGCAAGTGTAAAAACAGAGGTATGGTGTAGACTGCAGCCCAATGTCTTTAACTGCTGCCCAGGACAAAGATCAGACACCATTAGATGCACAATAGCTAATGTTTGTGTCTAAAGAAATATCATCAGAAGCAGAAGAACAAGGTTTTCAACTCATTACTGTTATGTGTTACTATTTCCGATTGATAGCCACACGCAGCAGAGAACCTGGCTGCTGAACTGAACTGACGCAGTCCTCTTTCTGTCCATCTTTGTCTCTCTGTATCAGCATATCTTATGTATTGTGATTAAAGTGAAATTGGCTGTCAAATTCAGAGGATTATGTGGCGCACCATGAGTTAGATGTCCTGGACATAATGTTCTCGACTCAGTGCTCGTTTTTCAGCTAACAATGGCCTGCTTCCTTTATCATCGTTACTTTTTTGCATATCATGCATTCATTTGTTCTATACCTCTCCACATCACCGTCTATACTTCTCGTTTCCTTTTCCCCCGACTCTCAGTCTGAAGAAGGGTCCCGACCAGAAACATCACCATTTCCTTCTCTCCAGAGATGCTGCCTGTCCCACAGAATTACTCCAGCATTTTGTGTCTATCTTCAGTTTAAACCAGCACCTGCAGTTCCTTCCTACACATATTCACAAGGTTGGGTTGCAGATCCTATGTTGCATTTATTTCCGTGGCTTTGAGCCGAACCAAAAAGGTTTAAAATGTCTCCAAAAGAACATGAATATGCACAAATATATTCCTATGTGCGCATCTCCCATCCAGTCTAGGTATGAGCATTTGTGTCCCGACAAGTCTGCCCTGTCACACAATCTTTCACTATCCAAGTTTTAAAATATTTTTAAGAAGCATTTTAAAATATTAATTCAACATAAATCAACAAGCATCCTTTTGTCCTTTTCGTATTTTAATGTTTTTTTTAGTCTCCCCACTACACACCTACGAACTTTTTATAGGGGGACAATCGAGAGCACATTAACCTACGGCATCACTTCCTGGTTCGGGAGCTGCAAGGCGTACGAACGGCACCAACTAGACAGGATTGTGAAGACCGCCAGCAGGATTATTGGTGCTCCACTCCCTTTCCTGCTGGACATATACAGGAAGAGATGTATCAGCAGAGCCATCTCCATCATCAAAGACCCCTACCACCCATCGCATCACATATTCTCCATCCTGCCATCTGGGAAGAGGTACCGGAGCATTAGGTGCAAAACCAGCAGGATGCTCCTCAGCTTCTTCCCGCAGGTTATAAGACTGATAAACGGACTTTGTCCCCTGCCAAAGTATCGTGCACCAACCACCAACCTGGACACACTGCAGCAGAGCCACTGTCGTGCCGCTGCCGATCGGAACGCCTGTTGATGTTTAGTAGAGTAGAGTGTTAATTTGTTCATGATATATGTATTTTTACTTCTATTTATTTTTTACTGCACACTGAAATGGACACTGGTTGAGGAACGTTTTTTTGTTTCCTCTGGGTATGCGAATACTCAGGAAATGACAATAAAGATATACAACAATCTCCAACAAATAAAAGCAAAATATTTTCACATCGAAGGAGTAAGTCTGACTAAGTATGCTGTGCTCCCTGTACACAATGAACACAAACGTACCAGCAGCCGCAAAAAGTATGCTTTAGCTTGCGATGGATTGTTTCACCCCATGCTTTCACCAGGTGTCACTGCTCACCCGTGCTCAGGCTGTGGAAGAAATGCTCAAATCTTCAGGACAGAACAACCCAAGATGGCCTCTCACTGATAGACAAACACGGCAGAGATGTTAAACAAAAAGCTTGTAACAAAGCCCATTAGAACATGGATTTTCCTTGTTAAATGAATAAAAGTAAATCTTAAATCATTTGAGATATTTTTCAGATCTCGTACGTTTAATTTTAGATCTGGCAACATCACCTAAACTTCAGTAAAGTGCTATTTTATAGAATCATAAAAAATTATACTGCTGTATGTCATCATTTAGGTCATGGTAGCCACATCAGCCAAAAATGTACTATTTTGATTCATCTCATTTCCCAGCTCTTAGCCCATAACCCTGTAGGTTTTGGCTCTTTATGTATTAGTATGTGCACTTCCTTACAATTAATACAATTTGAAGTTTGCTTTGGCAATTGTATCCCTCAAATGGTTAACATTTTGCAGACACCATTGGTTTTTTAATATGATAAGATCATTCACATTTTCAGTCCCATTCCAAGTCCTCTTCACTCCCTATCCCTGTGAGTTCCTCCAGCCTTCCAGCCCTCTGTTCTCTCTCTCCTTCTCTATCCCCCTCCTCCCCTGCATATTTTCAGTTGCATTTCTTCCCGAATGGTGGCCATTCCTTCGGTTGCCCCTAAGCAATGGAATTATCCCCCAAATCTTTCCACTCCTCTGTCCCTCCTTTATGTTGCTCCATAACATTTACCTCATCGACTAACCATGGATCTGATGCCAAATTTTGTTTATCTCTCTTGCGAAACGTTGGAAAGGGGACTTATGTTGTTTGTGTAGACATGAATCTTTTGTTACAGATTTAAAATTTCCCTGTTAACCTTCTGCCTTAATCATGCAGCATGCTTCCCCCGGAATAGTGCCCCTTTTGTATGGAATTGTAGAATCTGTATCCCTGTACCTGGGCCTCTTTCAAATAGCTGTTCGGTCACAGGTTTTTTTTTTCTCCCTTTCTGCCTTGTAATCTTTTTTCCTCCCTTCTATATTACAAAATAACCCGTCGCAAACTGACTCTTCTTTAAGGAAAATTACAGCCTTGTAATAAAGAACTAAATGATTCGCTCTGGTTTCTATAACCCTACACAAACCAAGCAAATTAAAATAAAACACTGCGATATTCATCTCCAATCGGAGAGGCAAGTCTGTTATTTATATTACTGCCAAGCCAGCAGAGGGAACCATAATTTCTGTCTGACAGTAACTTGGGTCTGTGCCAGCTCTGTTGCCAGGCAAAGCAGGGGAGCGGCCTCTGTTCACAAAACAGGTTCCAGAGAACCTGGAAGGTGGGAGTGGTTGGAGAGAAGTGGGGGTAGGGCAGGGTGAGGGGGTGAAGAAAGAACAAATGAAATAGATTCATTGCCCACTCGGCGTTTTATCTTAAAATAACACAATGTCCAGCTCAACAACCTCCGCGCCTGCCGATCTTTCTTAAAGCTTTCCACTGCCAATTGTTTTAATTATTATTTTTGAAATGTTATTTAAGGACAGAACAAAAGGAACTGGAATTAAAATAAGCACTCTTTGTGCCGGCAGCCAGTTTAATTACTTTTGAAGTGCTGCCACTGTCACCCTTTGGGAAAATGTAGCACAGCGAAATCCCTCAAATTGACCTGAGTTGCACCACTGAATTATTATAAAGGGATACATTTATGTCCAGAGCACCATCCCAAACTCTTGTTCAAATATGGCCTGTCAGTTTTTTATTTTTCCCAAAAGAGCAGAAGGGTCTCAATATAACATCTCAAAAACACTTCCAATGTATTTAATACCTATCGCAACCTTTATAACCAATGAATATTTGAATTGTACATTCTCCTGAAACGCACCGACAATTTTGTAAAAATGGGTAAATATCCTTTTTTTTTGTATGCAGTGATGTTGGTTGAAAGATGATTATTAGGTGGGACACCAGGGAGAACTCTGCTATACTGAATGAACAGATGCTTCATGTAACTATATATAGACCTAACTAATTAGGTCTTAGGTATCAACGCAAACCCCTTCCTGTAGCCAACAATTCCAATGTTCTCTTCGACAACTATTTGGCATTGATCAAGGTTGGAAACAACTTTGCTATCATTTATAACTGATGTAAACTTTGATCACACATCAACACCGTCACTGTCCGCTTATTTCTACCCTGTAATATCTCCATGGTTCCCTGTCTAGACTGTTGCTGAAACACTCATCCATGTTTATGTTACCATAGCACTTGTCTATTCCAACATGCCCATGGAAAGCCTCCCATTTTCTCTCTTTCATAAACCTGAGGTAGTTCAAGACTTTGCTGGCTGTGTCCTAACTTGCATCAAACCCTGCTGTTCATTATTTCCATGTTTGATGACGTGCAGTGGCTCCTGGTTAAGCCGGATCTTAATTTATACAAGAATCCACTTTATTTTCAGTTTACCTCTTGCCCACTAGAAGAGCTATAATCGCTCTAACTCTAAAATCTTCCAATCTATATGCTCTCTTCAAATTCTGAATTCTTGAACAATCCTGCTTGAACTGTCCTAGCACTGGTGGTCATATCCTCAGCTTCCAAGGCCTCAAAATCTAATATTTTCCCACTAAGAAGTAGTGCATCACTCCCTATATATAAAGTGATCATTAAACATAATTAGTCTTTAAATGCCCCTGTGAATGCTTTGAAACATTTAACTTTATTAAAGGCAATTTATACATATGAAACACAGTTGCTTTTTATTGAAATAGAAGCATTGTATCCTCTATGTCCATTTCAGAGTGCAGAGGGACCTTGGTTCAAGATCTTTACAGAGTAATGTCACTGTCAACCATACAATGCTTCTGAGGTACAGGAGTGCCAGTGTGATTTATATATTAAAATCTTTGGAGTGGAACATAGAGAAAAGAATGTAGTCTTCTGGTAGCAAGTCCAGAACAATAGGTACTAACTCAAATTCAAGGGTGGTGTAAATAACCATTCCTTCATATAAAGGCTACCAGAAACCTGGAATCCCCCCATAAATTATTGAGGTTTTGGAAAACAGGATATTTCAAAACTGAGCCTGATTCATTTTTATTGAGGATTGGTATTAAATCTCACAGAACTGAAGGGGAAACATAGTAACGGGCCACTGATCAGCCAAAGGCTAGAATGGCAGAGCAAACTGAAAAAGATGAATGGCTGCTCCTTCATGTGTTGGACAATGGATTCCACTGCTCTCCAGAAGTTACAACGTTCTCCCCAAATCTGAATTCAAAGGTTTCTTTGGTGAGTACTAAGTTTCTTGCTCTTTGTAACGTACCTTGAGTAGTGAAGTACAATCCATAACACTCTATGATTGGAGGTCAAACCCAAGCAGATGGAAGAGAAAAATTAGGGGAGATGACCAAATAAACATTCAAAGGGGTATGCTTGGAAGGTCTGGGATAGTGAGGTGGGGAATGTAGGAGTTTGTGTTAAGCAGTATTGACATATTAAAATAAATGCCTGGAGAAATGTTTCAGATACAGTGTGATAAGCATGAAGACTTTTGTCATCGATGATAGAGCAGAAGCCTTGAATCCACAGTGAAAACCACAGAGGAAAGAATCATGTGGTTAAGGATTCCAAGCTTAAAGAGGCTGGAAATGAAAGTCCTTGTCTCCAACCCACAGCAAGCTATTTCAGTCAACCTAACTGACTGAATATGTTTAATTCCCGGATAGACAAGGACGTACCTGGTATATTAATATCCTCATCAGCACCTACTGTCTGGAAGCGCAAGTGGCATTTCTATATTCATGAACAAAGAGTTCATATTTTATGGTTGGCTTTCAATTTATTTATAAGTGTGAAGAAAGTTCTGTGGAACAGCTGCTCACACCCATTCACTGTACATTTTGCAATAATGTGTAGTATTGGTCATCAATGCAGCTAATCAAATCATGGGGCCTCATTCACTTAATTGAACAAAGTTGCTAAATATAGTGTTAAGTCAGAACATATGCCAAGCTAGTCTCAGCTTGTTCATCCTACTGTTATTTTTAAGTCATCATTTATCTTAGATCCCCTGCTACCAAATTCCAATAACTTAAAAATACATTCACACAAGATATATCTTGCTTTCAAAGACCTGAAGCTTTCAGGATCATTCATGTATAAATTCAAAGCTGAGGAAAGCGGTTATTAGTTGGAAAGTTTCAAACAAAGAACAAATGGAATAATTAAGGGCAAGGGTAAAAAAAGGATCTCAGGTAGAACTTGGTTATCTCAAAGAACTGGTGCAGAATATGAGCTGGTGATTGAGCAGGTGGAATAAGAGGGTCCAACGAGCAATTGGATGTATAACTACTAGGATGGTTACACAATTGAGGGTTAATGTTAGAATAAACAATCATCCCTATTTGCCAGTTATGCTTCTGCACTGAATGACCCCAGGCATTGTCTATAGAGAGTAGTGAGCTGACTGGCTTCATAAGTTGTGATGAGACTCTGTACAATGTGACAGGACTTTCCATGACATAATAACATGTGTGGACAGGGTCATATCAAGTCCTACCCCTTTGTTGAGAAAAATCTTTTGACAGCTGGTTAAACCATGCCCTTTGGTTCATCTGACTGTCAAAGCTGTCAAAACACTGTTAAATAATATATTTAAAAAAAATGAAAATGTAAAAAAATTAATGAAGTAAAAAAAACAAAAAAGTTTGTTTATGTAGATGCCCCCTGGTAAGTGGAGGGGGATTCTTGCCATTTTATTGTCGATAGCTCAATTATAAACTGTCCAGTGTCAAAATGAAGCCATGAAACGACCACAACACAGCTGATTGCAACTCCATAACATTCTCGTTCAACGCACACCTGCACAAAAATGCCAAAACCTTTCAAGTAAGGAAAGTAATATTGGAAAATGATGATGAGTATGGTGTGTCGTTTTGGGAAGCTACTGCCTCAAGACAGAGATCCACCAGAAAACCCAGACCTAAAGAGCAGATGATGGCTGGCGTCGATGACATGCGCAAGTTCTTCGGCACTGTAATAGCCATCAGTACCAATCACAAAAGACCCCACTCCTGATAGCAGAGAATACAGATGACCTCCTCAGAGAGCCAGTCAGTGCCTGCTAGAAGGAACACTCTGAGGACCTCGTATGGATGACTCTGTCCTCAACATGAAAGTTTTGGCTCCATCCCACAGCAAGATATTTCTGCCAACCTCACTGACCAGCAAGAAGTCAAGACGATCATATATCAATTAAAAACCCTTGGGTGCAGACAGTATTAGACAATAGACAATAGGTGCAGGAGTAGGCCATTTGGCCCTTCGAGCCAGCACCGCCATTCAATGTGATCATGGCTGATCATTCTTGATGAAATCTTAAAACTCGACAGCAAAAAAGCTTTGGTCACAAATTCACAATTACATCTGTGAAGAGGAGGATAGACCTGGGTCTTCAGCAATGTTGTAATTGTGACTATCTTAAAGAAAGGAAATAATTCCAGTTGTGGTAATGAGGTGTCTCTGCTGCCTGTCATGGAAAAAGTTATCATCACATTGACAAAAAGCAGATAGCTTGGGCAGAATTTTTTTTTCCAGGTGCTTTTGCCAGGAACAAAGACAGATTAAGGCACTAATTTTATAACCTGGTGTCTGAAATTGGCAGGGGCCAATTAGGAATACTAGAGAGTAGGTTAAAGGATATAATCTGGTCAATGGGTTCAGACAGTTTTTATATAGAATGATAGATACCTACGTAGACGCAAAATGCTGGACTAACTCAGCAGGTGAGGCAGTATCTCTAGAGAAAAGGAATGGGCGATGTTTCGGGTCGAGACCCTTCTTCAGACTGATGTCAGGGGAGGGAACGGGACAAAGATAGAATGTAGGCAGAGACAGTAAGACCAGTGGGAGAACTGGGAAGGGGAAGGGGATGGGGAGAAAGCAAGGGCTATCTGAAGTTAGAGAAGTAATGTTCATACCGCTGGCGAAATATGAGGTGCTGTTCCTCCAATTTGCACTAGGCCTCACTCTGACAATGGAGGAGGCCCAGGACAGAATGGGTCTGGGTTAAGACGTGGTCGTAGAGTCGGAGGGAAGGTGGAATCACAGAGGGTGAGCAGTGAGAGGGGATGTTGCCGAACTCTCATCAGAGAGAGGAGGGGTTGGGTTACAGTCCAAAATATCTGAGGAAATGGGTTATATCCATATTCATGGAATCCTGGGGTTGCGTTACAGACTGCAATATGTTTGAAGGATTTGAGTGCTTCATATCGGGAATAAATGAGTGAACCAATTACTGGAACCTGGTCAAGATCTCAAATGGTTTGTAAGTTCTGGAAAGCGATGAAGGTTCCCTGGTTTGAATGCCGAGTAAATGGATTTCTTTCTCGAGTAGCAAACCAGATTCATGAGTTCAGTTAACATCATAAACCATAAAAGTGACGTTTGAATAGTCTAAAATAGTAATTTGAACCTTAAAATGAGATTACAGCCTAGGTCTGACACTCAGGCATCTGTTGTTTTTCCAACATATCATGCAAACTGATCCTTTGTTATCAAGCACTGCAGGCACAGACTGCTTTAAGTTGCAGATGATATTAATGAACCTGATGTCATTACTGCAGGTTTTTCAGACAAATTACATTTGATAATTATATTGTACAAGGTTTTTGCCTGGCACATCTGTCATGCTTCAAACATAACACTGTATAGAACATCAGCAAATCATATCTGTACAATCATAAAATAATATTAAAAGTGGAACAAAGCCATTATTTCCTATTATTTTATGAGGTATTAACCAAACATGGTATTGGAGAGGAATCAAAACCATTGTCAAGAAAACCTGTACAGCACCATACTTAAAAACAGAAAATACTGGAAATAAACAGCAAGTCAATCCGCATCTGTGGGGAAAAAAAAACCTTTGTTACAATTGTGAAGGACTGAAAATAAACGTAGACAGAAGGAACTGCAGATGCTGGTTTACAAAAAAACGCACAAAGTTCTGGAGTAACTCAGAGGGCAGGCACTATCCCTGGAGAACATGGGTAGGCGATATTTTGGGTTGGGACTTCTTCAGGCTGATTATAGTAGAGCTGAGAAAGTTGGATGGGAGGTGGGGGTGGGGCAAAATAATCTTGTTTCGCAACAGGGAGAATGGAGATGGAGATGTCTCTGATAAAGTAAACCCCAGGGTAAACACGAGGATGAAAAAAGACATAAAGTGCTGGAGTAACTCAGCAGGTCGGGCACCATTTCTGGGAAACATGGATTTAGGTGACATTCAATGATGTTGACCTGAAATGTCACCTCACTTTTTCCCTTGCACTTTGTGTCATACTTGTAAGCCAGCATCTTCAGTTCCTTGAGTCTCCATCGAACATGAGGATAACTGTAAACAAGGTTATGGCATTTTTTGTTTTTATTTTCTATTTCCAGGGTCTGTAGTTTTTTTTTTTAAATTTTGAGCACCCTGTTGTTTTGGGCCAGGAACTTGTAATTCAAATTCAACAAAAGATAATTCGGAAAGGAAAACAGTGGACTTAACAAAACTTCCATAACATAAATAACATAATTTTCATTTCGTATCCTGCATGCACCTAATGCATTAATCCATGGAGGTTCTGAGACATGGCAGTGCCACCCATAGACATAAAGTGCTCATCGAGACACAACATCCAGGATTGAGGATCAAGCATATATCGGCAATAGTTCATAGTCCTTCAAAATACTTGTGAAGCTTACTTCAATGTTTCCTGAAGATTTTGTCTTTCTGGGTCCTACCCCATGGTGTCTTGAGCCAGAAACATACCTTAAGGGCCTGTCCCACAGGCGATTTTTTGAGCGACTACAGGCGACTGCCGCAAAATTTTCAACATGTTGAAAATTTCGGGGCGACAGTGGCGACAATTTTTGCTGTTGTAGGTTGTCGTAGGTGCTGTAGTAGCTTGTCACCAGGTGTCGTAGGTGAATTCCATTAAAACTAGTCCCTGGCAGTCGCCTAAAGAGTCGCCGAAGTGGGACAGGCCCTTTAGTTACGATCCCTTTTAAGCAATATCTAACCCATGCCATCTTTTGCCCCCACCTCTTTCCAATCCCATAGTCGCTGAGCTTCACCCTGGTCTCATGCAACTGCATCAACACCCACCCTACACCCTCACCCCTCCATAAAGCGCTGCACTTTTTGCGGTCTGAATTTTACAACAGTGAACACTGATATTAAATCACATACGTACAAGTTCCACTCCTTTTCTTGGTAAATGTTACTGTAAAGGCTTTCTAACAGCAATCAACTTCTAATTGAAAACAGAGAAAGTCTATTATTGTTATTTGCCCACAGTAAACAGATGAGCAGAGGACATAAATATGGTCCTCAATATAAACAGGGCTAGCTATACAAGCCATACCATTGCCGCAGGAGGTCCAAAGCACTATACAGCCAATTAAATATTTTTGAATTATTACCACTACTGTCATCTCTTTCTTCTGATGCAGACCCTTGGGATCAAGGGTTTGTTTCCTCTATCCATCAGGTAGATTTCTTGTCTTAAAGAGCTCAGAATAGTATGCATGTTTCAGGACTCTGGTGTTGAATATGTGATAAACATGGCCTGCCTGTTGCAACCAACTGTATGTAATTTAGGCTTCAATGCTGGGGATATTTGCCTGGGAGAGAACACTGGAATGCTGCCAGTTGATTTGGATGGAAGGAAAGAGCATGGATGTGAACTCTTCCATGCTTGTGCCTAAACAGTAACCCGTGTCGTAGAACCATCAAGAAGGCAGTGGATACTGGTGCCTGGGAGAAAATTAGCTTTCTGCCAGGTTTAAGATAATGATCTACAAACAATATATTTTCCTTTCTTTTACAATGCAGCCAACATGGCTGTTAATTTGCACTGAGCAAATGTTCTATAAACACCAGTATGAAATGTGCAAATCATTTGTTTCAGCACTAATAGCTGAGGAGTAACTATTGCACTTGCATCAAGACCTCTCCTATTCATCAAATACAATAAAACTCTGATAACCCAGCATCGGAAATTGTGATGGTCCAGCATTTACTTCATTATTAGTCTAGAATGTGAGCTGGGTATGCAGCTGGAGCTGGACTTCAGAGCCCTTGTAGCTTTTCCACTCCCTTTAAACACCTCTGGGTCACTGGAAGATTTATTGCTGTGTAATGTTAAAAAAAAAAGTGAAATGATAGTGTTTGGGTATTAGTAGTAGGCCCCCCTCGGTCGTGACTGACCATGGGTGATGTATCCTAGTTTGTCGGATGCAAGCCTGGGCGATGTCATATGGAGGACAGGCTGTTGCCCATGCAGCACGTCCCCCCTCTCCACGTTGCTGATCGATCCAAAGGAACAGCACGGCTGTTACAGTTTGGCACCAGCGCCGTCGCAGGAGCTGCCAGAGCGAGGTTGTAGACAACGACGAACTGCCTTAGGGGCTCCGACTCCGGATTTTCTTGAGGTTTACTCCTGGAGCCTTTTCCATGACTGGATATGGCCACAAGGCAGTGGAGGTTTTAAATCAGAGTTTTCCCTCTCCTAGATGGACTGCCTTCCCAGGCTGACGAGCCCCATCTGCCCGAGACTCGTGGGGGTGGGAGCATCTACCTTCCCGTGCAGGTCTATAGCACCTGCCCACTGCCCACTGCCCACTGGATATTGCTGCTATTTGGGTATTAATAGGAGTCTGGTAAACCTGCTGGTCCAGCAGTATCAGTCCCAAGGGTGTTGAATTATCAGACTTTTACCGTAGTACAAAGAGATCATTTCTGTTCACGTGGGAGGCCAGAAAGACTTTTGTTTAACCTTGTATCCAAAAGGCTGAGCTAGAAATTCCATGGCTAAACAGTCAAGGCACATGCATGAGGCTGCAATTGAGCTCATAGGAGATCAGAGATCTCAGATTAGGGTTTGAACTTCATGGTTTCAGAACCAATATTGTTATCAAGCCCACTGACAAGGGAGGAGTCTGAAGAAAGGTCCCGGCCCGAAATGCCACCTATTCATGTTCTCCTACCTTATGCATGTGCTTTCACTTTTTTGTTATGGAAAGATATCAAGAAATAAGAATAACATGGACATAGTAACTAAAGCATTCCAAATCTAACTCCTTGTGTTTAAGTGGAATACTTTCTATTGCTCACATTATTCCTCTGATGCTGGAAACAGATATCAGTGAGCTGTCAATGCACTCCAGGACCCAGGTAAACTTGTTCTGATGCAATATTGCTCGTCATCGCCATCTGAAGATGCTGGAGTACAATTTCCTGAAAGTAATTGATACTCAATCACTTCAACCAATGGCTTCAGGCTTAGGGCCAAGGATTTTTTTCTTTAGTAGGCAAATCATTCACAGTGTGTGTGTGTCACAAACCATCTTGATCCCGTACCCATTTGATGATGCAGCATGTACATTTCCAGAAGGGGTTGACAACTAATGATCAGAGTTTGCAACTTCAGAAGAATTCACTCCTGTACTCTTGTTGCTGTACAAGTTCTGCTCATTTGACTGAGTGATGGCCAGCCAATTCACCTGAAACTGCTGTCATGTACATATTTGACTTTACTTGCTCCCTATCTTGTCACTTCTTCTGGTTCCAGCTCGGATTTTAACAGGAATAATTTCAGCATTGGTCGTTGCTGCGGGACCAAAATATTGGCAGACATACACATTTTGACTGCTTCATTTCAAAGTTTTGGACGTTTTATAAGCTTAAATCCCAGGCTGTGATTATTTTTTGGCTCCATGACATTCTTTTACAATGTTAGATTTAATCAGCATATGTTATTGTCCATAATTTAAAGCTGTGACATCTCATTAAGTTAAATTCCTGAGATTGAATTTCAGGCACTGTTCAATATCAAATATGGAGAGAATGAACTGCTGCCTTAAGAGAAAAGGACTCATTATCACTCACAATACTCAATAACTTTTAAGGTTCCTGCCAAGAATTTGCTGGAAATCTTAGACTGTAATTTAAATTTATAAGAGTGTAAGGTATTTGAACATTTAGAGAGCATTCTTATGCACCATTTCATAAACTTGTATAGATTTATATGATTAATGACTTTTTTGCCTGTCATTCGATTGCTGTTTGCAGATGCTTTGTTTATATAGTGAGTCCTAACTGCATAGCCAAGTGTAACCGGGAAGAGGGAGTTACTGCGACAGGTGTGAGAAGACTAAATGAATGTCAGCTGAGATACAGCCAATATGCCAGAGTTTTGGTGGTGGTTCAGTCATGTTATAACAGAACCTCAATTATCTGCATTGCCATACTTCACATTCCTGATTAGCTCTGTAATTTTTCCTGGGGCTCTGAGTAAGGGCCAGGAAACAATCAAAACCATGGAGTTGATTGAGCAGAACAATGGGAGTTAATGCATGTTCCAGAGAACATAGAACCTGAGACTTGAGAAGGGTCTAGTTTGAGCTGAGACAATGTGGCATAGGGTTGCCAACTGTCCCGTATTAGCCGGGACATCCCGTTTTTTTGGCTAAATTGGTTTGTCCCGTACGGGACCGCCCTTGTCCCATATTTGACTGCTACTACTCGGGTCGAGGGGACTGTCGGGTTGGAGCGCCGTGTCCGGGCCCGCCTCACCCGTCCCGACGTAGTGCAGCCCATGGAGTGCAGCAGCAGCAGCGCCTCGCCCGTGACCCCGTCGGTCGGCAGCCTGGCCAGCTATCCAACCTTCGGACCTTCACTTACCGCCGACATCACCACCCCTCCTTCTCATGGCCGAGCATCAGTCCATGAGTTGGATGGGGCGCCGGACTTTGCGCGACCCAAAACTCCTCAGATGGCCCGCCGGCTGGGCTTTGTGTGCAGTCCAGCACCCGGGCCAACTCATCATTCACCCAGCCACGGCCGAGTCGGTCAACGAATTGCCTTCAGGAAATATGTCCCTTATTTTGAACTTTTGTCCCTTATTTGGGAGTGAGAAAGTTGGCAACCCTAGTGTGGCATGGTCCAGGTAACAATGCTGAGACAAGACAATGCTGAGTGAAAATCAGTGGTTGGGTCAGTCATCTTTCTTCCTTTTGGCAGATTCTTTATAAAAAGAAAAGTTAGCATATTATTTGTGTGTTTGTCCATCCCTCTCTGATTCCATCCAGGTCCCATGAGATATTTTCCTATTTTAAAGATGCTATTTAAATACAAAATGTGTTAAATACAATTGTTGTCATGGGTACTATATAATGCTCATCCCTGCTTGTACAGACCATTTCACACCAGTCTGTGGCACATCAACATCGAAGTGAACTGGAATAAATAACGTGCAACATCTTACTGATATAATAACTTAATACTTACAGGATGATCTAACTTTCTGCAATTGACAAATCCTACTTGTGAATTTGTTGCTGTCCCATCAAGTAGTTAAAACAGGCATCTGCAAATTTTGTTTTTATTTGCTTCTTGGGGTTTTCTTTTCCCCATTTTTCTCAGTTATTCCTTTCCTTGACTTGCCAAATTTTCCGCTCTACGGTAGGTTTTATATTCGTATCAGTTCATATGCCAAAATAGATTAATTAGTACGATACACTTTCATCTTTAATGGACTGCCAGATAACGTTATTGAAAAGGTGATGCAATGGCCATGTAACCTAAGTGCAGAGAGCTGCACCTCCTTCAAAATCTGTAGTTGAGTTTTCAGATAAGTTCATTTTGTGACGCAAAATGGGCCTTTTGAGGGAGCAAGTAATAAGTATTCAGGGATTTCATTAAAAGGGCAGAGAGAATTGCATAAAAGAACAAACTTGTTATAAAGTACCTTTCACAACCTCAAGATGTCCCAAGGAGCTTTACAGCTAATTAAATACTTTTAAAGTGTACACACTGTTGTACTGCAGCCAATTTGTGCACAGTAATGTTCCACAAACTGAAACATGATACATCACTATATAACTTTTGTTGTATTACATTGACTGAGGTGTCCAGAACACCAGGAAAATCACCAGGTCCTCTGCAAATAATATAGTTTACATTTATTTGAACAATTTATCCAGATTATGGGTCTTCTGATAGTGTAAAGGGCCTGTCCCACTTACGCGACTTTTTCGGCGACTGCCGGCACCCGTCATAGGTCGCCGAAAATTTTCAACGTTGAAAATTCAGCGGCGACCAGAAAGACGCTACGACTGTTTGGGCGACTGAGGAGACGACTCACGATCATACAGGCGACACCCTGGTGACATGTCGTGAGTAGTCGCCCAAAGAGTCGTACCTTGTTCTCGTCGCCGCTGGATTTTCAACATGTTGAAAATTTTCGGCGACCTATGACTGGTGCCGGCAGTTACCGAAAAGTCGCGTAAGTGGGACAGGCCTCTAACACTCTCTGTTGCATTAGTTTGGCCAGGATAGAAGTTATGGTCAAATCTGTGGAAAGGATGTTGAACTCACAACCATCAGCTCCAATATCAAAAGTGCTACCCTTTTAGACACAGCCAATGCTTTGCACATATAGAAGTGTTATAACTGGCAGCCTCCATGGGCAAGGGTGAGAGGAAATTTAGCCAAGACACATGCGTGCACAAAAAATGTATCGTGAAATGTATAATGGGTTTGCCAGCTCTGTTTTGACTTAATCCTGAAAGTTTCATCACATGACCAACCTACTTTCAACTATCCAGCCCACACCCTCTTCATTGTTTTTCCAGAATGCTTGTCCTCAAGATGCTCAACTAATTGGAAGTTAAATACTTTTTTCATTACATAATTAAATAACGTTTCCCCCTCTCCCCGTCTTTTTCTTATGTGTCCTCGTTTTTGCTATCAATATCTGAAAGTGCTAAAACAAAAGATTTAAAAATACATTTCCATCCTCCAATGACTGTTTGTGGATTTGCTCTGACTTGTACCGTGAGGATTTATCATGAATTCCTGGAGACTCCAGGACTATCTGGGTAGGTTGGGCACCCTAACATGTCAGCATCATTGGATGAGGGGGGGGGGGGGGGGGCAAGTGTGGACTGAAAGATGTCTACACGTTGGGGGGAATGCAGATAATTACTTGAACCGTCTCAGAGATGCTTGTCCAGTTATGCTGAGAGACAACAGAAGCTGGGATTGTTTCCCTTACAGTTTTGAAGGTTGAGAAGCGATTTAATGCAGATATTCAGTCATGAAGAATTTTGGTGACTGCATGGGATGAAATTGTTTCAGCAGTAAGAAAGTCGTAACTTGGCAGTTACATCATGATAAAGAGATGAAAACATATTTTTATTTATATCCATTGTTATGGATCGAAAGCAGAGTCACCAATTTATTAAATACAATACTTGGTGAGGACAATGATGCAGTGCTGCCGGGATAGAAACGTGTCAATTAAACAATTATTTTGAAGAGCCAGCAGAGGTACAATGGGCTGGTTCCACTATTTTTTACTGAATGTGTAGTTTGATTGTCAGTATAGTCTTTTTTTTTTATCATCCCTACTTATCAAGTTGCCATCTTTCCTTATTTTAATCTTCCCAGAGGGATAAAGTAGTTCTGTGTTTCTTTCTTGAGAGTAGACGCGGCATTAATAGTAAGAGAGACAGATTACGGGTCAGTTTATGAAAAGTTGGTGAAAGCTAGGCACTTAATCTTGCATTTATTATTCTGGAGCCTTTTTTTTAATATACTAAGCAATCCAATAAGAAGGCCTTTTTACCTCTACTAGGTCTCATCAATCAAAATCTGGGAGCAAACCCAAAGAAAACGTGTGGCTGAGGACCTGCTCCCCTGATAGTAGGAGAGCCTTCCTGGCCTCACTTTAATAATTGAGCTGAAGATGCACGTCACTTCTCTCTCTCGAGAAGAGCTGAGTCTTGTGGTTTAGCTACCCACTTCCCACCCCAAGAATATGTTTATTAAGAGGTTACACTCCTGAGCCAAAGTAAATATCAGACCTTATAATGTTCGAGATCACAGCAGATCACACCATTGCTCTTCCTACTGTAGATCAATGACATTCCAAATGCAGTTTCATCCAGAGTTCGACTCTTCGCAGATGATGCCATAATTTATAGAGAGATTAAAACACCAGAAGACAGCTTGTCCTTACAGAAGGATCTGGATGCTCTCTGTGAGTGGGGAAAAACCTGGCAGATGTCATTCAATACAGCCAAATGTCATACCATGCATGTCTCACACAAGATTAAACCACTTTTATCGGAATGCAACATGGATAGCCATACATTGCTTGCTGTCGACCATCACCCATATCTAGGAGTCGAATTAAGCAAAGATTTAAGTTGGGCGATGCATATTAGTCAAGTGTCCAACAAAACAAATAGAACTCTCAGCCTACTCAAAATAAATGTTCACGCATGTAGTACATCCGTCAAAGAGAATGCCTACAAGTCCTTGGTCAGGTCCAAATTGGAGTATTGTGGAGCCGTATGGGATCCTTTCAACAACAACAACAAGATCACCCTGGAGAAAGAACAACGCCGAGCAGCCCGCTTTGTATGTAATGACTACAAGCGCAAATCAAGCGTGAATAATATGCTGACCTCTCGGATGGGATACCCTAGATCTCCGCAGAATCAGGCTGAGACTTATTGCAATTTACAAGGAGATTCACAAAATCACGCCATCAAATCTCCCGTCATCCCAGAGCACCATCTGCCATGAAACAAGACAAAATAACCGTCCCTACATCATCAACCCGCTAAATTTCAATGAACTTTGCTACCAATATTCCCTTTACCCAAGGACGATAAGGGAATGGAATATGCTACCACCCAACACAAGTGCTGGTGTTAAGTCATTTAAAAAGGGGATTGAGCAACTAGATCTCCTCAACTTGGTCAAAAAGGCCCACTTCAAAATGTAATCACTACTCTACTCATTCCGACCTGCGCGAGATAACCACTGATGAGGTGTTTGCGCAGTAATCAACCAGAACCAGAACCAGGAAGACAAACAGCAAACATAATGAAGTGTTTGAATTGGAAGCATAGGTGCTACCATCATGTGAATTACTTAAGGGATGGATTGAAAACATTGTGAAACTGGTTCTGCCGGCTATGTGATTGGTTCTTCTTCCTTGTGTCTGGCCATCTTCCATATCACGTCTTTCCGGTCGGTCAGTGACGGTTGACGGTCGGTGGTTGCAGAATTGGCTACTTCAGTCATTCACTGTGGTACAGTTTCTGTCGTCAGCATTGCCCGGAATGCACCACGCGGAGGCTTCTGCTTGCATCCCATTTGATTGGTAAATGCACAATTCATTCTTCCACGGAGCCAGTCAAACTATGAAATACCTAGTCACATTTTAGTCACATTAACTGATTGCAATGATAGCCATATATTTATAAAAACATCTTTCTTAGTCACAGAATATTCCAGTGTTTTAAAGCCAATTAAGTGCTTGAATCATTCTAGTTGTTGTATTGTAGGAACCGTGATAGTATATTTGTATACAGGAAGCTCAATACAAGACCATGTCCTTTCAATATTTCCTATCGTTACAATCCATCAGGACAATGAACAGAAGCCAATAATCAGTATAATTGTAAAAAGGCTCTGAGATGGACCATGGCACCTGAACCATCTCCCTGGCTTTAGTTTAAGTCTTGGTTGACATAGCACTGTGCACGAGTCAGAAACGTGGGCAGTGTTGAAGAGGTGAGTGAATGCAACACTGCCAGACATGTCATGTTGCCGATGAAATATGAAACTGAGACCTTACTTCCATCTCTGGTATTTGTGATGAATGATCAAATCATTCGATGTTAGATCAGGGATAAATCAGATTACCAGATGAACCTCCCCTATACTTCAACAATCTTTAATGTCCACTTGGGTGGCTGGCTTCAGTTTAATGGCAGAGTTATGAAAATCTGGGATGTGCAAGGGACCAGAATTGAAGGGCTGGAAGTGATTACAGAGATCAAGGGAGGTAATGGCCCTGGAGGGATTTGGATATGAAGTTAAGAATTAATAATTGTGCGAATTACTTTATTTCATTTAAACTAAATGTTTCTCTGCTCGCATTTCACTGCTGAGATTGGACCAATTTGTGCACATATTGTATACCTTAGTATACACCAGCGATGACTTCTTGATCAATCGGTGACCATTTGGACATTGGACAATGTATGGTGAGATTGTGTTCCAATCTTACCACACATCTTCATAATTATTGACAGGAATCGGATTTTACATGTGCAGCCCATGACCTGTGTTTTCAATCACAAAACTACAAGTAACAAATCCCCTGCTAGATTGCCAGAGAAACATGAATTGAAGGATGCCGATGTGACATTAATGTATTGCTCTCTGCATTAGCCGGCCTCTCAATTGTTATTGCGTGCATATTTCAAACAACACTTCTGGGTGTCCCATTATATATTGCAGCACGAATATATTGCAGTCTGATGAAGGGTCTCGACCCAAAACGTCAACCATTCCTTCCCTCCAGAGATGCTGCCTGTCCCGCTGAGTTACTCCAGCATTTTGTGTCTACCCTCGATTTAAACCAGCATCTGCAGTTCTTTCCTGCATATATTGCAGCATTTCTACATAATGGTCAGCAGAGATAAATGCTGCATTCTCTGCCATTGGGAGGTGGGGGGGAGTACCACCACTTTGTAGTGATGCAAACGACTCACGGCACAGGGTGTGCATTGGATAGATGGTTACTTGGTCTGAGGAAAGGTCGGAAGAAGGGTCTCGACCCGAAATGCCACCCATTCCTTCTCTCCAGAGATGCTGCCTGTCCCGCTGAGTTGCTCCTACATTTTGTGTCTATCTTAGATGGTTACTTCGAACGGTTGAGATGACCAGACACACTGGAGACATGCATCTCCCCTCTGCTGCATTTTCTCTCATTTCCATGGCAGTCTTTCCTGTGGCTACCGAGTGAAAACTCCTTCAAGCTCTGACTGCATTCCTTTGCGCCACAGCAGCAATTAAATTAGCAGCTGCGATCTTTCCAAGCAACTGCGCAGATAATTTTTTTAACACATAAATCAGGTGAAAACTACCCTAATTACTTTTTTTGTAAAATATTCCCTCCCCCCCCCCCCCCCCACACCAAAATTGGGCATTAACACTACATGCAGCACCTGTTTAGCACTGTAATAATGGTGAACTTTAAATTCTAAGCATAGATCTTCCTCAATCCATTCTTTTGCCAGTAGGTATAAATGCTTCGAAATTGGAAATGATAAACACAGTCAGATGTTACACCTTTAAGAAGTGATTTTTTGTGATTGTAGACAATATCTGTGATTGCAGGTAATATCATTAGGTGTTCAGATGTGCGATGGTGAATGATGCCGGAAGTGGCCGAGCCAATTTCCCCATGGTCAATAATCGATCTCCAAATAAATCACAAGCAAATTCTAATACACGCAAAATGCCCTTTATAGTCAACTTGAGCATGAAAACCATGTAAGTAGTTCAATTTCGAGGCAAAAGTCTTGAACATTTTGGAGGTTGGAACAATGGGACAAGAAAAGGCCATTCAGCCCCTCAAGCCTGTTCTGCCATTGTATAAACTATACATTTCCAAAATAAATCCTCTGAAAGGTATTCCAGCAGCAAATTGTTCATTTATTTAGAGTAACACTTCAATAACCAGACTAAAGTGAGGACCACCATAAATTGGAGGAGCAGCACCTCATATTTCGCTTGGGCAGTTTGCACCCCAGCGGTATGAACATTGACTTCCCTAATTTCAGTCCTTACTTTCGCCTCCCCTTCTCAGCTCTCCCTCAGCCCACTGGCTCCACCTCTTCCTTTCTTCTTCCTGCCCTCACATCAGTCTGAAGAAGAGTTTCGGCCCGAAACGTTGCCTATTTCCTTCGCTCCATAAATGCTGCCTCACCCGCTAAGTTTCTCCAGCACTTTTGTCTACCTTCTAATAACCAGACTAAGTTGTTGACGACTGATCCAAATACAATGTTTAAAAGGCGTTTGGACAGGTACTAGGAAAGGAAATGTTTAGAGGTGTATGGGCCTAATGCAGGCAAATACGATTGGCACAGATAGGCATCGTAGTTAGTGTGGTCAAAGTGGGCCAAAAGGACCTGTTTCTGCGCTATACCTCTTTGATTCTGATTTACGCTGCATACTGGTAAAACCAAAATCACAGGCAGTTAATACCAATGACCACAAGAGGACAACAAAGCCTGGGACTTAGCATTCCCTAGTTCTTATGGAGAAAAGACAGTGAGGTCGAAATTTGATAATGCAGTTTTATTTTTTTCCAGTGGATCAAACCCAATTTTGTGTGATTTCAAATGCGATTTGCAATTGTACTTTTATGGCCTGCCTTGTTCTACCTGTAAAGACTAAATCATGTGATTCCAAATGTATATGAAATGTGCAGAGTATACAGCTATAATATCAATCCCTGCCACGTGAGGCCACATTTCTGCAGCTAACACGTAGTGTGGGCCATTGCACAGGAAATCAGGTCTGAACAACAGGAAAAAGCTTTGCAACTGCACTATTTAAAGCAAGCTTAATTGCTAGCAGGTTTGTTGGCAAATCAGTTGGTGGAGAGCTCACTGTGCTCAACTGAGGATATATTTTTCATAATGGATCAAGTTTGCTTTAAATTTTGGATTACTGTGGAAGCTAAAGTGTACTTACTGCCTGAGCAAGAGTAAGGGGGGGGGGGGCATGGGAAAGGAAGTGGGGGGAGAAGGGCTTCAGTGGTGGTGAAGCTCACAGTTGCCCTGGACCTCTTGTTATTCAATGCTGCAACCAAGCAGGTTACTGTTGACCCATGCAATCACATTTGGATGTCACTTTCTTTGTGAATGACACTCTGTTTGAGATGAAGGGTGTTAGCAATAAGAAATGGACCCTGATTATTTCAACATCCTGTCAGCATGATGTTCTTGGCTGATCAGCTATCTTGTGGTTGAGACTTTTGCCTCAGTTGGGTGGTGTATTATCCCCATGTTCACCCATCTTGGCTAGAAAGGGAGCTGACACATGAGACATCATGTGACCAGTTGGTTAATAACTCTTTCCTTAAACCTCATGTATCAAGCAAAAACTGACATGGAAACTAATGATTCAGAATACCAATCTACGCGCCAGACAAGAGCCAGTTGAATCACATACCTTTTTCTGATGATAAAAAGGACTGGGAGAACATTATTGAAAGTGGCTAAATTATCTCCTCCAACTAACTCAGTTTACTTCATGAATTTCAACTGACCTGGTCCACAGAAGGTGAAATGTTCCTTGATGAAGTACTTGTATGGGATAATCAATACTGATTGTTATACGCGAACAAGGCAGATCTGGATCTTATCCCTTTGAATCTTAGTCAAATCCTTTAAATCCATAAAATAGGAACTGAACCCACAGAAAATCCAATTTTACTAAAAGGAGTGGAGCATTGTTGAAAAAGCTGTTTTTGGAAGATTTGTTAAACCAGTTGCACTCAAGAGGATTTAAAAATCCCAAAACTGGAGAATTTCTTCCTAAGTCCTGGTCAATACTCATCCATCAAGTAATATAATAAAATAATTGAAATAATAATGCAAAATGCTGGAAACACTCAATGGGTCAGGCTCAACTAACTATTTCCAGCAATTTGAGCTATTATTTCAATATAATATCAGGCTGCTTCACACACAGCTGTCCTTGGGGGTTTACTGTGCACCCATAGCCTGCTATGTTTTCTCTATTCTAACAGTGAATGAGTACTTCAGTCACTTGCAGAAAGCAGGGCATGGGTTTGTGGAGGGACATTTTGAGAGGCAGTCTAGTTTTTATTGGAGCTTCTTTAAACTTCTCACTTGCATTTATCTGGCAGAGAGTTCTGCTGACAGAAATGACACCCCATTGGGATATAGTTATAGGCGCATGCCTTTATAGTTATGGGTGCTCTTGGTGACAACTAAAATGGTGGCCTGTGGATTCCAATAGGTGAGGTTTGGAAAGGTGGAAAGCTTCAACTTGCAGAGTCCAGCCCGACTCTTGCCAAATGGTGTTGATTAAAGTTAGCCTCCAGGACTGATGACAGCTGATTTTCCTCTCCCTATTTCAATGGTCCTGGGACTAATTACAGCAGCCAATTTGCCTCCACGAAGGATCAACCACAATGAGGCGTGGTTCTTACCTCGTCAGAACAGCAGCCCCCGTTCAATGCCGATTAGTAACAGAATCAATTCCCCATTATATATCTCCACCTACTGAGACTCTCAAAATACTCTTATCCCAAAGCCTGCGAGCTAAAAAGTTGCGCTTCCAGACAGTACTTCATTCCTTGACTGATTCTTTTCAAATATATATGTACCAGAATAGACAATCTTTCCAATATTCTCTGTGAAAAATAATTTATTAATATCATTAAAATGAGAAAGATAACTAAAGAGACTGCTGTACATTGCTTCAATATGTTCCTCAGTATCTAAGTATGAAGTGTATAATTATATGATTGCTTGATACCTTTTCAACAAATGGCATCATACATCTTAGAACAGGTCATAACGTTAGACTAGCAAGGGGGTTGGTTGAGTATCCAAGCCGGTTCGAATCCCGCTTGGAGTGCATACTGTCGTTGTGTCCTTGGGCAAGACACTTCACCCACCTTTGCCTGCGTGTGAATGTGTGTGAATGTGTGTGAGTGATTGGTGGTGGTCGGAGGGGCCGTAGGCGCAAATTAGCAGCCACGCTTCTGTCAGTCTGCCCCAGGGCAGCTGTGGCTACAGAAGTAGCTTACCACCACTGAGTGTGACTGAGGAGTGAATGAATAATGCGATGTAAAGCGCCTTGAGTATTAGAAAGGCGCTATATAAATCCCATCCATTATTATCATTATTGTAGTATCTGATCCTGAGAAGCATGGACCCACCTCTATCAATAGTAAATCGAGCCTATTTTTTGGGTTCGATCCCGACCACAGGTGCTGTCTGTACGGAGTTTGTACGTTCTCCCCATGACCGAGTGGGATTTCTCCAAGATCTTCGGTTTCCTCCCACACTCCAAATTCATACAGGTTTGCAGGTTAATTGGCTTGGTATAAGTGAAAATTGTCCCTATTGTGTGCAGGATAGATTTAATGTGTGGGGATCGCTGGTCGGTGCGGACCCGGTGGGCCGAAGGGCCCGTTTCCACGCTGGGTCTCTAAACTAAAGTAAACTACGTTAGAATATGTTTTTGCTCAGACTGTTCTATGTACAACTCCCAGTCCAACATGTGGAGGAAGAACTTCAGATGCTGGTTTACACCAAAGATAGACACAAAATGCTGGAGTAACTCAGCAGGTGAGGCAGCATCTATGGAGAGAAGGAATTGGCAACGTTTCGGATTGAGGGTCTGAAGAAGGGTCTCGACCCGAAACGTCGCCAATTCCTTCTCTCCATAGATGCTGCCTCACCCGCTGAGTTACCCCAGCATTTTGTGTCTACCTTCGATTTTATAAGACATCAGTCGGGTTACCCTCCAATCTTCTTATTTCTAGGACAGCTTACTTGGAAATGCAAACCACCATCAAATTCACCACCGTCATAATTATTCCAATTTAGTCAAAGATCATCAATCCCTCACATTACAAGATTAAAACCCAGGAAATATCTTCTAAGCAACAATGTGGGAGGCACATTTCCTACACTTTCACTTTTTCCTTCACTTTCTTCTTTCTTTCAATCTTTTCCTTTTCTAGTGTAAAAAATAAATGGAGTACATTAATTGTAAGAAGATATAAATGACAAGTACTAATGTATGTGGTTGTAATGTAATGTACTTCTAATAAAATACAAATTTAAAAAAAAAAAAAAAAAAAAAAAAAAAAACAATGTGGGAGGCTTCATGGTGCAGTCTGCAGAAGAAGGCTCCACACTACCTTCTCATTGGTAATTGGGGACAGGCAATAAATATCATCCTCATCAATGATACCCATAACCTAATGAAATTATTCTGAATGTCACATTACAGTTTTCTAACATTGTGACAGCTTTGATAGGATAGAGCCCTCAAATGCCAGTGATATGCTGGGGTATTATTTCTTTATGAATATATTTAGGATACCATGGGGAGAAATCTATGTTTGATGGCTAGTTCTAACTGTCTGCCAGTAGTACTCATTCCCACATATTCAGATCCCCTGAACATAGGCATGTTTCTCCACCTATATTTCAAATAATTATACTGAGAAAAACACTATATCTTTTGCTTGTGAGTTTCAGTTGAAAGGGAGTGTTCCACATGTAAGAAAAAAAACATTTTAAAAATAATTAAAACATCTTACATTTATATCAACTCGTTCATACCCTCTCAGGACATCTCAGAGCTTCTTATAACAATGTAAATAATTACTTTGAGCATACCCAAGGCTTGCAAACAGCAATGAGATAAATTACCAGGTAACCTTTGCTACCTGTTGCTTTAATCTGCGAGTTTAGAAGAGTTTGCCCTCGACTCAAACTCGCAGCATGGTTGACACGGAGGTCCTATGATGTCACTGGAACTCTCCTTCATGCTCAAGGGAAGTTCCCGCATACTCGCGGCCTCAGCTAGGTCGCGGAAAATATTTCAGCATGATGAAAAATTTTCCGCGAGTAAAAATTGTTCGGCATGGTTCTTTTGAACTCGTAGTGCAGTGGTGTGAGGTCGCTATGTAGTTACAGGCAGTCGAGGGCAGCCGTAGGCAATCTCCTTCACTGACCGGGCATTTTAATTGGATCATTGGCGTTTTCAGGACCAAGGAAAACTGGCTTGGTAAAATGCCCGCTAAAGTAGGTAAAATGCCCGCTAAACTTTATTATACTTAAAAGTGTCTCCACTCCTACTCCCCCTCTTCTCTCCCCTTCTCTACCCTACTCCCCCCTTCTCTCTCCTTCACTCCCCCTCTCTCCCCTTCTCTCCCTTTCTCTACCCCCCCCCCCCCCGCGCTCTCTAAAGGACTTACTGTACACTGTGCAGCCGTCTTTAACCTTCTCTTCATCGCGGGTGTGAATTTCAGACAGCGCTTCCCCGCTTTCCCTGGCCCCTGCCTTTGCGATGTGTTTGTGTGTGTGTGTGCGGTCGGTCGATCCAGCTCGCACTTTCATCGCGGACGGTCGATCCAGCTCGAGGTTTTTCAGGCGAGTGCGCTCGAGCTTGAAGGTCGAAGACACTCTTCTGAACTCGCACATTAGGTCGCCACAGTGGGACAGCCCCTTTAAGGGGCTGTCCCTGGATGAAAAGTCCCTGGATGAAAAGCTAAGCTTACATTTTGGCAGTCAAGCAGTGTCTCAATAGAATTAAAATTGTTACTAATCAGAAAATATCACACACGAACTTTACACAACATTAACGTGAATAAACAATCCAATTAGTGCATTTTAATTATTACATATGCCACTAATCATGATAAAAGGACTTACAGCAATTTCAAAATTAGAACAAAAATTAAAAATCTAAATATTGACATAAGTATCGACGGCTACAGGGAGAGCTCTATCATGGGAAAGAACATGTATAAGTACATGTGTAGGAAGGAACTGCAGATGCTGGTTAAAACCAAAGCTAGACACAAAAAAGCTGGAGTAACTCAGCGGGTGAGGCAGCATCCCTGGAGAAAAGGAATAGGTGACATTTCGGATTGAAGCTCTTCTTCAGATCTGACGGTCACTTATTGGAGAAGGTCACTTATATAGGCTTCTCATGTCACCAGGCTAACTCTGATCGGATAAGAGCAGTTGAAAGAGTTATGACCGCATTGGAAAGACATAGTCCACCTGAATATGATGTGACTATATTTATGAAAGCTGTGGAAAAATTAAGAATTCATACACTAGCTTCTTGGGGCACAAAGCTAATACATCTTGCATCAAATGCTAAGCGAATTTACTGTGAATCCAGATCCAATGCAGTTAAAGTTTAGGTAGAGGAAGAGGTAAGCGATCCCTTGGTGATTTAGAGTATTAGTCTATATGACACAGAACAAGTAGGCAACATGCAGATTAAATTTCTCCATTCTCACTTTAAACCCATGCCCTCTAGTTCTAGACTTCCCTGCCCTTGGAAAAATATTCTGACTACATAAGAAGGTAGAAATTAGCCATCCTTTTATTTCAGTACAACTATCACATTGAATACAGATCTTACAGCGAAATGCTATAGTACTTTATGAAAAGCCATGAAGAGTATAGAGAACAAGCTTATGTTCCTCAGGTGATAGAATAGTCACTGTAGACACTGCAGAAAATACCTGGAACCACACAAAAAGCTTGGTTGGAAACAAATGTACAAATACACATTACGTAGATGGACAGGTTCGGACTTGGGTCTGAATAATGGCATGAAACTATTTTATTGAAGATGATATTCTTGATTAGGAAGGGGATCAAAGGTAACTGGGAGAAGGCAGGAGAATTGGGTTGAGAAGGAAACAGATCAGCCATGAGTGAATAGTGGA
Organism: Malacoraja senta; assembly: GCA_038087875.1. Lineage (NCBI taxonomy): Eukaryota > Metazoa > Chordata > Chondrichthyes > Rajiformes > Rajidae > Malacoraja > Malacoraja senta. The sequence goes on from CM075988.1 coordinate 24,741,074, forward strand.
GTAGACTCGATGGGTTGAATGGGCTAATTCTGCTCCTATGCCTTATAGTATTAAGCGTCCACCAATCTGAGTTGTATAGAATGATAACACTGGGTATATTACCAAAGGAATTGCAAAGGAAGATCAGGGAAGAATTTCATGCAGAATACTTTAGGTATAATAGTTATGTAGACAGTGATTCAAATATTTGTCCACTGGCCTGGCATTGACAAATGTATAGAAGAACAAGCCTGCTGAAACAAAGTAGGCCAGGGATGTTGGATGTGATTCCGTATGCACCATTGAGGGCATGGGTCTGGCTTGCAAGATAATTTGTGCTAATATTGTGGTAAAAAGGAGAAAAACGTACTGTATTAATTGACAACCATTGAAAATGTCTCGACATATGTGGTGTTGTATCTTATCAAGGAAGGCACGGTAGAGAAATTAAGATCTATCTTAGCCACATATGAAGAAGTTTGTTTCAGATAATGATTCATAATTTAGATTATTCATCTTGAATGATTCATGAAGAGCAATGGAATTAAATGTTGCTGCTTACAATTCAGTGCAAATTGGGAAGCAGAAAGATTATTTTATGTGGCAAAAGAGGCATTGCAAAAGGAAGTTATGGAATGAACTTTGCTATGCAACATCAATTTGCAGCAGTTTTTCAGCAATGGGACAATGCCATACTCCACAGCAGGCGGCACTCCTGCAGAACTGCTTATGAACAGAAGGATGAGAGACTGTGATTGAATCTCATCCAAACCAATTTGTAAGGGAAGTGGAGAATAGGGAATGAAAACGAAGAAGGCATCATAACACAAGTTGCACAGCAAGGAGATCCAGCCTGCACAATAGAGTTCATGTCGTGAGACCTGTTAGCAGGTCGAAATGAGGTGTTAGTGGTGATATACAGTTTGAATTGTCATGAACGTTGGAAATATATGGACTTTTATGTATGTATATGTTGATCAGCTAATCCAAATAAACAATTCCCAACAATAGCAAAGAATACAGCTCAAATGCCTTTCTGAAGAGAATACAACTATCATTCAGGAGTAATTTGTTTGATATTCCTACTGAGAGAGAGTTGAGACAATGTTGTGAAGTCCAGTAATACTCCATAAAACGTGGAAAACCAACACCGTCCAGAATTAACATCTTGATTACATCTTAATTTGTGAAATAATACTAGTTTTATGCAGTTCATGGTAATTGTGAATGCCTAATTATCATTTGAGATAAAATAGGCCGGGATACCATTTTTTAAATGCACTAGGAATTTGGAAAGTGTGGTGATGTAGTAGAGGTTTTACAGTAAGGCAATTTCAATCATGCTGTGATGGAAGAGATTACACAGGTCTTGGAGAAAGATACAATGTCCACAAGACTTCTGCTGTTAACCAAACTGCTAAGTAATTTGAACTGGGCTTACATTGAGCAAAATCTATCGAGGGAAGATTGTTTTTGCTATGTGATGATGAGATAAGGAAGCTAAAGATCGGATGTTTCCTCACGTCTGAATGCACCGACGTCAGCTCAGTACATTCTAGTTCGGGCGCAACAAGAAAGTTGGAATTGTGATGGCTGACTTGTAAGCAATGGAAACCATCTGGACGAAAGGTCAGAGATGATCACTTCCTAACTTCAAAGATGTCAGCTGAGAGAAGAAAGTGTAAGATCCACGGGGAGCTATATTAAGAGTTCTGAGATGTAATAGTAGGGCAAAAAGGAAGAAATAAGTTTTAAATGTTCCTGGTTGCTATTGTTGGTTATGTGATACTTGGGAATATTTTGGTATCATTTCAATTACTGCAAGACCTTATGGATATATCAGTTTATGTTAGTTTAAGTTTTATAAATTATGTTTGGTAATTTATGTGATATTTTGCAGTCGTCTTTGGTATGGGGTTTGAGATTTGTTACATGTTACATGTGAAGTCCATTGAAGAAGCCATTATTGGGTTTATGCGTACCAGAGGCACATCTGTTGAATTGTTAAGGTTACATTGTAAACTTATAATATAGCTATATAAATAGTTGAGAGGAATAAAAAAAAAGATTTATGTTTAGGCTGATATATCTTGGTTGCCTCTGTTTATATGTTTCTGTAAATCATTAAATACTTGTATAATTTTATATATTACATGTAAATCGTTGATTGGTCAAATTATGTAATATATTTAATATATTAATATATCATTTAATATATATAGACAGATATTACTTCTGAGGGTTTGTTATATTTCATTTGAAACATAAAACATTGCTGTCTATTTGGTATGTGTACAATTTTAGAATTATGTACAACATGTTTTTTTTTAAATATTTTGTATCAGCTGCTAAAATTTGGGAAAGGTTTTATACTTTCATTGTCAAAGTTCTCTTGAACATTTTTGATCTACATTTAATAGAAAAGCATTCATGTACTTTCCGTTCAGCATAACCGCAGAGGCTGCTGGCAGCATCCAGAAATACTGTTACAAAATAGCATTTGTGAATTTGTTGCTCTGGTCAAATTGACACTACCAATCTGAACACTGAGGCAGAGATCTGATTGTACCTTTCAATGGGTGCAATATTGGATCTGATGTTGAGGTTCAAATTGACTAATTCCCTTTGCTGCTGCTTGGAGTGAATGTTGTTCAAGATTTAACATCCAATTAAAACAAACTGATAGGATAGAAGCAGGCTATTCAGCCCATCTGTTGGGGTGGAAGATTGCAAACCTCCTGTTTCGACTAATGCAATCAACGGAAGATCAAATAGAACAAGTTGTCCTACAACTTTAGGCTGTGCACGCCACACGAAAGAAGAAGAAGCCCATCTGTTGCTGGTGTTGGTGCTTCTTCTTTAAAGGAACCAATTCACGACCTGCTCTTTCGAACACATCCTTCTGTCTGAAGAAGGGTTTCGGCCCGAAACGTTGCCTATTTCCTTCGCTCCATAGATGCTGCTGCACCCGCTGAGTTTCTCCAGCATTTTTGTGTACCTTCCTCTGTTTCTTTCTCTCTTGTGTGCTTATCTATCTTCCCCTTAAACGCATCAATGTTAATCACCTCAATTTCTTTCTCAAATACGCATTCCCAAGAGGACTGTACTGTACCAATCATCTGATTTAAATTTCAAAATGGAAACATTCAGTTACAAACACCCAGATTATGGAGAGAGGATGATAGAGGATGGGAGGCACGGTGGCGCAGAGGTAGAGTTGTTGCCTTACAGCGCTTACAGCGCCAGACACCCGGATTTGATCCAGACAACGGGTGCTGGAGTTTGTATGTTCTCCCCATGACCACGTGGGTTTTCTCTGAGATTTTCGGTTTCCTCCTGCACGCCAATGATGTACAGGTTTGTAGGTTAATTGGCTTGCTATAAATGTAAATTGTCCCTAGTATGTGTAGGATAGTGTGCGGGGATCACTGGTCGGCGCGGACTCAGTAGGCTGAAGGGCCTGTTTCCACGATGTATTTTTAAACTAAACTAAAACTAAACTTAACCCGCAAACATCTTGAGAAGAGGCATTCAATTAATCTCAGACATCTACATGTACTTGTAGATCTGCAGACTTTCCATTATAATGTCCTTCTGAAGTTTGCTGTTCGGTTTCTGCCACCACCCTCTCATGCAGTGCATTCCAGATCACAACTCACTGCATAAAAACAAGTCTCTTCATGATCCCTCCATCAGGTACCAATTACTTCAAGTTATTGTTCTCTTGCCTGCCCTGCCACCAGAAGCAGATCCTCCAATTCAAATGATTGGATAAATTAATATTGAACCAATGAATTCCAATAAAAACAATTACTTGTTATAACTGCCAATGAAAACGATCACTTTTAAATTAAATTCTTTAAAACTTATTTCAGTAGTTTTAATTAATAAAAAAACAATATTTTGGAGACTGCCAGTTTGAGAATATCATACCTGAAAAGATGATATTTTTAAGTTCCCTCAGATTTAAAAGTTGCTGCTGAATTAGCTGCACATGACAACGATTTTAATGTTGGTTTCAAAAACATATTTAACTATATGAAATTGTATACATGCCAGCGGACTGCAGTGAATTTCAGTGGTAATGGCTTGGTGTTGAGTATTATGTTTCAGCTGAAACTTTAAGTGAAAGGCTTGATCTGAAAGGTTTTAAATATGTTTGCACTTAAACCTGAGGTTTGGGTTATTGAACAAAACCTTTTACTCTTGCAAGGCACAGTATTACATGTTGGGAAACACCACCCTGCACATGTGTAGCCAACAGAAGGAAGAAAGGTCCCCAGTCTATTGTCCACCCGACAACTCCCAGCGTCTGGAATGCCCGTTCTATAACTCTGCACCTCCCTCACTACCCCCTTGAAACCAGCATCACTTCGGATCATCCGGCCAAACATCACTTAATACGGATCATTATATATTATCCTGGTCATAGACGAATGGTACCAAAGATTCAGCAGAATGATACCACCTAAGTTATGAGGAAGATAGACATAAAATGCTGGAATAGCTCAGCGGGACAGGCAACATCTCTGGAGAGAAGGAATGGGTGACGTTGGCAACCATGAGGAAGAAACTCAAAGCTCTCAACGATCCCAACTTGGGCACAATTGAAGCTGACTGAGTTGTGTCCCTCAATCACCTTGTTTCCTGAAGCCATCAACTAACTCCATTGCCTTGCTGAAATTGAGGGAGAAATTATTATCCTGGCAACACATTACTATGCTCTCTATCTCATTCCTGTACTCCATCTCATCACGGTTCGAGATCAGGCCCACAATGTCGGAATCATCTACAAACTAGGAATTGGGAGTTAAAGCAGAATTTGACCACACAGTCACGAGTGTATAATTTAATTGATATATATAGTTGCGCTCCATTTTATGTCTAAAGTCCTATTCTCAGTCTCAATGTTACTTCAATGAGGTATCAGTTATTGTTAATCAAATAGACAGGTGGTCCTCTTTGGCACAGTTGTCCGAGAAACAAACCAGGATCAATACAACTGTTTTGATGAAGGATTCATTACCTCTGCACTTTAAGTTGTTTAAATGCACTTTAATCTGTTTAAATTGAAGTACATAAAATGTGGAGCATTGTTTGAGTTGTATCTACAGAAAGTCAAACAACACTTCTTTGTTAAAACGTTTCAGAAGATCCTGAGATCATGAAGTGCTACAGAAATATAAAATTGTCTCTGGAAGATTGCTAAACTTCATCAAACTACATTAAAATTTCAAACCCAGAGCCATGAGCTTTTGAGCTTCTCAATGATGCCCCTTGAGGACTCGTGTGAATTGTTTTCCATTCTGATGCTCACCTCATCTGTCCTTTCTCTTCTTACTTTCTGGCAAAAATTAAAACACTTACTTAGCATCTAAGTTGAGCAGATAGTTATTCCCAGCCTGGGTTTGTGCCATTTCTAGCCTTTGAAATCTTGAATTGCAAACAGAAAATTCAGTTAAATTAATGAAAGCACCAGTCACCCTTGACCAGCTGATATTATTACACTATGTGGGTGGCTTGTAACAAGCAGCAGATGGAGGATGTGGCATAACTTTGAGTGTGTCTGTGAAAATAAAGAGAAGATTATTATCAGATCTTCTTAAATTCTGAATCAATCCAGTCCTTAATTCCAAGAATTGGCCTCCTACTCAGACAAAGGAAGAAATATGGCAACAGCAGTGAGCTGAGTATTTTCCCTCTAATGACTTCAATTTCTCCTCTCTCTGCTCTTTGAAATATTCACATGCCTCAGAGGGCGGTCTCCTATTTAACCCATGTCACCATTGAAGGATATCCCTGGACTCTCTTCTCCCTCTCTTGGCAAAATATATATATTTTTTAATTGCCGCATGCAAACTTACTGGACTGCAAGATCGAGATAAGCAAGGAAGGTCCTCTGACAGTGACCCTGACATCCCCAACTTCCTATTTATTTATTGAGAACTATGTTGGAGGGATTTTATACTTACTGCCATATTTTGAAAATTCTTTCTGCACTTAATGAAATGAATGCTACATTTTTTGTTCAATTGTGGAAATTTAAAGTTGTACAGCAGAGGTGACCTTTCAGCCCATTGTGCTTGTGTTAGCTCTTGGAAAGCTAATCGAAGTCTCATTCTCTGCTTGCTCACTGATGTTTTCTCCCCAGAACAGTTTATCCAGTTCTTTGAAAGCTCTTAAATTTGCTATTCCCCTTTCAAGAAAAATATTCCAGATTACAACAATTCATTAAAAAATATCCTGCTTCCAATCTTTTTTTTTTTGCTGATCTACTCTTCCCTGAGTGGAGATATTTTTTCACTTTTTAACTAAACAAACTTGCCTAATTTTGGTCATAATGACAAAAACAAACGAAGAAACATCACAGTAGCATCAATTAACAACACCAACTGGTGTTCGTATAACATATTTTTAGTGTAATAAAAAATTCTCATGCGCTTAGAATTGTGCCTCTATTTAAGAAGGGCTACAAAAAACCTAGGAACTATAGAACAGCCAACTTAACATCTGTGGTAGGAGAGTTACTAAAGAGGACTCTGAGGGATAAGGTTTCACAGGCATTTGGAAAGGCAGGGGTTGATTAAGGATAGTCAGCTTGGTTGTGTGTGTGGGAGGTCATGACTCAGGAATTTGATCGAGTTTTATGAACAAGTAACCAAGAAGGTTGTTAATGGCAGGGTTGCAGGCATGGTCTATATGCATTTGAGCAAGACATTTGATAAGGTTTCTTATGGTAGGCTTTTCCGGATGGTTAGATTGCATGGGATCCAAGGAGAGCTAGCCAACTGGATACAGAATTGGCTTCATGGTAGGAAGTAGAGAGCGATGGTGGAAAGTTGTTTATCGGACTGAAGGTCAATGACTAGTGGTGTGCCTCAGGGATCAGTGTTGGGCCTATTGCTGTTTGTCGTCTATATCAATGATTTGGATAACTAAGTTTGCAGATGACACTAAAGTAGGTGGTTTCGTAGACAGTGAAGATGGTATCAAGAATTATAGTGTGATCTTGATCAGCATAGCAAGTGGCCAATGGAGTGTAATTCAGATAGGTGCAAGGTATTGCATTTTGGGAAGTCAAACCAGGGCAAGACTTTCACAGTGAATGGTAGGGTCCTGGGGTGTATTGTAGAGCAGAGGGATCTGGGCATACGAGTCCATAGAAAGTGATGCCACAGGTGGATATGGTGATGAAGAAGTATTTTGGCATATTGGCCTTCATTAGTCAAGGAATTGATTACAGAAGTTTGGATCTTATGTTAAAGCTGTATAAGACGCTGTCGCGGTTGCACGTAAAATATTGTGTTTGGTTTTGGTCACCCCGCAATAGGAAAGATGCTATTAAGCTGGAATGAGTGCAGAGAACATGTACAAAGATGTTGCCCGAACTCAAGGTCCTGAGCTATAAAGGATATAAAGCTATAAAGGACAGGCTAGGGCTTTATTCCTTGGATCTCATGAGGCTGTGGGATGATATAGAAATATATAAAATCATGAGAGGAATAGATACGATGAATGCACAGTCTTTTTTCCCATGGAAGAGGAATCGAGCTAGAAGGCATAGGTTTGAGGAGAAAGATTTAATGGGAATGTAAAGGGCAACTTTTTCGCACAGAGGGTGGTGGGTACATGGAACCAGCAGGAGGACATAGTTGAGGCAGGTACAGTATCAGCATTTGAAAGAATTTTGAAAAAGTACATGGATAGGAAAGGTTTAGAGAGATATGGGCAAAACGTGGGCAGATGAACTAGCTTAGATTGGGCATCTTGGTTGGCATGAATGATTTGGGCCAAAGAGCCTATCTCTATCGTCGTGCTTTGTATGACACTATGACTTGAGGACTTCAAACAAAATTTAGCATCCACATCAAGGGAGATATTGAATCATGTCATCCAAAGTTAAATCAAAGAGATAGGATTCTCTTGATAATGGATGGAGGTAATAGATCTAGGGTTGGAAAAACAGCAGATGAGTTAGACAACAAAGGTACAAGCCGTAATGGAAACTGCTAAAATTGTTGAAATTAAAGAGGCTGGAATTGGAGAAAAGCTTTTTTCATTCATCTTTTCATGGCAGAGATTTTTAGGGTGGAAAACCAATTCTAATTGCAAACACAGTAAATTAAATTAAATTCAGCTTTATTTGATAAATGTTCTCCTTCGAAGTGAACCCACAATTCAATTAGTATATTTGACCATGACATTGTAACTCCAATTCTGTCATTTGGACACTTGGCAATTGAAAATCCAAAACCATCAGAAAAATTCTCTGAGGTGGGTTGAGCAGCAGGGGGTTGGAGGAGAGGGTGACCTTATCAAAATGCACACAAAAAACCAAAAAAAAGACAATTCACTCTATTGCCTGTATCTTTAAAGTCCAGGAATCACAGAAAGCTCCAGATATAAGATTTTCCCTCTTTGTATGCCATCAGCTAACTTAATTCCTAATATTTCCTTTTGTTTGTTATTCTGGATTTACAAAGAAATTAATGGAGGAAAGAGTATTTTTAAGCTTTGCCAAACCACGGTCTTTGATCTTCAAAGTTTGATTTTCATTAAAGCTGATTTATGTGGGTAGTAATAAAAGAAGTGTGCGATGAAATGATACATATGAGTGTGTTTGTGTATATGCCTGTGTGGGTGGGTTTCAGCAGGGTGCCATGGCTGTTGTTTGGTGTATGATTCTAACAGCCGTTGGCAGCAGACCTGACATATTTAGTTGGCATTTGTTTCTCTGTGAAACTATAAGTGTCAGAAAGCAATTCGACTGTGAAAGAGGTCATAGTTGAGTGTATAACATGGACGCACACATGCACACACATGTATAAATGTACAAACATTTAACTAAGAATCATGTGAGGAGATATTAAGACTGGGCTTGATCAAAAAAGGTTGGTTTAAGCAGCAACAAAGAGATAGTGAGCAAGAAAGATAATGGGAGTGAATTTTAGAGTTTTAGATTAATGCAGATGAAGAAATTGCTACAGGTGACAAAGTGATGAAAACTGGTGATGAGCAAAATACCAGAATTGAACATGTACAGAAATCTCCAAGGTTTGCAAGAGATAAAAACAGAATGCTGGAAATACATTAGGCAGCATCTGTGGAAAGAGAAAGAATTTCAATGCGCCAGGTTGAAGTCTGTTTATCAGGTTGTACCTGACAGGTGAATACTTCTAGTATTTCTGTGTTTCTTTCAGATTTTAAACTTCTGCAGTTCTTTTTTATTTGTAAGGCTGGAAGAGGTTGGGAGATGGGAAAGAGTAAGGTTATAAAAGTTTCTGAAAGCAAGAAGGAGCACTTGCCAAATTGGCCCTGAATCTCAAACCAGAGTTACCACTTCAAAGTTTGTTTGGGAGGCAGCAGGGTTTTCTGTGCTGGCAGGACCCCATTTATCTTTGTGGTGAAATCTTGCTTCACCTTTGCCCATCAAAATACTTGAAGTCAGGCCTTAGTCAGGTCTCTATCATTACTCGCAGAACTAGATAAAGTGAGTAACTGATCAACAGCGAACTAACATGACCAGAGGGTCCTGATTTGCATATCAAGTAAATATGTTGCTTGAAACAAGATGAGTTCTGAACTTCCAGCTATTTTGAAATTGGTACGGTTGAATGTCTGAGGTTCATGGGAAAATTAGATAATTGACTCCATAGTGAAACCATCCTGATGATACTGATCAAATGCGATTGTCAACAACACCATATGCAGCAAGCTAGCAATCAGCACTGGGAATGTCATCTAGTTTTTCCCATGGTCACGAGTAGCACAACCAACATTAACCAGGGTCGGAGTGTTGGAGGGTCAGGGTGAGGTTGGGAGATGGTAGAGCACTTGGTGTCTAGTGGTTGAACAACAAGGAAGAGAATAGCACATATTGAACTTTGAACTCTGGTCTAACTCCAGTTGACAATTCACCTGTGAGCCCTTGGCAGATAGAAACATAGAAATTAGGTGCAGGAGTAGGCCATTCGGCCCTTCGAGCCTGCACCGCCATTCAATATGATCATGGCTGATCATCCAACTCAGTATCCCGTACCTGCCTTCTCTCCATACCCTCTGATCCCTTTAGCCACAAGGGCCACATCTAGCTCCCTCTTAAATATAGCCAATGAACTGGCCTCGACTACCCTCTGTGGCAGAGAGTTCCAGAGATTTACCACTCTCTGTGTGAAAAAAGTTCTTCTCATCTCGGTTTTAAAGGATTTCCCCCTTATCCTTAAGCTGTGACCCCTTGTCCTGGACTTCCCCAACATCGGGAGCAATCTTCCTGCATCTAGCCTGTCCAACCCCTTAAGAATTTTGTAAGTTTCTATAAGATCCCCTCTCAATCTCCTAAATTCTAGAGAGTATAAACCAAGTCTATCCAGTCTTTCTTCATAAGACAGTCCTGACATCCCAGGAATCAGTCTGGTGAACCTTCTCTGCACTCCCTCTATGGCAATAATGTCCTTCCTCAGATTTGGAGACCAAAACTGTACACAATACTCCAGGTGTGGTCTCACCAAGACCCTGTACAACTGCAGTAGAACCTCCCTGCTCCTATACTCAAATCCTTTTGCTATGAAAGCTAACATACCATTCGCTTTCTTCACTGCCTGCTGCACCTGCATGCCTACTTTCAATGACTGGTGTACCATGACACCCAGGTCTCGCTGCATCTCCCCTTTTCCTAGTCGGCCACCATTTAGAAAATAGTCTGCTTTCCTGTTTTTGCCACCAAAATGGATAACCTCACATTTATCCACATTATACTGCATCTGCCAAACATTTGCCCACTCACCCAGCCTATCCAAGTCACCTTGCAGTCTCCTAGCATCCTCCTCACAGCTAACACTGCCCCCCAGCTTAGTGTCATCCGCAAACTTGGAGATATTGCCTTCAATTCCCTCATCCAGGTCATTAATATATATTGTAAATAGCTGGGGTCCCAGCACCGAGCCTTGCGGTACCCCACTAGTCACTGCCTGCCATTGTGAAAAGGACCCGTTTACTCCTACTCTTTGCTTCCTGTTAGCCAGCCAGTTCTCTATCCACATCAATACTGAACCCCCAATGCCATGTGCTTTAAGTTTGTATACTAATCTCTTATGTGGGACCTTGTCGAAAGCCTTCTGGAAGTCCAGATACACCACATCCACTGGTTCTCCCCTATCCACGCTACTAGTTACATCCTCGAAAAATTCTATAAGATTCGTCAGACATGATTTACCTTTCGTAAATCCATGCTGACTTTGTCCAATGATTTCACCACTTTCCAAATGTGCTGCTATCCCATCTTTAATAACTGACTCTAGGAGTTTCCCCACTACCGATGTTAGACTAACTGGTCTGTAATTCCCCGTTTTCTCTCTCCCTCCCTTCTTAAAAAGTGGGGTTACGTTTGCTACCCGCCAATCCTCAGGAACTACTCCAGAATCTAAAGAATTTTGAAAGATTATTACTAATGCATCCACTATTTCTGGAGCTACTTCCTTAAGTACTCTGGGATGCAGCCTATCTGGCCCAGGGGATTTATCGGCCTTTAATCCATTCAATTTACCCAAAACCACTTCCCGACTAACCTGGATTTCACTCAATTCCTCCAACTCCTTTGACCCGCGGTCCCCTGCTATTTCCGGCAGATTATTTATGTCTTCCTTAGTGAAGACGGAACCAAAGTAGTTATTCAATTGGTCCGCCATATCCTTGTTCCCCATGATCAACTCACCTGTTTCTGACTGCAAGGGACCTACATTTGTTTTAACTAATCTCTTTCTTTTTACATATTTATAAAAACTTTTGCAGTCAGTTTTTATGTTCCCTGCCAGTTTTCTTTCATAATCTATTTTTCCTTTCCTAATTAAGCCCTTTGTCCTCCTCTGCTGGTCTCTGAATTTCTCCCAGTCCTCTGGTATGCTGCTTTTTCTGGCTAATTTGTACGCATCATCTTTCGCTTTGATACCATCCCTGATTTCCCTTGTTATCCACGGATGCACTACCTTCCCTGATTTATTCTTTTGCCAAACTGGGATGAACAATTTTTGTAGTTCATCCATGCAGTCTTTAAATGTCTTCCATTGTATGTCCACCGTCAACCCTTTTAGAATTAATTGCCAGTCAATCATGGCCAATTCATGTCTCATACCCTCAAAGTTACCTTTCTTTAAGTTCAGAACCATTGTTTCTGAATTAACAATGTCACTCTCCATCCTAATGAAGAACTCAACCATATTATGGTCACTCTTGCCCAAGGGGGCACGTACAACAAGACTGCTAACTAACCCTTCCTCATTACTCAATATCCAGTCTAAAATAGCCTGCTCTCTCGTTGGTTCCTCTACATGTTGATTTAGATAACTATCCCGCATACATTCCAAGAAATCCTCTTCCTCAGCACCCCTGCCAATTTGATTCACCCAATCTATATGTAGATTGAAGTCACCCATTATAACTGTTTTGCCTTTGTCGCACGCATTTCTAATTTCCTGTTTGATGCCATCTCCAACTTCACTACTACTGCTAGGTGGCCTGTACACAACACCCACCAGCGTTTTCTGCCCCTTAGTGTTTCTTTCTGCCCCTTAGTGTTTCACAGAACAAAAATTATATTTAAATTGAAGTGTTTCTTACACAAGTGGGAACACTCAATACCATCACTGGGTTTGGAACTGAATGTGTTCCACTGTTCAATATTGTCACTTCTCAGAGTGATGATGAGAAAAAAACAACAGACATTGGCTTTTCAATAGAAGCAGACAATAAATGATGAGTAGGCTCAATTTCTTGTCAAAGACAAGGAAAAGGTTGAGTCTATTATTCGTTTAACATATCAATTTGTTTAAGGTGTGTATAAACCAAATTGGCAGATCAATCACACGTTAAAGATTTTAATTATATTTTGTTCTTAATTTGTACTTGTTTTCAAAAACTCATTTTATTCCGACCAGTTTTCACCTTTCCATTCCAAAGTTGCTGACACGTGAGCTATTATTTCACGGATACTTGATGATTGGTATTCTAACATTGTAAAAGCAATTGTTTTCAATGTAATAGGTCATGGGTAGCTGGGATCCAAGCACTGATCCTTGCGGTGCTCACTGTAACAGACTGCCAACCCGAGAAGGACTTTTACTTCTCTATTTTTGTTTTTTGTCCAATAATCACTTCTCAATCTGTGTCAGTACATATCCCCCATTTCCATGTGCTATAATATTGATAATTGTGGATGATCAGCCATGATCACATTGAACGGTGGTTCTGGCTCGAAGTGCCGAATGGCCTATTCCTGCACCTATTGTTTATTGTCTTTTGTCTATTGTCTATAGTCAACCTCCTGTTTGAGACCTGATCAAAAGCCCTCTAAAATTCAAATACACCAGATCAACTGGTTCTACCTTATCTAATCTACTGTTATTGTTCATCACTCGCTCTCGTCACACTAGGCTATAGTGTTGCAATGTGTACAGAAATGGTCATTAGTCCAACTTGATCTTGAAAGTAACCACCACACAGGTGAAAGAGCTACAGGGCTGCAGTAGCATCAGTGGTTTTTGATTTTCAAGATTCTCTTTTCCTGCTTCCTCCATTCTAGCTTCTTCATATCAACTAACACCACTTTTTATGCGTGTGCCAAACAGGATGATCCAATGGTCATTGATGCCAGTGGTGTGTGTGACTGTTGAAACTCTTCAGGGATGTTCTAAGAGAGTCTTTGGTTCTCTTTTTCCGTAGACCACGTGATCATTTGACCTCACTCAGGTCTCCATAAAGTAGCTGTTTCAGTATTCTATGATTAGACAATCTTCTGACATGCAGCCCATCTGATCTGTCATTCTTTCAACAATATGTAGACGCTAGGGAAGGAGATTTATCTGGGACAGAATCTGTGTCTAGTCACTTGATGAGAAGTATTTTCTACTTCTTCTTCTTGCGTACGGCGTGCACAGCCTAAAATTGTAGGACAACTTGTTCTATTTGATCTTATATGATTGTGCACGCTGGGTTGATTGCATTCGTCGAAACAGGGTTGCAATCGTGAAGGTTGTAATCTTCCACCCCTATTTTCTACTGACAGGTCATGTGGAAGTTGTTACACTGTTGTCCGAAGCACATTGTTCAGGTCTCACAAGCATAGAGTAAGGTGGGTATGATAAGAACATGATACACTATCAGCTTGGTCTTGAGACTGATTCTTCTTTGTTCCTTCACTTTACTGCTCAGTCTTTCAAAAGCAGTTCTGGCTTGTGTTATCCTGTTGTTGACTTCATCATCATTGTTGAGTGAGAGTACGCTGCCAAGGTATATGAACTTGTCCACTACTGAAAGCCTCTGACCATTCACAAGGATGTTTGGTTCTGTATGTAGAGTTTTTAATGCAGGTTGGTGCATAATTTCTTCTCTCTTTGTCTTCACATAAATGAAGCAATATTCAGTTCAGTTGAGTTTATCGTTCAGTTTAGTTTATTGTCACGTGTACCGAGGTACAGTTAAAAGCTTTTGTTGCGTGGTTCCAATGTGGTTCCCTCGAAGAGCGTGGAATAGTAGATCTAATCTTTTCAGCAAGACAGCTCCAAGAGAAATGCCTTTTTTATTGCCTTCTTTTCAAACTTGGATGTAGATCATACAATCTTTAAAATTTAACAACTGTCAAGCTCACCAACTCCAACACTATTTTTAAAACTAATATTTAGTTCCTTCCATTCCTCATTCTCATTAGATCTCAGATTCTCTCATACATTTGGCAGTCTGTATGTGTCTATTCCATGACACTAGATGCAAAGTAATGGTTTAATTCCTCTGCCATTTCTTTCATCCCCATTATATATTACCTGTCTTTAATTGTAAGGGCTCCACATTTGCCCTCACATCCATTCCTTTTTACATAAGTATAGAAGCTCTCACAGTTAAAAAAAAAATTCTTACTAGTTTACACTCATATTCTTTTTACTTTTCTTTTTCACTTTTTTGACCCTCTTTTACTGAAATCTAAAATCTGTCAATCGTAGCTGGACACCATACCACTTCCACCCAGTGTAATTGACTTAACTGCTTCCCTTTCACAGCTCAGTGGCAATTTAGGGATAGTATATAAAAGGCAGGATTGCCAGTGGCATTTGAATCCCTGTGAAAAACTCAAAAAGGAACATCTCTTTCATGAAGTATGGGGATTCCCCATCGTTAGCTGCCCTTGAGAAGCTGATGGTAAGCTTTCTTGAACTGCTGGGCAGCACACGTGGTAAAATAGTGCTGTTAGATAAAAGCTGCTAGCATCCTGACCAAGCAAGGATGAATGAACCGCTGATAACTGTTCAAATGGCAGTTCAAGTGTCTTACATAATATGTCAACATCAAACATGTGCAGGGCATTGCTGCTCAGTACAATGTCAAGCAAGCGATCTCTGCTCCATTTAAACAACCTGTCTCTGCACGGAGGAGCATTTTGAACAGTGGCTGCCTCTTAGACATTACGGAACTGAATTAAGGCAGTATTGTATTGTGGCCCTATTTGCTAAAAACTGGGTCTAAATTGCTCCAACAGTTGCCAGTCACATTCCCAGAGGATTCATCAATAACGATCTTCCCCTAACTAACACATTTGTACCATTGGTTAGTTACTCAACGCAAAGCTCATGGCTCCACGGCTTTCCTCCAACATCATCTCATATTTCGCTTGGGCAGCTTACAACCCAGTGGTATGAATATTTGATATCTCTAACTTCAAGTCTCCCTTGTATCTCCCCAATCTCCATCCCTCCCCCACCCGCTTCAGTCGTCTTGTTGAGTCTCATTGTCCATACTAGTTTCTTTTCACCTAGGCCACAGCTAACAATGGCCTGTTTCCTTCATCATCATTACTTTCTTGCATATCTTTTATTCATTTGTTCTATATATCTCTATATCACCGCCTATATCTCTTGTTTCCCTTTCCCCTGACTCTCAGTCTGAAGAAGGGTCTCAACCCGAAATGTCACCCATTCCTTTTCTTGAGAGATGTTGTTTGACCCGCTGAATGACACCAACTTTTTGTACCTAATCATTTGGTAATCAGCTTTCTTTTCTTTTCATCAATTACTCACAAATTCAAGTAATCCACGAAACTGGTAAAACAGCTGACCATAATTTGTTTTAATTTCTGCAATGAGATTTCTCCTGTTTAATTTTTGCTTCCACCAATGCCCAAAGATGAATTTTTAATTCCAGGGGATCTGGAGAGTTGTTAACTTTGCTCCAAAACAGATTGCATCAGATTCTTACATTCAGCAACTAGAAACTAGGTTTTGTTTAATCCTGGCTATACCTGAATGCAGGTCCAAAAGGTGAAAAACGAGGATGTTTCTACTTTCTCCATGGAGATAAAAATATACCCGACTTAATCTGGTGAGTGCACTTCAGCATTCTTTGATGTAAAACTCTCTGTCATCTTTTATTTAAAGAGGATTTAAGAGTTCATCCCAAAACCTGCTTTCTTTTAAATAATGAAACCTAGATTCCTTTGGTCTCTTAAGTAGACTGTGCAGTGTAGACAGGTATTTTTAATATTAGTTGATCCACAGGGAACCGCATTGAATACTGTGGACAGTTATAGACTCTGTGTGTTATATAAAATTCTGTCTATTGGGTCACACCTAAAATTAATCCAAGCAGTTCTGGAAGTTTTCCAGAACCCTGCAGGATTTGATTCCCATTAACACTCGGTTTAACTTCGCTGTTAAATGATTACCATGATGTTTTAATGAAGAAAATACCTTTCAATGCTGAACGTTTTTCAGCGTGGTGAGCAATTTTTGCTTTTGTTTAACCTTACAGTGTTGCCACTGCTGGCAACTAGATTTGTCCTCTTTTTTTCTGGCGGTTCGGATTTCTCTCACACTTCAATCGAGGCTGCCGTTCGCTTCCCTCCTTTCCCAAAGATAGTCAAAGGAAAAGAGAGAACTTCTGTTTCCATATCCTCGTTTGCCACCGCAGGCCATTATAGTGAATAAAAATACTCTACGCAATGTAGTCACTGCCATAGGGTCAAGAACGTGACAGCCAATTTCCACACAGCAGGAACCCACAAAGTGATCAGTAAGATTGTTTTTTTTCATAGAGATATTAGTTGAGGAAATGGGGAATGAATTGGATTAGATTGCCAAAGTTGCTAAAGAGAGTAAGGCTATCAAATTATACAGCAGAATGTAGATCAACGACAGAAATGGGCAGAAAAAAATGTAGATGGAGCTTAATCCAAGTAAGTCAAGTGTTGTATTTTGAGAGGTCGAATGAAAGGGGAAGGTAACTGGTTGATGGCAAGATGTTTAACAACAATGAGGAATCTTGGAGTTCATGTCCATAGCTCTCTGAAAGTGGCAACACTAGTAGATAGAGAGGTAAAGAAGGCGTATGGTATGCTTGGTCGGGGCATGGAAAATAAGAATCAAGAAGTCATGATGCAGCTCTGTAAGGATGGAGGGATATAGATCTTATGCAGGCAGATTACATTAGTTTATCTTGGCATCATGTTGGGCACAGAAGGGCCTGTTCCAGTCCTGTTCTTTTCTATGTTCCATGTTCTAGAAGTATTTATCCAAGCTCTAGTATTCATAGCCAACTCAAAAATTATAGCCACAACCTTGTAAGATTTATACTTCAGTTGCAAACGTTTTATGAGCAATCTTAGTTTCTGTAATATTGGTAACCAAGCCAACTTATTGGCTTTCTGCCCTGGTTTGAATGGAAAATACTCAGTTCGGTTTAGAACTCAGCCACTGCAACTGCATGAACCAAGATTTGATTACTGGCCTATGCTTAGTTAAATGATCTTGGCTGAATTTCACAGTTTGTTGGCCAAAGTTCTTATGGCTTACTTATTATTGACTTCTCTGAAAATACACATTTGTAGACCTCATAAAGGGACAGGGTTAGGCTTGGCTGTGATGTTTCTTCCACACACTTGAATAGCCAATTAATCTGACAACATTTTATTTTTGTCTTCAATAGCTTCATTTGGCTTCATGGCTGCCTCACCCCTACCCGATCTCTGTAGCATCTTTCAGCCATGAGATTGCTGTACTCTCCGACCTCCGGCACCTTCTCATCCCCACTATTAATTGCTCTACCATTACGACCCATGCCTCCCCACACCTTTGGACCTAAGCTCTCAAACTCACCCTCCGACACCTTTCTGAATCTCTCTCACCTTCCCTCTTGATGATATTTAAAAGGCCTTTGGGCAGGTACATGGATATGGAAGGCCAAGAGGGATACAGGCCTAATGTGGGCAAATGGGATTAGCATAGATAGGCATCACTGTGAGAAAGATAGGTTAAAACAGCCTGTTTCTGTGCCATCGACGTGTTTGGCCCATATCCCTCTCAACTTTTCCAATCTACGTACCTGTCTTAATATCTTTTAAATGTTGTTTCAATTTTTTACAAGCTCTATCGTATTGTTCTATCGTGTCTTATCGAGAGTACCTGCCTCAACTACCCCCTCGGTCTGAAGAAGGGTCTCTCCCATTCCTTCTCTCCAGAGATGCTGCCTGACCCGCTGAATTACTCCAGCATTTTGTGCCTACCCCCTCTGGCAGCTCGTTCCATATACCTACCACCCTTGTGTGGAAAAAGTTGCCCAGCAGGTTCCTATTAAATCTTTCCCTTCTCGACTTAATCTCTATCCTCTGGTTCTTGATTCTCATACTCTGGGTAAAAGACTCATTTACCATTTGCATTTACTGTATCTATTTGTCTTGTGATCTTCCACACCTCTAAAAGATCACCCCTCATCCTCCTGCGTTCCAAGGAATAAAGTCCTAGCCTGTTCAACGCCGACCTATAGCTCAGGCCCTCGAGTTCTGAAGGTCCCGAAAGTAGTGATTTAAACTTTTTCTTCCACTCTTTAGGAAATTACAGTGTGGATTGCAACAACTTGTTGCACTAATCAAATCTTCTCATTATCTCTCAATTTATTTTGGTAATTAGTAAGGATTCCATTCTGGAGCAGAAACTCATATTAATTGAAATTACCCAGAGTTACAGTAAAAAAGTAGGTACTTTGTAGTTTTTTAAAAATATACTTTCCAGATAATTGAAACTTCAATTGTTTTTAATGGTGTCTCTTCATGTCTATTGGAAGCTGATTGGAAAGGTATTGACCTGAATGACATGTCCTAGACTCCATCTTGTCTCCTTATCATAATCTGTAACATTCCATATGTGGACTCAGCAACTTAAAGCCCAGTCCCACGGTACGAGTTCATTCCAAGAGTTCTCCCGAGTTTGCCCTGATTCGAACTCGGAGATTTACGGTAATGGCCACTTGTCGGTACTCGGGGCTCTCGTGGACATTTTTCAACATGTTGAAAAATCTTCTCGAGTCTTCCCGAGCTTACCTGCCGTTAGCGAGTCTTCCCGAGTACCTGCCGTTAACGTTACGAGCCGTTAAGAGACGTCCCCGAGCTCCGATGTACCCGCTACATTCATTCTCCGTGCTTACTACGAGTTTGATTTTTTTAAAACTCGGGAGAGCTCTTGGAATGAACTCGTACCATGGGACAGGGCTTTAACACAATCTCCCTTGATCCATGTTTAGCTTTAAAGTATTTTGGGGAAACATGGAATAAAGGTCAAGGCTTACAGTTGCAAAAGAATAGCAAATTACGTGATAAAATCATGGTTTATGGGCTTGGGCCCCTCAACTTTGGGTTTTAAAACCATTCAGATAATCACATTCTCTTATCTGGAGGTCTCGGGTAAGAACGAACGGAGAGCCTTGAGATAGAAACAGCAAAGAAAAAGAAAAACTGTACTTCAAATTTCCAAAGGAATATCACCAGGAAGCATTGCTGCGCATTGAAAGATGCTGCAATTTTTCTAAAGATATAATTTCAAAATTGAGATGAAGAGAATTCTATGGGACATGGTTACAGAAATAAAAGTAGCCAGATTAAGCTCAACTACTATGCCTTTGTGATTTAATTGAATAGAGCAACAGGTTTAAGGGGCTGAATGTTTTTTTGCATTTACAAACATTCCATGAAAAAAAAATGGATTTGTAAATTGATCAGTCTGGTCTTTGATTCAAGTTCAATATTGTTGAAAACCTGATTGTATTATTGTATGTAGTTCAACACACAATAGACTCAAGAACACGATTCAGCATTGGGCAGGCCTTAAATGATCGCTCCCACTAATGTACCTTGGTCACTCAGAAACAATTTCTAGTTCATTGTGCTGTATTTAAATAGGAAAGTATCCAATAAGCTAACCTCTAGGGCTGGCAAAGAATTCCAAACAGCAGTACCATAACATCAATAATCAGACTCAGAAAGGCTTTGATCATAATCTGTTGTCTCTGATCCTCATCCCCTACGCTTGTGATGACAAGATTGTGCTACCACCTACAAGGGTAGCACACTGAAATAAACCTATTTCATCTGCAAAGGTTTATTGATGTTTGTGGTCAAGAATAGTTACAAGCTCACAGCTAGACAGCAGTCTGGGCAAAGAGTGATTTCACTACTAATATTACAAGCAACCCTGCGCAACTATGATTAAATCCAGTTGCACCCAAGAAAATATTTGCCAAATTCACTTTGGCAGGCACTTCATGTTATTATCTTTCCTGCGTTACAAAAGTAACTATACTTCAAAATTGCTTTATTGGCTAAAAAGTATGTTGAGATGTCCCCAAGGTCATAAAAAGCTTTATAAAAAAGGAAATTCTTTCTTTAGAATTCAGAATAGCACAGTAAGGAAATGGGCATTTCAATCAATTGTGCCAACACCTGTAAACAAAAGCAAAGTTTAAAAAAAAACTACAGATGCTAGAACTCCAAAATAGAATAGAAACTGCAGGATAAATATCAATAGGGTCTGGCAGCATCTGTGGAGAAATCTTGATTCAGGTTCTTCCTCTACATGGGTTAATCTCTCCATTGACGTGATATTCTCCTTTGTTTTGCAGATTATATAAATAATTTATCAATCGGCATCATGCATACTCTTGGCCCATATGTAGAATTTCTTTCCAGCCTCTCATGTTGCCATCCAAAGTACTTACAACAAAGGTTGTAAGTATCATTCTACCTATCCTGCACTCCACTCTTTTACTTCCATCCGATGGCCATTGAACATTTCCAACCTTGCTTTGTGCAGCTCACAACTTTTAATTGCATGTGAATAAGCATTCAAATCAGTTAGTTACATTGTCACCTGTTTAATCAACCTAGCCTAATTTGTCTCCTACAAGTTGGTGGTCATGTGAACATAAAGATCACAAAGTATGCTGCTCAGTATAAACATCCATTTTAATTGTTTACTATAACAACCTTCCGTGAACCTCTTTTGTTCTGCTTTATAAAACATCATATAATAAAATGTTTAAGAAAGAACTGCAGATACTGGAAAAATCAAAGGGAGACAAAAATGCTGGAGAACCTCAGCGGGTGAGGCAGCATCTATGGAGAGAAGGAATGGGCAATGTTTCAGGTCGAGACCCTTCTTCAGACCTGAAATGTCGCCCATTCCTTCTCTCCATAGATGCTGCCTCACCCACTGAGTACTCCAGCATTTTGTGTCCACCTTCGATTTTACCAGCATCTGCAGTTCTTACTTACACATTATATATAATTCATGTTTTTGTGTGTTATCTAAGTTAACGTGCCTGTGATGCTGCTGCAAGCAATACTTTCATTGTACCTGTACCGTACTTGTGCAGATGACAAAAAACGTAACTTGACGAGGTAAAACTACAGTCATCCGTTCCCAACTATTGAACGGTTGGAACTGCATTAGTTTAGTGGATGTAGGAAGACAATATAAATTATTCCTATTGAAGCAAAGAGCCATTTTGCTTTAAATTACACAGCAATTGGGTTCAATGGTCCTCCGATAAACAAGGTAATTCAGTCTTTGGGGAGTGATTTGCTGAATCAGGCATGAAGACTTTGCTGAGGTTGGATTTTAAATGACGCATTCCAGTCTACACCAAATAAATGCTGTTAGCTGCCCTGAGTAATGAGCCCATTCGTTTAAGTCACATGGTCATCTGTCTCAGCGAGCAGATGAGGTAATAGCTTCTACTGGGTCTGATGTTGAGGGCAGTCTTGATGCACTCAGAGAATCTCTCAATAGCTTGTATCAAGGGCTTTGTTAACCTGTTAAGCTCAAACACCAAGGTTCATGTGAGCACAATTTACAAGGTCACTGAAAACCAAAGTATAGCATCAAAGTAGCATGTGTCGGATGATATGAGGTGAAGATTCATAGCTGGAGTTCCTATTTACACACAATAGGAACAGTAAGTTGCTGCATTAGTAAACCTGCTGGAAACTTTTTCGCTCATTTGCACAAATAATATTAATCTATGTATCCACTCCACTAAATCCTGAAAAATATTGGATGAATGTAAAGCTTGCACCTAATAACTCACATTTGTTCCAATTTTTTTACAGCCACTTTGAAAGTGAAGTCACTAGCAAAATGTAGGAAACAATGTTGTTTAAATAAATTGTCC
Organism: Malacoraja senta; assembly: GCA_038087875.1. Taxonomy (NCBI): domain Eukaryota; kingdom Metazoa; phylum Chordata; class Chondrichthyes; order Rajiformes; family Rajidae; genus Malacoraja; species Malacoraja senta. The sequence continues at coordinate 24,763,529 of CM075988.1, forward strand.
ACATTTTCATGTTCCAAGATGTACCTTTGTAATAATCTGTTTTAGCTCGTAATTAAATACCCTTCAAAAGATCTTGCAGTATTTGATTAGCTTGGTTGATAATAGCTTCACCTTCATGGATTGGAACATTCACGAGCACACTGAAATCCTTCTTCTTTTGCATCTTTGACTACAGAACCAGTATCTCAGTTTCCTTTGATGATCTCTTCTATGAGTTGCCTGACATTTTCCGATGTTAAATTACTTGTATGAATGCAACTTGTTATTTTTGTCACGCCTCGCCAAGGTTGAAATTAGACATATTTATTCCTACTTCATATATTTAGCTAATGTATTTTCTTTGGCATTGCTCTTGATACTTTGGAGAACCTATTATCTAATAACAGTAACATTATTCTTTACAGTAATGTTCCTTAAGTGTAAAGTGGCCTGTTCCTTTAAGACCACAGTTTCAATGCAATAAAAGTGGCACATTCAGTGGCCTCTTAGAGGTTAATTGTTGCTTATGAAGGAAGTTGAACAGATTGACAGGTATTTGGAAATTCCTGGCTCTGTAACTTGAATAAACCATCAAATGACTGGCCCTTTTCTCAATGCCTATTATTAGCAATTTAAAATGTGATCCCTGAAGTTTAATGGGTTTACCTCACCTTTGTGCAGTATGTCTCACATTCAAGATATTAATTCAAATTTTTAATCAGGAATGATATGTTTTACTGCTCAAAAACATAGTAAAACATAAAGCAACATAGAATCACACAAGACCAAAGGAGGCCTTCGGTTCACTTCACTTCTTTTGGCTTTTTGCAAGGATTATTTGATTATTTCTATTCTTTGCTTTTCCCCATGGATCTGAAAAGTTTCATTGATAAACATTTATCATCTTGAAAGTTACAAATGAATCTGGGACTGGCTCCCAGTACATGCCACAATGGTGACAAATTATCTCCATATCTCCCCCTTCATTCTTTTAACAAAGACCACAAATTTGTGTTCTCTGATTATCAATTGTCCTGAAAATGTTTTTTAAAAAACACACTGTCATTAAAACTCCATTTTACTTTGAATGCTTCTATTAAAGTTCACCTTCGTTGTCCCAATAAGTACACTTCTGGTCTCATCAGTTAATTGACCCAACTGAATTTTTCTCATCCCAAGTCCCTTTCAGGGCAGGAAAATTAAGGGCAGTTATTGGACTTCTTTAGAGAAATTTCAGTTAGAACCTTCTTGATCGAATGCCTTAAAATGAGGCATAGGAGCTATGCTTAAATGGAAACATGGAAAGACTGCTCTGTTATCTAATATTGATATTAAAATATGTTTGGGACAAATAAGCAGAGAATGGTTGGATCTACACTGCAGCTTACACAACTCCAGAATGTGCAATGCCAATAGCCTACTATAAAAGTGTACTTTCAAAGTGTAAGTAGAAATCACAGAGTCAATTTGCTTGCAACAAGCTCCTACAAATAGCAATGCAAAAATGATCAGATGTTTTTCAGTAATGTTGACTAAGGGATCAAATGTGGGCCAGGATCATGAATAATTCATCTCAAGAGTACAAAGAAATTACATTTTATGATCTCAAAAGGACACAGACCTACTTTTCCCTCTTTACATAAAGAACCAAAATCCTTTGGCTCTTTATGTAAAGTGAAGAATGATCTTGTGAATGAAGCATTTCATGCAGAACAATCAAGCCAAACTTAAAATTTTTTTAAAAACTGTTGTATCTGGCGAAAGTTTCAAAAACAATGTGTGAACAAAATCTGTCACACAAGATCTATTTGGTGTATTGCAGAATAACAGATGCTCCTTGGTTTTAATGAGAGACAAATCTTTTCTCAACAGTGGAACAGTGGCTTCTGTGTGGATTGATCCTGAACAGCCCACAAAGGAAATAATTCCCTAAGGTCTGGTGTATCTCAGCCTGCCGCAGGATGCATGGAAGAGATTTCTGGTGTTTTGATAGAAAATTTCAAAACTTCGCTGGCTACAGACGAGGTACCAGAAGACTGGATAACAGTGAAGGCAAGAATGGCAGCAGGGATAAGCCAGGTAATTATGGACCTGTGTGTCTAACATCAATGGTAGAGAAATTTTTGAGAACAATTCCAAGGGACTGAATATAACTGCAATTGGAGGACCAGGGATTGGTCGAGAATAGTTGGCATGGTTTTGTTAAGCGGAGGACTTGGCTGACTTATTTGCTTAGATTTTTTGAAAAGGTAACAAAGTGTGACAATCAGGGTAGTTTAATTGATGGCGTCCACATGGACTGTGGAAAGGTTTTGTGTAAAGGTTTTGAATGGGTAACATAGGGAGGCAGGCCCAAAAGAGCCATAAGTTCCAGGGCAATTTGGCAAACTAGAAATGAAACTGCCATTTGCACTTGTGTACACAGAGTTCCACGCTGAGACCCTTGTTGATGGCTTTATATATTAACAATCTGAATGTGAATGTAGGAAGTAGGTTTGTAAGTTCGCGGATGACACATAAATCAGAAGTATTGTTGGTGGTGAAGAAGATTTTTGTAGGCTACAAGATGAAGTTGATTGTGTAAATGGACAGAACAATAGCAGATGGAGTTTAATCCTAACAAGAGCAAGCAATGCAGGTTGGAAGAACTAATAAGGCTTGAACGTGCACGATGAATGGTAGGACCTAAGGGAGTATTGAGGAAGAGAAAGTAATCAGTGTACAAGTCCAAGGCTCCCTAACTGTGGCAGGACGTATAGGTGGTGAAGAAGGTGCATGGGCCACTTTTCTTCATTAGCTGGGCAATGAAATATAAGCACATCAAGATTATAGTACATTCTTATAAAACATTAATTCAAGCACAGCTGGAGTAAAATGTTTAAATCTGGTCACCACATTCTAGGAAGGACATGATTGCACTGGAAAGCATACAGATGATTCTCTAGTATTCTGCCTAGGTATGAAATATTTTTGTTATAAGTATAGGCTGGAAAGACTAGGTTTGTTTTTCTTGGAACAGAAATCTAATAGAGGTATACAGGATTATGAGAGGAATAGATAGGGTGTGTAGTGGGAAACCTTTCTCTACAGTAGAGGTACTTCAAGTTGGAGGCATGGGTTGCAGAGAAATGGTCTGGAGATGAAATGTCAAATAACTTTTTCACCCATAGAGTGGCTGGTTTATCGAATGCCTTGGCTGAATAGGTGGTGGGGGCATCACTCTCAATACACTCAAGAGATATCTACGCAATGACTTAAATCACCATTGCTTTGAAGGCTACAGATCGAGTGCTGGTAAATGGTACCTGAAGGTTGGCATGGACATGATGAGCTGAAGGACCTGTTTCTGTGCTGTAAGGCTCTATGGTGTTATCAGTGACCTCCCCATTTGTGAAGAGGTCATTGAGTTAATTTAATCATTATGACTCCATCTTCAATGTAAATGAGCTCATATGTTTCTTTTTCATTTTTGCCGCAGGGTAAAAATATATTTTGTATTTAGCAACTTATATGAGGCAATGGTTGGATCAGTGCTTTTATAGGTCTTGTGGTGATTTGTCACCAGATGATTGCATAGTTAACTGGTCCATCCAATTTCTTTTAATAGCATCTGCACATTTTCTGAAATAATCCAGACATTTTATGATTTTAAAAGGGAGAATGAGAAATCAAATTCAGGGAAATTTGTTCACTATAGTGAAGGATTTTGAAGCCAGGTTAAGAAAAAAAGGATTTGCATGTTAGAATTAAAACCAGGCAGAATAATTTGCATTCATATAAGAATTTAAGCATGGTAATATGTCCCAAGGCGCAGTAATAATGAAACAGAATATAGTCAAATTTAAGGGAAAACGATCAAAACTTGGTCAAAAATGGTGAAAAAAAGGCCATTTAAAGAAAAGGAGAATACTAGCACTGAGAACTTAGGTTGGTGAAGACTTAGCCACAAATGGTGCAGCAATTAAAGTTGTGGATTTATGAGAAACCAAAATTGATAGAGTGTGGAGAGGGCCAGAAGAGATTTCAGAAATATCAGGCTACTGAAATAAGTTCCCAATTTTGACATTTTATAATGTCCTATACCGTGACGTTTTAGAAGAGTTGCAAATGGCTGTGGTAAATAGGTTCATGGTGAGATTTGGGTTGAGAGCAAAAGGCATGAGGATACCACTGGCAACTTGCCCCTATTGTGGCAAATAGCCTCCTTCAGTGCTGCCAATTTTGACATTTTAATTTGTCCTATACCGTGACGTTTTGGAAGAGTTGCAAATTTCCACCATACTTTGTGTGAGGAAGTGCTTCCTGATTAGATTATTGAATCACTCTTCAGGTTGTCCCCATGCTTTAGATTCTCTCACCAGAAGAAACAGTGTCTCTGTGTCCCCATAGAAATTTACCCCGAGTTACTGCTAAACATGCTCTTTTGTAGCAGCCTGACTTTGTATTTGGCATTTGAAATCCAGTTCCATTGATTTCAATGCCATGAATTTCAGGTGGAATACAACAACCTGGTGTTGCTATATAGTTCATTGAGCGCTATTGGCTCTGATTGAATTTGAAGGCATGTATCGCTTAAATATCTTGAACAGCTTCTACAGTGAAGGGAATCATTCTAATCTGACTAGCAACATCCACCATGGTCAGATAACCTACGAATTCTCATTATCCCAATAAATTCTCTGCCTCAGAGGGCGGTCGAGGCCAGTTCTCTGGATACTGTCAAGAGAGAGCTAGATAGAGCTCTTGAAGATAGCGGAGTCAGGGGATATGGGGATAAGGCAGGAACGGGGTACTGATTGGGGATGATCAACCATGATCACATAGAATGATCACACTGAATGATCCGGCTCGAAGGGCCTACTCCTGCACCTATTGTCTATTGTCTATTGTCTATAAATGCCCAGTAAACATAAAAGCATAAGAGCGGTCACGGTGGCACAGCGGTAGAGTTGCTGCCTTACAGCAAAATGCAGCGCCCGAGAACCGGGTTCGATCCTGACTAAGGGTGCTGTCTGTATGGAGTTTGTATGTTCTCCCCGTGATCTGCGTGGGTTTTCTCCGAGTTCTTCGGTTTCCTCCCACACACCAAAGACGTACAGATTTGTAGGTTAATTGGCTTGATTAATTGGCTTGATAAAAATGTAAAATGGTCCAAGTTGGCGATATGCAGAGTACTGCCCTGCGGACTACAAAATTCAGAAGGTTCAGAAGGAGCACTCACTGAATAGGAAATAGGGGCTATTTAGTTCCAATTGTTACAATAGGCTTTTTTTTCAAAGCATAAAGACTCCAGTATTAAGTTATGCCCCTGTTTAGTTTTTCACAAAAAGTGGAAAGTGCAAGTGTTTGGTATTAACATGGTGGATAATGTTGTGGTTATTTACTAACACCGAATGAGATAAATATCTCCAATGTTTCTGCCACCTGTAAGATCTTGCTTGTGAAATTAAGGTGGAGAATCTCGTTTAAGGCACAATTTATCTTTTACACAAAAGCCTTGATATGGTGGTATTTTTGGATAAACTTTAATACAGTAGAACTGTTGATCTTCAGTGGGAAACTGAGAATGAAAGTTAGTATTGTAGAAAGGAACCAAATTACAATGAAATTACAATGTAATCCCAAATTACAATGAAATAGATTGTTTCAGTGCGGAATCAGAATAGTTGGGAATCAAAACCTCATATTGGCTTCATCCACCATCAAAAGTAACTTGTAAATCAGTAGCACCTTGAATGGGGTAGAGCTTAAACAATGTAAGAGAACATTGCATAATGTCAGAGATTAGGAGCTTGAAGTAGGCTATCCAGCGCATTGAACCTCCATTCAAAAATATATTGGTTGACTTTCTACCTATGCCCAATTTTTGCCAATCCAGATTCTTGGATTCCCTTAATATCCAGAAATCTATGGACCTCTATTTAGAGCAAGCTCACTGAAGGAGCCTCTTTTGTTCTCGAGGGTAGAGAATCTCAAAGATTCAGCACTCTCTGAGTGAAAAATTTCTCCTTATCACATTAATAAATGGCCTATCTCTTTTCTTGAGATTGTGGCCCCTCATTCTATCTTGCATCCAACCTGTCAAGCCATGCAATAACTTTGTAAGTTTCAAAGATGTCACCTCTCATTCATCTAAATGTTATAGAATAAAGGCCAACTCTACTCAGTTTCTCCTCATGTTAATCACCTGCCATCCCCGGAACCAATCCAGTGAATCTTCGCTTCAGTTCCTCTATAGCTAGTGTATCTTTTATTTTGTTAAGGAGTCAAAATTGTAAACAATATTCTCAGCACGATCTCACAAATGCCCTATATTTCTGCAATAAATGTACACAAATCTTGTCACACTTACTCTGTTTTTTAACTATTTTGTGCACCAAATGGATGACCTCACATTTTTCTACATTGTGTTCCACCGGCCATGTTCTTGTCCATTCACTTATCTGGCCCATATCTTCTTCAAACCTCTTTACATCCTCCTCGTTATTTTTGTGTCATCACCAAACTTGGAAATATAATATTTGGTTACCTTGGCTGAATGATTGATTTAGATTGAGAATAGCTGAGGCTCAAGTACTAACCTGTGCAGTCCGTCCGTAATCAGTGTTTAGAAAATTCCAGTTTATTCTCAATTTTTGCTGCTGTAGAACCAAATCTGCCACCAGGCCTCCTGGAGGTAAATTTAGCCAAATAGGCAAAATCTTGGTCAAAGAAACAAAGTGTTGGAAGAGAAGGAAAACCAAAGTAGAGAGGCTGAGAGGTTTATGGAGGGATTTCTAGACCTTTGGTTGAGACAATCAGGGTGAGGTGTAAAAGTGGGTACAATTGGAGGAGCCTGAAGATATTGGAGGATTGTAGAGGAAGTTATAGAGGAACAATACTGAAAAAACTAAACTTGATCCTAGAAGTCAAGCAACATAACGTTGTTCGGTTAAAACAAGAGACAAATTGTTCAAGATGAAGGGGCATCTTCCAAATCGATGTTTACAGCAATAAAAGACAAATGTCTTCAAGTGTCAATCATGTGTATAGGTATTCTGATTTAATGGGTTATTGCACATTACTGGGTTTTGGAAGCAGAGTCGAAGACAAATCGCACGCATTATCAGTCTTGGCATGCAGTACACCTATACCATTTACCAGACTATGTCCTCGACGTATAAATCTTTTCAGGAAGATTACTTGTGAATGCAATTCGATCAGTGGAAAATCCATTTGCAGATAGTTGCCGTACAATTAACTCAGCTTGTTCTAGCCATTAACCAAAAACCAGTCAAACTGCTGAATATAATCCTAGATACCCAGGAGCTAGTGGGAAAAACAAGCTAGATTTTTGCTATTGAACAAAATATAACCCTTAGTTTTCACTGGAACATGTTTTAAACAGAACATGATGACACTTGAATATTTTTTTCTCATGGAAGGTATTTGAAAAGGAATCAAACTATCAGTATAGTGTTTAAGAAAGAGATCTCTTATGGACAATCCATCTACAGAAATGTATACAATACTGGAATGCGACCAATAATCAGAAGGCTAGGAATGGCTAAGATACCGCAGAAAAGTGCTGGAAGCATTCATCATATCAGACAGCGCCTGTGGAGAGAGAAATAGAATTAATGTTGCAGATCCACAACCCTTCATCAGAAATGGAAAAGCTAGAAATGACTCAACAAAAACAACCATGTTATATTCCAGAGTTTGCAATCAGTATCAAGCTATTCTCTTGATAGACTCAAATAGAGAATGCTATTAGACAGTGTGTGAGGCAGGAGGCAGAGAAGGAAAGCACTCAGACCCAACATGTAGGGGGGAAAGAAGAAAACAATAATAAACAGAGAATAAGAGGTGGTGGGGTTCTTAAATGGGTGAGCAGAGAAACAGAGGGGTGTAAAATGCGGGCGGAAGCAATAGGTAGCAAGGTGAAAGGTAAAAGTGGCAGGCAGACAAATCCAGGGCAAAAATCAAAAAGAGCCACTTTTCAACATAATTGTATAAGGGGTAAGAGCGTTGTAAAAACAAGCCTGAAGGCTTTGTGTCTCAATGCAAGGAGCATTCGTAATAAGGTGGATGAGTTGAACGTGCAGATAGCAATTAATGATTATGATATAGTTGGGATCACGGAGACATGGCTCCAAGGTGACCAAGGCTGGGAGCTGAACATCCAGGGATATTCAATATTCAGGAGGGATAGAGAGAAAGGAAAAGGAGGTGGGGTAGCTTTGCTGGTTAGAGAGGAGATTAACGCAGTGGAAAGGAAGGACATTAGCTTGGAGGATGTGGAATCGGTATGGGTAGAGCTGCGAAACACTAAGGGGCAGAAAACGCTGGTGGGTGTTGTGTACAGGCCACCTAGCAGTAGTAGTGAAGTTGGGGATGGCATCAAACAGGAAATTAGAAATGCGTGCAACAAAGGCAAAACAGTTATAATGGGTGACTTCAATCTACATATAGTTTGGGTGAATCAAATTGGCAGGGGTGCTGAGGAAGAGGATTTCTTGGAATGTATGAGGGATAGTTATCTAAACCAACATGTAGAGGAACCAACGAGAGAGCAGGCTATTCTAGACTGGGTATTGAGTAATGAGGAAGGGTTAGTTAGCAGACTTGTTGTGCATGCCCCCTTGGGCAAGAGTGATCATAATATGGTTGAGTTCTTCATTAGGATGGAGAGTGACATTGTTAATTCAGAAACAACGGTTCTGAACTTAAAGAAAGGTAACTTTGAGGGTATGAGACGTGAATTGGCCAAGATTGACTGGCAATTAGTTCTAAAAGGGTTGACGGTGGATATGCAATGGAAGGCATTTAAAGACTGCATGGATGAACTACAAAAATTGTTCATCCCAGTTTGGCAAAAGAATAAATCAAGGAAGGTAGTGCATCCGTGGATAACAAGGGAAATCAGGGATAATATCAAAGCAAAAGATGATGCGTACAAATTAGCCAGAAAAAGCAGCATACCAGAGGACTGGGAGAAATTCAGAGACCAGCAGAGGAGGACAAAGGGCTTAATTAGGAAAGGGAAAATAGATTATGAAAGGAAACTGGCAGGGAACATAAAAACTGACTGCAAAAGTTTTTATAGATATGTGAAGAGAAAGAGATTAGTTAAATCAAATGTAGGTCCCTTGCAGTCAGAAACAGGTGAATTGATCATGGGGAACAAGGATATGGCAGACCAATTGAATAACTACTTTGGTTCCGTCTTCACTAAGGAAGACATAAATAATCTGCCGGAAATAGCAGGGGGCCGCGGGTCAAAGGAGATGGAGGAACTGAGTGAAATCCAGGTTAGTCGGGAAGTGGTGTTGGGTAAATTGAATGGATTAAAGGCCGATAAATCACCAGGGCCAGATAGGCTGCATCCCAGAGTACTTAAGGAAGTAGCTCCAGAAATAGTGGATGCATTAGTGATAATTTTTCAAAACTCTTTAGATTCTGGAGTAGTTCCTGAGGATTGGAGGGTAGCAAACGTAACCCCACTTTTTAAGAAGGGAGGGAGAGAGAAAACGGGGAATTACAGACCAGTTAGTCTAACATCGGTAGTGGGGAAACTGCTAGAGTCAGTTATTAAAGATGGGATAGCAGCACATTTGGAAAGTGGTGAAATCATTGGACAAAGTCAGCATGGATTTACGAAAGGTAAATCGTGTCTGACGAATCTTATAGAATTTTTCGAGGATGTAACTAGTAGAGTGGATAGGGGAGAACCAGTGGATGTGTTGTATCTGGACTTTCAGAAGGCTTTCGACAAGGTACCACATAAGAGATTAGGATACAAACTTAAATCACACGGTATTGGGGGTTCAGTATTGATGTGGATAGAGAACTGGCTGGCAAACAGGAAGCAAAGAGTAGGAGTAAACGGGTCCTTTTCACAATGGCAGCCAGTGACTAGTGGGGTACCGCAAGGCTCAGTGCTGGGACCCCAGCTATTTACAATTTATATTAATGATCTGGACGAGGGAATTGAAAGCAACATCTCCAAGTTTGCGGATGACACTAAGCTGGGGGGCAGTGTTAGCTGTGAGGAGGATGCTAGGAGACTGCAAGGTGACTTGGATAGGTTGGGTGAGTGGGCAAATGTTTGGCAGATGCAGTATAATGTGGATAAATGTGAGGTTATCCACTTTGGTAGCAAAAACGGGAAGGCAGACTATTATCTAAATGGTGGCCGATTAGGAAATGGGGAGATGCAGCGAGACCTGGGTGTCATGGTACACCAGTCATTGAAAGTAGGCATGCAGGTGCAGCAGGCAGTGAAGAAAGCGAATGGTATGTTGGCCTTCATAGCAAGAGGATTTGAGTATAGGAGCAGGGAGGTTCTACTGCAGTTGTACAGGGTCTTGGTGAGACCACACCTGGAGTATTGCATACAGTTTTGGTCTCCAAATCTGAGGAAGGACATTATAGCCATAGAGGGAGTGCAGAGAAGGTTCACCAGACTGATTCCTGGGATGTCAGGACTTTCATATGAAGAAAGACTGGATAGACTTGGCTTATACTCGCTAGAATTTAGGAGATTGAGAGGGGATCTTATAGAAACGTACAAAATTCTTATGGGGTTGGACAGGCTAGATGCAGGAAGATTGTTCCCGATGTTGGGGAAGTCCAGGACAAGGGGTCACAGCTTAAGGATAAGGGGGAAATCCTTTAAGACCGAGATGAGGAAAAACTTTTTCACACAGAGAGTGGTGAATCTCTGGAACTCTCTGCCACAGAGGGTAGTTGAGGCCAGTTCATTGGCTATATTTAAGAGGGAATTAGATGTGGCCCTTGTGGCTAAAGGGGTCAGGGGGTATGGAGAGAAGGCAGGTACGGGATACTGAGTTGGATGATCAGCCATGATCATATTGAATGGCGGTGCAGGCTCGAAGGGCCGAATGGCCTACTCCTGCACCTATTTTCTATGTATCTATGTATCTATGTATCCACACCATCACTGATCCACGCGAAAGCATCACAATGAACCATTTAACCATCCCATTGAAATGTTGTTGTGAAGTGCTTGCTCCGAGCAATGAGATCTGCAGTGCAACATGCCATACTGCTCGACAATGCAAGACTGTGAAAACTAGCCACTTAAAGAGATATTAGGATGTGATCAAAGCAGAAACTCTTAAGGAAGTGGAGCAGAGCAAGAGTTGGAGAGTGCTCATATAGAATCGCAGAAGTTCGGAATTCAAGGGGCTCGTTCAGTGCACCTTGATGGAATTCCAGAGTCTTGGGCCCTGACTGCCAAAGGCATGGCCTCCATTGGAGGCACTAAAGAAATTGGTGTGCAAGAAGCCAGAATAGTACTAATCCAGAAAGAGATTCCTCCAAGGTTAGAGAATGTTACAGAGGTTCTGTGGGGGGCAAAGAAAAAGAAGAATTTGAACACAGGAATGAAAATGTGGAAATTGAAGACAATATCTCCACCAGTAAAATCAGCTGTCCTTCATGGTGGGGTAAAAATTGATCTGCTGGGAGTCCGATAATGTTCATAAAGCTCTAATTCATTTCAGTAAATTTAATCAAATCTTCTGAACATTTAAGGCACTTTATTTGTTTGCTGAAAAAATGAGTATCATTCTTAAGCTACACAACGTGGCTAATTTGAGTCATTTGACTTCTTTGGATTGAAAGATTTACAAAAATCTCGTTAAGATTAAAAATCCTAACATTTAAAATCTGCATACTCTGTACAAGCACTGACATAGTTAAGTTGGGCCAAAGGACCTTATTCTGTTCTAAAAGCTCTTGGTAGTGTTTAAGGAAATTGTCAACATTACACAACCTCATGTAAAATGCACTCAGAATGGATTTTCGATTAAAGGAATAGATTGAGTCAAAATATGCATTTATGCAAAAAGAGACTTAATTGGATCATTTGGTTGCAATTTAAAGCAGAAATGAGATTCCAAAAAGAAATTGTGGGATTGGAAAGGTACAAATCAGGTGGCATAGTGGCACAGTGGCACAGCTGGTTGTCCCACTGGCTCAGGTTATAGCAACTGGCTGCAATCCTGTTTCCAATGCTGTGTGTAAGGAGTTTGCACATTCATGTGGACTTCCTCTGAGTGTTCCAGTTTACTCCAACATCCTAATAATGTATGGTTAGTTAGCTTGATTTGCCACTGCAGATTGCTCCAAGGGTGTAGGTGAATAGTAGCGTCTGGGAGAAAATTATGGAAATGTGTGAAGAATAAAATGGGATTCATGCAAATGGAAGCTTAATGGTTGACTTGGACTCGGTGAGACAAAAAAATCATTTTTGGACATTTTCTTCCCCTCAACCTACTTTCCTTCCTCTAGCTTCACAATTTGCAAATCCTTTTGTCTCACACCTTCTGCATTTTCATCTCTGGCCCTTGCCCAACCATCTACCTCTCAAAAGCCCCCGCTCGTCTGTATCAACCTATTACTTGCCAGCTTTAATGTTTATTGCTTTATGTGTCATTCTTAACCGTCACTGCATATCATGTTGTCACTTGCGGGCGGAGCACCAAGGCAAATTCCTTGTATGTGAATACTTGGCCAATAAACTTATTCATTCATTCTTTGTCCTGCTCCTCACTTCCAGCTTTCTTCACCCCCCCCCCCACCCCCCAATCAATCTGAAGAAGAGTCCTGACCACAAATATCAACTATCTATGTTCTCTAGAGATGCTGCCTGACCCGCTGAGTTACTCCAACACTTTGTGTCTTTTTCATACACCAGCATCTGCAGTGCCTTCTTTCTACATAGATGATGTATTGTTTGGTTAAAGAAAATAATTGACAAGAGATTTAAAGAGGAAAGAGGTGGGCAGATTAAGGAAGATAATTACTATGTGTAAGGCTTTTGAAACCACAACCATTCATGTTGGAAATGTACAGAATGGCAGTACTTGAGAAGCACAGAGATCACAGGTTTTTGCCAGGCTGAAGGAGGGTGCTGAGACAGGCTTTTGAAACATGACCGCTAGTATTATAATTGAAATGTTACTGGACCAGGAGCCAAGGACAGTGGGTGGATGAATGAATGGAGGAACTCTTTATTTGTGGCTTCATAGCACAAACAAAATACTGGGAACTCTTTCACCTTTGTTTCTATGACTTTCTTTTCAAAACTCCATACACAATCTGTATTTGTTCTGCATCATATTGTAATTTGCATTTAGAGTCATACAACGTGGAAACAGTCCCTTCAGCTCAACCTGCCCACACTGACCGTGGTAGATTAACTTGTATTTTGATACATTTCTCAGTTCAAACACTTCATGGAACAATTGCCATTCACCTGATTGCCTACAGTAGGCAGGCTCGGTCTTGAACCTACATCCTTGATAATGTTATATCCCCTTACTGTTGTATTAGTGTGTCAACTTTGAACTTATCCCTAGTTCTTAATATGGAGGTAGATCGTATAGTCTTCTGGCCCCAAAACAAATTATTTTAACCATTGAGGCAAACGAAATGTAATGCTAACAAACATAGCTGGATGAAGTCTGAAGAAGGGTCCCAACCTGAAACATCACCTATGCATGTGTAAGAAGGAACTGCAGATGCTGGTTTAAACCGAAGATAGACACATACAGCTGGAGTAACTCAGCGGGACAGGCAGCATCTCTGGACTGAAGGAATGGGTGACATTTCGGGTCGATACCCTTCTTCAGACATCACCTATGCATGTTCTCCAGGGAGCTGTCAGACCCATTTAGTTACACTGGCACTTTATGTCTTTTTTTGTAACCCAGCATCTGCAGTTCCTTGTTCTGCATAGCTTAATGATTATCTGTTTTAGACCCATGCTGTTCCATATGACTATTCTTAAAGAACATCTGGTTTTCTAATTAGCTTCAAAACAAACTGTGGAAGAAGGAAAAATAATCACCCCGTATTAGTGATTATTAAAGAAAAGCATACTTGGTGTTTAACTGAATGTTCACTACAGTTGAATAGTGCACGAGATCTTATTGCTTTGGAATGACCATTTCAAGTATAAAATCATGAGAGGAATAGATCGGGTAAATGCACAGAGTCTCTTGCCCAGAGTAGGTGAATCGAGGACCAGAGAAAAAGAGAAAGAAAAGCCAAAGTTTGCTGGTTAAAAAAACTTGACCAGTTCACATTAAGAAATGCAACCAATGCAAAACTAAAGATAAACAGACATGTAAGTGGAGCCCCATGGAGTTTACATAATCCAGTCAGCCCAGTCTAATAAAACCATTAAAAAAAATCAAATAAAGCACAGTGTTCCATAGTCAAGGAATAGAAGCGAAAAGCAGAGAAGTTATGTTAAACTCAGACTAACCCCTGGTTAGACCACACTTGGAGTTCTGTGTCGTGGTTGATTTCCATTTTATAATAAATAATATAGAGGCTCTCGAAATGTGTTAAAATGATTGATAAGAATGTTACCAAAATCATTATGTTATATCAGGAAAGATTGAAAAAAGAGAATGTTCAGGGGTGATCCCTCAAAGAAATCTTTAAGATTATGAAAAGAAGTGATGAAAAAAACATTGAGAAAAATTTTCCAGTGGTGGAAGAGACTGGAATTAGGGACCTTGATTAAATTAGGACCCCAGAAGAACTCTACTCTCCTTCAAATTAGTACCATTCTATTGTTAAAGGCAACTGAACCATCCGACACAACAAGAGAGCAGTCCTGTAACCTCCCAAGGAATTAGTCAGAGAGATGAGCAGAGATGAGCCAAGGTTAATACTTCTATTTGTTTCTTTCTGTTGAGTGTGTAGTGTTTGTGAGTTAAATACAGTGACCAAAGGAGGAGGCGGTGGGGCAGGGGCTTGCCGACTAAGTCAACAGTTTACGATTGACATTTATGTTTACTTACTGTGTGGGATCCTTTATTGCTTCATGTATTCTGGCTTCAATTTCTAGGATTTTAGGATTCCAGATACTTCAAGTTCTTGGATTTGTCCTTTAAATGTGGTCCAGTCACTAAACACTGACTACACTGTAGCATGTCAATGAGGTAACCGAAGCATATACAACAACACACCAGATAGTCAGTCTGTAGAAAGGTCTCAACCCGAAACGTCACCCCTCCTTCTCTCCAAAGAGGCTGCTGAGTTGTTGTCTAACAGTCTGGATATATCATTTAATTTAGCAGATAACCAGGGATTGGGTCCAATCTGTGGTGCAGTATTTTCTAATCAATGTACATCAGTGTTATATACTTAACTTCTGACAAAGGAAAAAGCAAACTTGCCTTGAAATTTTGCATCTGTTAGCACCATAATAAGTGAATTTGCCCAGTGCGATTCACTCAATTATTACTTTCAGCAGTATCAGGCATAACTCAGTAGTTAGTCTGAACAATTTTTAATTCCACACAATGGACTTGAGTAAGAAGTCCATCCTGATAACTCGAGGGTCTGAGCTACGGGGAGAGGTTGAGCAGGCTGGGACTCAATTCCTTGGAGAGGAGGAGGATGAGGAATGATCTTATAGAGGTGTATAAAATTATGAGAGGAATAGATTGGGTAGATCCACACACAGAGTCGCTTGCCCAGGGTATGGGAATCGAGAACCAGAGGGCATAGGTTTATGGTGAAGGAGGAAAGATTTAATAGGAATTTGAGGGGTAACTTTTTCACATAAAGGGTGGTGGGTTTATGGAACGAGCTGCCGCAGGAGGTAGTTGAGGCAGGGACAATTGCAACGTTTAAGAAACAATTAGACAGGTACATGGATAGGACAGGTTTGGAGGGATATGGGCCAAACCTAGACAGGTGGGACGGGTGTAGATGGGACAGGTTGGTCAGTATGAGCAAGTTGGGCCGAAAGGCCTGTTTCCATTCTGTATGATTCTATGATAAATCCAGTTCAATACTGAGGGAGTGCTTCACTGTCAGAAATATTGGCTTTTTGATAAAATATTTAACCTATTTGCACAGTACTTTTAATAGGAGTTGGGAATATTCTCCTGGTGGCTTAGCCAATATGTATCCCTAAAGAAACAATGTGATGCTGGTATTGGCGACCGGTAGGGGGTTATAGGAAGGGTGACATGGTGTACAGCACATGGTTTTCATCAGCTGTAATTATCTAATGACGCATCAACTCAGCACTGACCATTTATTAAATTTGTGCCCGCCAGTCTCTGGCAGCCTTCTCCACAGGGCCAGCCATTGTATGTTGACTTATTGAGGGAGTTGTTTATTCTTTGTCCCAGCGAAATGCAAAAAACAAGAATTTCCTACTCATTTGGAAAGTCAAATCCAAGACACCCCTTGATGTTAAAACGGATTTGCCTAACAAGGTCTATGGCAATTAAATTGGAATCATTGTAAAATCTTAAACCTGGAAGGTTTAAAATAAAGCTTTAAACAGTCTGGCCTTTCTCAATGGATAATAGGTTGTGCAAGTACTTTGTGTCCCCAGAATTATTCCAAGCAGGACATAATGTAATCAAACTAGCATTCGATAGGGGCCATAAATTATTAAATACATAAATCTTACGGAAGGAATCATTTTTCAGCCGCCCATCTCAGCAACTTCGATTTCCTCAGCAGAGAAAATCAATGGACCTAATCAAACAGCATTAAAAGGATGCTGTTTGTGTCTGTCAGATTGTTGGAATGCAACTATTTGAATTGAAACAAGATAATGAGCAGTGCCCTTCTCTACTCAGACGGCTAGTGTCTGGGGCAATGTCATACGGTCGTGTGGAGGGGTCTGGGACGAGGGGAGTTTAATAAGCATTGTCAGAAGAGATATACAGGTCCACTCTGGTGTAATGAAAGCTTCTGTCCCACAGGAAGCCAGATTCAGTTACAGCCACAGAGTCTAGTGGAAGCACTAAAGCATTAAGAGGCTCAGGTGATGTCACACAATTATGCATATACTTTTTATGTACTTTTATTGCTGGCTGTTTTAAAAGGAGACAGTTCATCTGGGAAACCTCCCGTTAGAAGATTAGAATATGTGGTATAGAATTACATAAAATGTGCAGCATAGAAGCTGGTGCTCAGCTTGGCTCGGTCATGTTCATGTTTATGTTCAATACAGACATTCTCCATTTCTCTTCATCAAATTTTATTATCATAACCTTTTGTTCCTTCCTCTCTCATGCACTCTTCCAGAATCCCCTTAAACATATCAACCAGATTCTAACTACTATGTGTAAGGTTTCCCCTGAATTCTTTATTATTACTGCCGCCGGCACCTTATATATTTGTGGCTACTGATTATTGTTTCTCTTCATAAAGATAAACAGTTCTACATTTCTGCCCTATCAAGCCCAACCATTGTCTATCAGGACAGCCTTTAAGCTTTCAGCTTTTCAAAGAAAAGAACCTTGGCCTATTTCCAGATAAGTTTACATTTTCAGATTTTAGCATCAATCTTTTGATTATTTGACAAGGTCTCACCTCCTAGTAGCGATAAAGTTGCACAAAATTAATAGCTGAATTGAAAACTGACTTGGCAATGAATAGCCGGTTCAATGGGCAGGGCTCTTATCTGGGGAATTGTCAATGAGTATAGTTTTGTCCCTTTGCGATTTAGCCTATTGTTTATCCTGCTGTTGCAACACACATGAAAACAGCTATTTGGGGGTATATTATCAAATTTGTGTATGAAATGCAACCAAAGCAGGCTGATAGTAGCATCGTAATTATGTTACTGGAATAGTAGTCGTGTTACTGGATTAGTAATCCATCTGGAGTAATGAGCAATAAACAAAAGTTAAAATCCCATCACATCAGCTAGAAATTTAAACTCAGAGTAGATAAACAATCCTGGCCCTCTCCTGAGATTCCCACCATCACAGCAGACAGTTGTCGGACAATTTGATTCCCTCCACTTTATGTTAAGAAAAGGTTGCTTCATTTGAGACCCAAGCGAATATTAACATTTTGGATTGTTACGTGGAAAGTAACCTTCATTAAACATAGGTACTTTGCATTGACCAGGGTCTAACCACCTCTATTTGATAATCTGTGCTTGATTATTCTACTGTTTTCAACATTATATTTACACCCTTTTAAACAGAAATCATCCATATGAATACTGTGTCTCACTTCCTGATTTCCGATAGCATTCTTTCTTTCTATATGGCATACTAAAGGATGATGGGGTCAAGGAAAGAGCGTTCACGTCGCGGCCCTGTTTCCACCAATCTTTCCACCACCACGCACAAGAAGCACAAGCAGCGACAAGACAGGCACCATTGTGTGCAGATGCCGAGAGGTGTGTTCAGCTGTGGCTGAACAACTTCTAATCTTGTGTGTGGACTTGATAAGAAGAAGGAGTATGATGAGATGCTCTCCACTTTCCAATAGCTTAAGCAACACACAAGGATCTCAGATTATGGCACAACAAAAAAGTCCCACTTGATTACCAACAATCTTAAAGATTTGCTGCTTTGCTTTGTTGCAGTGGCTGCCATCTCCCAGATGGGCAGGAGGATTTGGTCAATTCTTCTCCAGTAGCACCTCTGGAAGTTGTGATCTCAACCGCACATGAATATAAGTGCATTCTAAGCATGGGAATAATGCCACTCCCAAATTGATCTTCAAGACAAGACCATCTATATTGCAATCCTTTATTATTGCTGCATCATTTTATTAAACTCTGCACCGAACAGCAAGGGATGGCATTCAGTATTCAAGAGGCTCACGACTCCATTTTCAAGGGTGTCTTGGAATGTTCTTACCTGGGATACCCACATACCCAAGAAGAACCCAAAAAGGAAATAGGTTAATTAGATTTGAAAGTGTGCAGAGGAATTAAAGCGTTTTGTGAACTGGACTTAATGTGGTAAATTGCCAGCTAATGATAAATAAGGCAAAAAAATAAGTTGGTATAATGTGTGCATCAAGGGGAACAATCAAATTCCTCTCCCTTGGAAAGCGGTTCTATTGAAACCCTAACTATTTCTTTGTTGTGCTGAGATGTACCACTGCTAGCCAACAAACCAATCAGCAATTTCCATCGGCAAGATTATCTAACATAAATCGTGAACATGCTGGTTGATTTACTTTCCCACACTATCTCCTATATAAATTGCACCTCTCCTTCATTCTGCATTGTAAAAAAACTTGCTGAACTGCTCTTTAAAATCAAATCAATCTTTCTGAGCTGACATCAACAGCATAGCAACCTAATAATTATTAATGCAATGCCATTTAAACTCTACGGCTCAGAAATGGAATAATATGATCTCTTGATTTTCATTTCCAACAATAGTCATTTCTGCTTAAAGATTTTTAAGAAAGTTGGTGTTTTTTTCTTGTTTTTTTCTTTCTGTCTCCCTTATCTCTATTTTTTAAATTTAATCTTTCTTTCCATTTTTTTTATTTCCCCATTCTGAAACTTATTTGACTCTAATTTGCCCTGTTTCCTTCACTATCATCCCTGTATTTGTTAGTTGTTTAAAAGAACAGACTATTGAACCCATCATTTGCAAAAGCCACATGAGTTCCACTGCCTAATGAAAGCAGAATTTGAGAAAGTCTAACTTTGGGAAAGATACAAAGGCAGAGGATCTCATGCATGGCCTGAGATTCCCCGCCTAACCAAAGATGGGAAACAAAGAGGATTTGGATAGTGTCCTGGGCAGGTTTAGTTTAGTTTAGATGCAGCACGGAAACAGGCCCTTCGGCCCACCAAGACCACGCCAACCAGCGATCCCCATACACTAACATTATCCAACACACACTAGGGACAACTTACTTTTTTACCAAGCCAATTAACCTACAAACCTGTATGTCTTTGTAGTGTGGGAGGAAACCGGAGCAGCCGGAGAAACCCACGTGGTCACAAGGAGAACATACTAACTTCATACAGACAACACCCATAGTCAGGATCAAACCCAGGTTCTTCATTTTAGGAAGGAATCTAGATCTCAGTGAACCGTACAAAGGATTTCTTATTCTGGCACCAGGAATAAAAGGCTTAATAAAATGAAAGCCTAAAAGCCTAAGAGTCTGGAGAACTTGGGGGTGTTCTCTTCAGAGTCAGAATCGTAAAAGGAGATTTGATTAAAGTGGGCAATATTGTAAAGTGCCTTGACAGTATGAATAAGATTATTTCTTTCCCAACAGCAGAAGAGTTGGTAACAAGAAAACACAAATCCAAGGCTATCGACGAAAGTACTGCAGCTAACAGACATTTTTTTTAAATTCAGTGCTTTAATATCTTGAATGCACTGGCTGAAGAAGTGAAGATAGCAAATTTAATATTGTTTTTTTTAAATGAATTGGATAAAAATTTGAAGGGGAAAATTGAGTCCCTAAAATTTGTCTCTAAAATGAATCAAATAAAACAACTATAAAATCTGCCAGATTTTTACAAATATTCAACCAATTCAAACTGTTCAACACAGATATGCCATGCACAGAACACTGCCATCACTTCTTGTTCTAGCCTGTAAGTGAGCAAAGTCCTACATGTTGTGAATGAATCTCAGCACATTTCAGTTCAACTAATTTGTTAACTAATGAGCCTGGTTTACATTGACTAGGCTCATATTCTCTCGAGCTTCAAAGGGAAAGGAGTGTGCAGGCAGTGTATAGACTTGAGTCTGAAGAAGGATCTCGACCTGAAACGTCACCCATTCCTTCTCTCCAGAGATGCTGACTGTCCCGCTGAGTTATTCCAGCATTCCAGAATACATCAAAGGTAAAGGAGTGATCCAATTAACATGATTAACAGATTTGATAGAGGTTTAGGGGCATAGCGACTCAAATGTGATGAGAATTGGGCAGAAAAGAGGAGTTGAAGCCAAGATTAATCAGCAATGATATTATTGAATGGTGGAGCTGGCTTGAGGAGACTTATAGCCTCGTGGATTTCTTTGATTCAGATGTTCTTATGATGTAACAGATCTTAGGAACTACTTCCTCTGCTCAGAAGCTGATATGCAGGAAAACTCCGAAGTTAAAATGCTGGAGAGCTTGGACAAATTTGCCTGTAGCAACTTTAGCCTCACGATTAGCACCAAGGAAACAGAAGTTGTGCACGTCCTGCATCAAACAGCCCACATAGAGAATTAAACATCCTTGTGAGTGGTCAGAAGCTCTCAGTAGTGGAGGGAGCCCCCGCTCATTGCTGACAAAGTCATCGACAAGATGGCAAAAGCCAGCTCTGCTTTTGGAAGACTGAGAAATAAAGTGCGGGAATGGAGGGGAATCTGCCAACAAACAAAGCTAAATGTGTATCGTGTTGTTGTCAAGCCCACCTTACTTTATGCTTGTGAGATGTGCACAGTGTAAGTCAGACCTGCTAGATAAACTAACCACTTCCACATGACCTGTCTGCACAGAATACTTCACAGCAAGTGGCAAGACAAGATTCCAGACACATAGACTCTGTCCCAGACAATCCTCCCCAGCATCTACACATTGCTGAAGGAATCGCGGATCAGATGGCAAGGACATGTCAGAATAACATCAGATGACAGAATACCAAAGCAGCTACTTTATGGAGAGCTGACTGAGGGAAAACGATCGTGCGCGGACATAAAAAGACTCACTTCTAACATCCCTGAAGAGTTTCAACACTGACACACGCCACTAGGAACAACAAACACTGGATTGTCCTGAATGGCATAACTGCGCAAAGTGGTGCCTGCTCACATGAGGAAGCTAGAATGGAGGAAGCAAAGAGAATAATTGAATCTTGAAAATCATAAACCATTGATGCAGCAGCAACCCCACATCTCTTTCACCTATCTGTAGAAGGATCTATCGAGCTCAGATTGGTTTAATCATCCATCTCTGTGCACATCACAACACTATATACTTGACACCGAGTGATGAACGACAATACTTTCTCTGGAACAACGTGGTGTCACCCTGAAATTTCATCTGGGGTAATCAAGAAGCACATTTTCACAGGAAAGATAATGGAAATCTGATCCCCCCCTCACCCGAAAAAAACCCTGTTGCGGCTGGAATTAGGTGAGTGGTTCATTAAACATTTCAAAACTGATAAAAGGTCCTTTTGTAAAAGATATTGAGGGATTGTCTCAGTGAACGGCAGAACATGTTTGAGAGGCTGGATAGCCTTCTGTTGTTCTTGAACACCAGATAAATACTGCCTTGTTAGAGATAGCCACATCTGAAGAGCCTGCAAAATGGAAACACGTACATACTACAGATATAACTAAGCTCCATATATTTTAAAGATTGGTTGTAAAATTGAAGGGCATGAGATCTTAAACAAGACCAGAGAGTAAAAGTGCTATAAATCCACAATATAGTCAATTTGTAAAATGGGATTTGGTCCAGAACAATCCCATTGTCTCTGGGATACTATGGCCCCCATATTAGCTCTGAAGGCAACAATACCAATGTGGAACACATTAGTTTGAAGCTGTATAATGTTAGATTGATATCTTGTGCATATGATTGTCTTTGAGGTCTAGAGGAAATGTCACAGAGTTCTTGTTAGATTTCCCTGCGGTATTGAGATCCTTGCAAGAAATTAAAACCTAGATTTTTCTACATGGTTAAATATGATTACTATTTTTATTTTCATAACCTCTAAGATATACCAAGCCATTTTCTAGCTGATGAAGTACATTTGATGTGTAGACATGATTATGTGGGAAATGTAATGGTGAATTCATGTAAAGCAAAGGCCCACACACCACTGTGATAATAACAAGATTGTTTTTTTCTGGTAAAATTGGTTGAGCATCAAACAATAGTTGGAGCATTCAGAGCTTCTTGACTTTTCGTCAGAAGTGCCACCCACCTGAGGAAGAAGGAAGGGCCTTATGTGTCATCAGCACTTGTAAAAATGCAGGACCTTCTCAATGGCACGAAGTGTCACTCTAAATGTTGTGGTCAGTTTTATGTATGTGTCAATTGAAACCATAGCCTTTTGAATGAGACCTCAACCTACTGAGTTTCTGATGGTCTAGGCAAGCAGTCACATCAAATTGGGCGGAAATAAGTTAGATAGAGCCAAATAAAATCAGTGCTTAAAGAGTTAAAGCCAAGAACCTTTGTATCACTTTCCAAAATGTAATTCTCATCCATGCAAGAAATTAGAAAAAGCAAGGCAGATATATAGAATGCATTTGTCAAAGAATGAGTGATTGGTACCAGCGCATACCTAGACATCATTGGTAATATATGGTGGCCTTTTCTGATGTTCTGTACAGTTGTAAAACTGAAATATAGGAAGATTAACATTGCTTAACTTCAAAAGTGGTACTTTGTGAGCACTTACAATTGAGCAGATTTGGTGCAGTCCCAGCCTTATCTGTCACAAGTAAGTTTCCACAAATGTACACAGGATAAAAGTACAAATTCCGGAATAGTTCCAAGAAATCTTACACAATCCTCGTAATTTTCCCTCTCTTGCCTCTTCTAGCTAATGCTATTAAATATTTATCGTCGCTTATTAAAGGGATTTGTAATTGGTCCGCCTCCCTAAACAAGCTTTACATAACCGTTCTTGTCTATCAGGAGACAGACAATGACAACTTTAATTGGTTTAGAATCTGTTCCAGGGAATTGCACCCTTAGTGGCCATGACCTCTGAGTCCTTCAGACATTCAGATTCTCCGCAGTGTGTCGTTCTCTGAATAGACAACACCCTGCAGAAGGAAGATTGCAAATGCTCATAATAAATCATGATGAATATTTAAATCCTTGGCTAGCTGCTCCTGACTCTGGAATGATTCTGAATTTCTCTCACATACACACAGCACATGTTCACAAATTTACCTGAAGCATTGATTTCAAGCACCGGAACTGCTAGCTGAGCAAATGCAATTTCTGCCAATTGGTTTGATCCATTAAATTCATTTTCCTTTCATCATGCACGTTCACGTTAAATTTAACGTGTTGAATCCTTTGTCATTTCCACTGTTAAGATACTTCTTTCGCATCTACTCCCCACCCATTCAGGGCAATTTACAAAGGCCAGTTAACCTACAAACCTGCATGTCTTTGGAATGTGGGAGGAAGCCGGAGCACCTGGAGGAAATCCACGTTGTCACAGGGAGAACGTGCAAACTCCAAACAGACAGCACTCCAGATCACGATGGAACCCAGGACTCTGGCACTGTGAGGCAGCAGGTCTATCTGCTGCAACACTCTCACCTCACTGCATGTTGAGGGATCTTTCCCCTCTCCAACTGAATCAGACAGCATGGTTTCATGAACAGTCACAAATGTTGCCAGCCCCTGGCAGAGCCTACATGGAGCAATGTGCATCTATGTGTGGTAGTGTTATGATCTCTTGTAAACTTTGGTAATAGAGTCTGAAAAATATAAGGGGAATAGAGTTTTGACAAGAGATGAGACTAGGTGTTTTATCGTTGATAAGGTGAAAGTTATAAATATCAATTTTTTGATGGGGTATCTTCCTTCAAACTAATCCAAACTTGTACACTGGCAGTTGCTGTCTAACCAGATATAGAAAAGCTTCAGTAACAAAAGTGAAAATCTTAACATGAGATATCATTGACCTGAAATATTAATTCTGTGTCTTTCTCACAGACGGTCCAAAATGTTGAGTGTCTCCAGCATTTTCTGTTTTATTTCAGATTTCCTGAATCTGGGCTATACCATTGTATTGTAGTATTAAAGTGCAAAATAATCCAAATTTCTGCCACAACATTTTAAGTAGAAACCAGGAACTGCAAATGCAAGGAATACAAAAAAAGACTAAAAGTACTGGAGTAATTCGGTGGGTCAACTGGAGAACGCGGATAGGTGACATCCTGACCTGTAACATCAAATATTCATGCTCTCCAAAGATGCTGCCTGACCCACTGAGTTATTACAGTACTTTGTGTCTTTTTTGGCATAATGTTTACCGTTACAATTAACAGGCTAATATTATAAATGGTATGCGGTTATGCTGCCAATACATAAAAACCTTCGGTGTGTGTACAATTGTGGGCTCTGGAACTTAGAAAGGATATGTTAGGAAGGAGTAGCTTGCAGATTTATCAGTTTATATTACCGGAACTCCAAATGTTCCAGTAATAAACTAGTAAGTAGATTCTAAGGCAGTCTGAAGAAAGGTTCCAACCCGAAATGTCACCCATCCGTTTTCTCTAGAGATGCTGCCTGACCCGCTGAGTTACCCCAGCACTTTATGTCTATTTTCAGTATAAACCAACATCTGCAGTTGCTTCATACACAGTAGATTATGAGGATTGGTCATTTACGTCACATTTGTGTTCCTAGAATATCGATGGTTGGGTGATTTTATTTTTGAAAGGAATAGAGAGACGTATTTAATTCTGCTGGAGGGACCTCCTTTGCAGAGTCTGCCATGGTCGTAATGTTTCCAGCATTGTCATGGGTGTCACCACCCATGGTTTCATCCATGGTTCAATGGATTATTTTGCTGCCTTTGGATCAGAGAATTGAATTGGGAATCCACCAGCCCCTAGTGTTGGGAGTCCATACACTGACTAGGTGATTAAATAGGGTCTCAGCATGCTGACCAGTCATGTAACAGGCATTGGAATCTGTTTTTGTACATCCTGGGCAGGAAATACTGGTTACTGGTGTGTTGAAACTATTTGGGCACTCAGTGCTATAGTTGTCATGCATGCTCAAATGTTTTTAGTTTGTGAGATTATTTTTCTTTGAGACATTATTAAATTCATATATTTAATCTAGTCAATGAATGGAAAATAGACTCAGCTTTATAGCAAGTTGACTGAACCATCATGACACTTCCCAACGTTCCCAGTGCAATACTAGGGGTTGTATTCCAGTATTTACGGGTATTACAAGGCTCAGCCCAGCCACTCCCACTTATCCCCTCTCCCATCAGGCAAAAGGTACAGAAGTGTAAAAAAGCACACCTTCAGATTCAGTGTTTGAGAGGGAACTGCAGATGCTGGAACAATGGAAGGTAGACCCTAATGCTGGAGAAACTCAGCGGGTGAGGCAGCATCTATGGAGCGAAGGAATGGGTGACGTTTTGGGTCGAGACCCTTCTTCAGACTGATGAGGGGATGGGGGAGGGGGTGGGAAGAAGAAAGGAAGAGGCGGAGACAGTGGGCTGTGGGAGAGCTGGGAAGGGGAGGGGAAAGAGGGAGAAAGCAAGAACTACCTGAAATTGGAGAAGTCAATGTTCATACCGCTGGGATGTAAACTACACAAGCGAAATATGAGGTGCTGCTCCTCCAATTTACGGTGGGACTCACTCTGGCCATGGAGGAGGCCCAGGACAGAAAGGTCGGATTCGGAATGGGAGGGGGAGTTGAAGTGCTGAGCCACCGGGAGATCAGGTTGGTTATTGCGAACTGAGCGGAGGTGTTGGGCGAAGCAATCGCCAAGCCTACGATGTAGAGTAGCTGACACCTAGAGCAGCGGATGCAATAGATGAGGTTGGAGGAGGTGCAGATTCAGGGACAGTTTCTTCCCAGCTGTTATCAGGAAACTGAACATTCCTACCACAACTAGAGAGCAGTCCTGAACTACTATCAACCTCATTGGAGACCATGGACTATAGTTGATTGATCTTTACTGGCTTTATCTTGCAATATTCACACATCAGTGTGTGCATGTGTCAGTGTGTGTGTGCGTGTCAGTGTGTGTGTCAGTGTGCGTGTGTCAGTGTGTGTGTGTGTGTCAGTATGTGTGTGTGTCAGTGTGCGTGCATCAGTGTGTGTGTGTGCGTGTGTCAGTGTGTGTGTGTATCAGTGTGATACAATATGATACAATTTATTTGTTGTCATGTGAACCTCATTGAGGTTCAAACGAAATTTGGTTTCTGCAGTCATACAAACAAGTAGAAGAACCAAGACACAACACAATTTACACAAACATCCATCACAGCGAATCTCCTCCTCGCTGTGATGGAAGGCAAAGTCTTATCTGTGTGTGTGTGTGTGTGTGTGTGTGTGTGTGTCAGTGTGTGTGTGTCAGTGTGTGTATGTTAGTGTGTGTGTGTATCAGTGTGCATGTCAGTGTGTGTGTGTATCAGTGTGTGTGTGTCAGTGTGCGTGTGTCAGTGTGTGTGTGTGTGTCAGTGTGTGTGCGTGTCAGTGTATGCGTGCATCAGTGTGCGTGTGCGTCACCAGTGTGTGTGTGTCAGTGTATGTGTGTGTTAGTGTGTGTGTCAGTGTGTGCGCGTGTGTCAGTGTGTGTGTGTCAGTGTATGTGTGTGTTAGTGTGTGTGTCAGTGTGTGTGCGTGTGTCAGTGTGTGTGTGTCAGTGTGTGTGTGTGTCAGTGTGTGTGTGTGTGTCAGTGTGTGTGTGTCAGTGTGTGTGTGTGTGTCAGTGTGTGTGTGTGTGTGTCAGTGTGTGTGTGTCAGTGTGTGTGTGTCAGTGTGTGTGTGTCAGTGTGTGTGTGTGTCAGTGTGTGTGCGTGTGTCAGTGTGTGTGTGTCAGTGTGTGTGTGTGTCAGTGTGTGTGTGTGTCAGTGTGTGTGCGTGTGTCAGTGTGTGTGCGTGTGTCAGTGTGTGTGTGTCAGTGTGTGTGTGTCAGTGTGTGTGTGTCAGTGTGTGTGTGAATTCTGGCCCCGCTGCAATATCCGGTGTTGATTCTGTTTCAGGTGAATGATGCGTCGTGAGGTGAAGGGATGTGTAATTATTGAAAACCAGTGAATCTTTACAATGTAATAATGCACCCCTTGTCCTTCATGGCTTTTAAGTCATTTCTGATTGATCTCTAATTATTGGCGATTGATTCCCCGGAGAGGGGTCCCGGCCAGACAGGACTCCCCCCCCCCCCCCCCCCCTCTCTCTTTTCTTTCCGAAGCTTTGAGCAATTCTCAGCTTCCACGAAATTGGACGGAAGATTTCCAGGGCAGCCTTGTGTTTCTGAAACCCTTCGAGTATCTGTATTCAATATCAGGCCCTTAAATCGTCGGCAAATCCACAGTCAGCGGAATAATAGATCGCCGCGTTCATTCACGGAAGAGAGTAGTTTTCGATTTGGAAGGACAAATGAAGTGGGACATTGTCTCCAAAAAAAAGGGGGGGGGGATTGAAGGATGGTTTCTTCGATTTTTTATTTTTGTGTTTTAAATGATGGAACTGGCTGGAGAGCATCGCGGAATCCCAGAGCTACACCTCGAACCCGCTGGACAGAGAAGGTAATGGCCAGGCATTGATTAGTGATCACATCAGCTTCACTTCCCCAATGAACAACAGTGACTCCTGAAGATAATAAGTGGAGTCCAATTGATGGAGCAAGTTGGACTTTCTCACCCCGCCCCCTCTCCCCCCAAATTCATCAATGAGGAGATGTTCGTTTTCTACTTGGAATCAATTGTGTGCGTGTGTGTTTTCTTTTTTAAACAGAGTTACAGAGCCCAAAAGAATGGGTAGGAAAAAATCTATAGATCACAAGTTGTGACGGCTCATGAATAAAGGGTAGAGATATATAATCCGGCAAGGTGCAGAGGAGGCGCCCAGTCCTGTACACTCAGTTTAGAATGACCTTTTTGAGAGTCAGGATGAGGCACAAGGGTTGAGTGAGGCACACACACACACACACACACATATAGACAGCATTACTTGATTTGACTGCTTCACACGGCACAGGACTTCAAGCAGCACAACTTGAATCTCAAAGATTTCTCCCAGGCCAGGTATGCAATTATTTATATTTGCTAATTTCGTCTTTTGCACAGGTATACATTTCAGAAATCGTTTTGCACAGATTCTGTGCAAATGAATTAGCAATGTGTGTGTCAGGAGATATTATACAGGTTTGCTTGCATGTTTGTCAAGGCAGCTTCATTTAATAGTCTTTACCTTGAGAGATGGATTATGTACAGATAAAACAGAAATGAAAGCTGCCTCTACCATTGCGTTACACCAGAAGTACTTTGGGTGAAAAATTGTTGTTGATTTTTTTTTTCATTTTTATAAATGACCGGTTTTGAAAAGTTTTATGAAGCACAGCAATTAGTCATAAAACCATAGAGCTATTGTGTAGGTTCATAGATTATATGTATTTTATTTTTAATTAATTAGTTAATGTATTTGTTCTGTGATTTCACAATGAATTAAATGTGTCTTTCCCATGTTGACCAGTCAGGGAGGTAGTTGATCTGGTGTACTGTGGCCTCATGAACCGTCAGCTGCTGGATTGACTTGGGGCATCTGCCAGCGCGTAGTGTTAGGGGTCCAGGCACTGACCAGATAATTAAATAGGCTATCCACATGCTGACCAGTCATTTGAATTAGTTGTTGTACATACTAGGCAGTAAATATTGGTTCCTGGTGTGTTGAAACTACTTGGCCACTTTGTGCCATCGTTGTGAAGCATATTCTTTTTTTTTTAAATTTAGTGAGATTATTTTTCTTTGAGATGTTATTAATTACAAATATTTAATCTATTCAATGAATGGAAAATGGACACCTTGAAAAATGTTGAATGCACAATGTCAATTTTCATTCTCTCTTACTACATAATCCAAACAGGGTTGAAATCCTACTAATCTTTCATGACTAGTATCCCATGACTTGATTTCTACAGATGTTATTCCGTTTATTTTATTTAAGCCATGCAGGCAGGTTTAACAGTTTTTGAACAGGACCTCTTCAGACTACCTCATGGACACCACATCAAATTTGAAAAGCGAGTCTATTCACCCTATTCTTCCCCAAAATAAATTTCTTCACCCTCCCCATCAGTGTCAATTTGTCGAACAACTCTAATCAACAAATTGATTGATTGAGAAATGAGGAAAAACTTTTTTACCCAGAGAGTTGTGAATCTGTGGAATTCTCTGCCACAGAAGGCAGTGGAGGCCAATTCACTGGATATTTTCAAGAGAGAGTTAGATTTTGCTCTTAGGGAGTTAGCTCTTAAAGAGTGTAATATATTATCTGCATTTAAATCAAACCGAGGAGTTGATCCGTCATGGACTCAATTTATTGCGAGGAAATGCAACAGCATTGACTGGGGATCCCGAGCTTGCTGGTGGCTTTTGTGGATTGTTTAAACTTGCATCATCCAAATCAACCGTGAAATGTTGATGCAATGTCCTGACTGCAAGAGTCCACACTATTTGCTAACCTACTTTATGAACATTTGACATACTTTACTCAGTGTAAGTAAATTGCATTTCAAACCAAACCATAGCCAACTAGTCTTGACAGTAACAGTACACGGTGAGTCCAATATAATTTTTGTATTGTACTTATGGGGCAGCACGGTGGCGCAGCTGGTAGAGTCGCTGCCTCACAGTGCCAGAGACCAGGGTTCGATCCTGACCTCTGGTGCTCTCTGTTTGGAGTTTGCATGTTCTCCCAATGGCTGCATGGGTTTTCTCCGATTACCTCCAACAACCCAAAGACGTGAGGTTAGTATGTTAATTCACTTTTGTAAATTGCCCCTAATGTGTACAGAGTGAATGAGGAAGTGGGATAACATGGAATTAAGTGACTCGGTGCCCAAAGAGCCTTTTTTCCATGCTGTATCTCTGAATTAAACTAGCAAAATCATTTCACAAGATAGGCACAACATGCTGGAGTAACTCAGCGGGTTACGCAGCATCTCTGGAGACAAGGAATAGGTGATGTTTTGGGTTGGACCCCTTCTGAGGAAATCTGTCAACCCGAAACGTCACCTATTCCTTTTCTCCAGAGATGCTGCCTGACCCACTAATTTATTCTGGCATTTTGTGTCTATCTTTGGTATAAACCAGTATCTGCAGTTCCTTCCTACCATTAAACATTTCACACTTCTTCGTTATGTTAACTTTCATCTGCCCATTTCACCAGCCCAGTCTCCTCTGAAATCTATATCTATCATCATATTCTTCATCACACTTCTGCGATCAGTGTCATTTACAGTCCTGCGGTAGACACAAAATGCTGGAGTAACTCAGCGTGACAGAGACCCTTAACGTCACCCATTCCTTCTCTCCAGAGATGCTGCCTGTCCCGCTGAGTGACTCCAGCATTTTGTGCCTATCTTCGATTTAAACCAGCATCTGCGGTACTTTCCTCCACCTTTTGTCCTGATATTGGTTCCTTGACTTGATGTTGGTTTCCGATTGTGTTCCGATCAATTGAGTCATAAGGTTCATGTCCCACTTATTGAAAATTTAGACTGACACCTCAGTGCAAAACTCATTGGAGTGTAGCATCCTCGTACTTCAAACAAGATGTTAAAACACAAAATGCTTTGTTCTTTAGGTGAGGACGTAAAAGATTCAGCAGCATAGTTTTGTAAAATAATGAAGTTCTTCCCCTGTGTATTGGACAATTTGCGCCTCAATCAAAATAGGTTATTCAGTTATTTTCATATTGCTATTTTATGTTCTTGCTGTTGTATTTATTACATGTTTTCAATGATTGCACTTCAAAAATGTATCATTGGTGTCAAAGTTCTTTGAGACAACTCAAGGGCAGAAAAGCTTCATATTTTGAAAAGTTAGAGGAAGGGTTTAGGGTTCTGTGAATGTTGGTCATTTGTGTTACTACTAGGGCAGTACAATAGGATACGAATACATCGCTGGAGGAGCTCAGGGGATCAGGCAGCATCTGCGGAGATGAAATGGACAGCTGAGGTTTTGGATCAGGGGCCTTTTTCAAATATATGAATAACTTGTGCATTCTCCCATTGACTTAATCAGCAATAGGAGAATTCAGCACCTATCCCTCTGACCTCTCTCTCTCTCTCTTGAGTGTTTGAAGATTCCTCTTCTTCCCCCAGTTCTGGTCATTTCATGTGAAGGATTTTCACTTCACTATCAGACACAAAAAGCTGGAGTAAATTAGTGGGTCAGACAGCATCTCTGGAGAAAAGGAATAGGTGATGTTTCAGGTGGAGACCCTTCCTCAGACTGGGTTCTTCAGACTAATTTCACTATTAATGGCTTCATATTCATTTTCTGTGATCCTACAGTGTCGTCCCCCCCCACCTTGCCCTATTCTCGCTTCTCCCCCCCTCCCCCACCCCCCTTCCTCTCATCACCCCTTATTCTGCCACCCATTTTAGCACCCCACCTCAGTTGGTAAACTAAAGAAGACATAGATAATGTAGCAGAGATTAGCATTCCCCTTTTTACAATGAGCATTTTTTATGAATACATTGGACTGGCTTTTCATATTTTCGTAACGTTCGTTGTACATGTGGTGCAGGATGTTGGATAAAATGGGTCATGTGTAAGGAAGAGCTAGTACTCTTGAGCCCTGACCCAAAAAGCCACCAATCCATGTTCTTCGATGTCTTTGTCTGACCCGTTGAGTTACTCCAGCATTTTTCTTTTGCTCTTGAACCGAGCTACGCATGCATCGATATATGCAGGAAAAGAGAGGAATAAAAATGAAGGGGACAAGAAAAATGAAACTTTCTGGATTAAACACATCTTTATGGGTTTGGCAACATCTCATGATTTTATTCTTTGTATTTCTGCTTTTCAGAGAATCTAAACTGGGCCTTTCCTTTAGTTTTTACCTCCAATTCTCTCTTAAGATGACATGATTCCATAACATTTAACGGTAAATAGGTCAGTTTAAAAGTCAGATAAGAAGCTCTTGCAGTGTTTCACTGGAGTGCGCGAAACCTTTGTGCAGAAATAAATCAATGGTTTCTTCCTCGTGAGCCTTGACTTTATTGGGCTATAATGTACTATCTTAATTTGTCATACTGAGGATGGAGAGTTGCAACATACTTTTCCCTGCATATGGACTACTGACATTTTAAAGAGTCCAGTGTCCCATATTTTATGATCTGTGGATTAAATATATATTGCACTGCACAGACTTGCTTATAGAATCCAATAATCTCAATTTGATGTTCATATAAAAGGATTTAGTGAGTGCTGTTAAACCCTTCTCGAGATACATAAATGCAGACGTGCCGGGCTTATTCTGAAGAGAAGAAATAAAAGAAGACTTTCAAGTGCATCCTTCAAGTGGAAAGCGTCTGAGCCTTATTGATTTTGTATTTATAGATGTGCAAATGTGGATTTGTCTTCTCTTTCTTTTCCCCCCAAAAGGACGATCAAGGTTGAGTCTTAACAGCGAGATACGATTCACAGGAGGAATGCTAATGAAGCATTAAATGGGAATGTTTGTAACACAGAGCAGACAAAAAAGAGGAAAAAGCATTAGCACTGCACAATGGAAACTGGAAGTTGAAGTTTTGCAAAACAGGATCACTAGCATTATTGTGAATAAAAGATGCGTTGAGGCACTTGGCTGATACCGAACGCTTTGATGCATCTTGTCCATGAGTAACTTTGTAGATTTGCTTTGTACTGAAGTCTCCCCATGACCATTGTGGGTTTTCTCCAGGATCTCTAGTTTCATCCCACACTCCAAAGGCTTGCAGGATTGTAGGTTAATTGGCTTTGGTAAAATTGTAAAAATTGTCCCTTGCGTGTGTAGGATAGTGCCAGTGTACGGGTGATCACTGGCCGGCACGTCACAGCGGCCGAAGGGCCTGTTTCCATGCTGTATCTCTAAACTGAAGTGCTGGCCACGCTTTGTAATCTTGAAATTATTATCTTCATGTTTATATCCTTCCATGGCCTTACTCCTTTTGTTCTGAAACCTCCAGAAACTGAGTAACATTGAAGTTCTGTGACTCTGGCCTTGTCCACTCCAATATTCATTGCTTTACTGTTGTCCTCCTGGCTTTAACCGGTTAGACCCTAAGCTTCTGCGATCTCTTCCCACGTCCTTCCAATGCTTCAACTCTTTTAAGACAATACCGTGCACCTACCTGTCTAATCATAATGCTGTTCAAGAAGGAACTGCAGATGCTGGAAAAAAGAAGGGTTTCGGCCCGAAACGTTGCCTATTTCCTTCGCTCCATAGATGCTGCCGCACCCGCTGAGATTCTCCAGCAATTTTGTCTAATCGTAATGCTGTCTTGGTGACATTTCTTTCTGAGTGAATTCCTTGTCATGCTTTTCTACATTTAATGCTCAATATGACTAATTTTTTTAAATATATCTCAGTCTCCTGAAAAACTTTAGTGTGTGCATTCAAATCACTCTAGCTTTATTTCACTGTTAACGAGAACAACAAGTGGGTCCTTTACCAATAAAGTATATAACCACACCTCCCTTTTATACCAGTAAATATGAAGGTAAAATGGGATGCTTTGTATAGTTTTAGTGATTCTTGCACAATGTGATAACTGCATTGAAGAGGGTAATTCCTGGTACAGTAGGGTTGTTTAATGAAGAGAGAATGCAGCTGGATTTTCCAAAAAGTAGAAGAATGGTGAGTTTTTTGGGGGCTATATCTAAGGGTCACTATGTCTAAAAATGTAGTTGTCCATTTAGGACAGTGTTGAGAACAAAAATCTTGATTCCAAGAGCTGTGAACCTGTTGAATTATCTGCCTCAGAGGGACATAAATGCTTGGTTATTACATTCATGCTTCAAATCAGATAACATTAGGATACTGTAAAATGTGGATTGATTGGGATAGTGTTGTTGATGCAAACTTTCTGTCACAATGTTCCTGAAGAGTAGTGTTGGCTCAAGTGGGGTTATAGCCCAGTTTAGCATTTCAGAAATTCCCTTGAAATGCAGAGCGCCATCTGATGGAAAAGAATGAATAACATGGAAAAAGTGCAATTGTGGCTGCTGCCTGGCATAGATTGGGTAGATAAGGGGAAGAAAGGTCCAATCGAGTAATGAAACCCAAGGGATTACAGTAAGATGTGGATGTTACAAAGGTTCCTGCTTGTCCACATGGTGAAACAAACAAATCCATCGCGGCTTTGGCTCTCTTCATTTTTCTAAATTGTTTCCTGCTTGCCATCCTGTGAACTGCAGTTTTGCTCAACTCCCCCTTCAATGTACATCTGGGAACAGAAATCTAGAAATGATGGTCTGATTCATATCTCAATGACCCACGAGAGCAAACGAGGATATAATCTGAGTTGCTTAGATGAAGAACTTGGTTAATTGATTTACACATGAGCAACTCTAAATTAGAATTTACGTTTAAAAAATGAACTGGGATTCAGTCAAAGACTACCACCAATGTGTCGACATGAAGCAATCATTAAACATGTTGCATTTATGTCTTTTCATAGTAGCTTGCCCAAACTTGGGAACTGCAAAGTTTACAGATTTTATTGCATATATATGCTTCAACAAAAGAAATTTGTCATTTATGGTAGTTTCAGGAATGAGCATGCTTTTTCGACATGAATCTTGGCTGTTGAAGTTCCTTGGACAAACAAAGAGTCAGACTGAAAGAATACAAGAATGCATTGACGATAGAATAGTGGTTCTTCACCAAGAAAAAGTACAGTCCAATGTGGCAAGTTGTAGGTCTCTTCATTCTACTCATGCAAGAGGCCACTGGAATATTTTTGGATAATCACACCCTAATTGTCTGGTCTCTTTGGAAGCAACTTTCAGCAGTCTTGGGATTGCAGGTTGAAGCTTCTTGTTCACCCAATCCTCTGTTGACACTGTGTATATGATGTAAAGAAAGTGGATTTTATTGCCGCGTGTAATTATACCTTGATCTTTTTGATCATGGAAGTCATTTAGTTTAGAGGTACAGCACAGAAACAGGCCCTTCGGCCCACCAAGTCCACGTCAACCAGCGATCCCCGCACATTAACACTATCCACACACACTAGGGACAATTTACACTTACCCCAAGCCAATTAACTTATAAACCTGTACATCTTTGGAGCATGGGAGAAAACCGAAGATCTCAGAGAAAACCCATGCGAGTCACGGGGAGAACGTACAAACTCCATACAGACAGCACCCGTAGTCTGCATCGTACCCGGGTCTCTGGCGCCGCTAAGGGGCTGTCCCACTGCAGTGACCTAATCTGCGAGTTTAGAAGAGTTTGCCCTCGACTCAAACTCGCAGCATGGTCGACACGAGGTCCCATGAGGTCACTGGAACTCTCCTTCATGCTCGAGGGAAGTTCCCGCATACTCGCGGCCTCAGCAAAGTCGCGGGAAAAATTGTCAGCATGTTGAAAAAATTTCCGCGAGTAAAAATTGGTTGGCATGGTTCTTTTGAACTCGTAGTGCAGTGGTGTTGGGTCGCTATGTAGTTACAGGCAGTCGAGGGCAGCCGAGGGCTGTGATTCAGTGTAGGGAAAACTACCAAGATTTCTAAATACTTTGTATGGTTTTCATCAATTGATCTAATAATCACAATATTATTGTGGCCCTGCAAAGTCAACAGCGATCATTCCCAGGCGCACTTAAAAAAAACTTTATCCTGAAATGTGATTAATGGAGTAGGTTCAAAGAAATCTTCCATCCCTCCTGAAAAATCAAATGGACCACATTACTAATGTTGCTTTAAATGATTAGTTTTATTGATGTGCTCTTGTGTTCAGACTGCTAATCAGGTGTTCACAACACCAAGTTATGTACTGCAAGCTGATTGTCACCCTTCCTCTCAGTCTGGCTTGAAGAATCTGCAATTCATTTTAAAACAGATGTATTAGCCCTGGTTCATTGGCTAGTGTTCTCGCCTCTGAGACAAAAAGGTTATGAGTTTGAGCCTGTCTCTGTACATAATTCAACCTTCAGCATAATTGTGGTTAATCTACACTGTACTCTGCCAACATGCTTCCATGCTTCTGGCCTTTCACCAGTTGAAAAGTAGCAGTTCTATCGTATGCAGGAGTTTTCTGAATATTGCAGGATCTCGACAAAGTGAATAAAAGGAAACTATTTCTATTGGCGGAGAGGGCAAGGGTGATGTGAAAAAAAACATTTTCATGTCCCAAGTTGTGGTGTGGAGTGTACTGCCTGAAAGGGGAGTAGTTTGTAAAAAAGAATTAAATATATGAAGAGAAAAGAATCGCAGGGCTGTGAGGGAAATGGCCAACTGATTTGATGTTAGTTTAGTTCAGAGATGCAGCGCGGAAACAGGCCCTTTGACCCACCGAGTCCGCACCGACCAACGATCCCCGTACACCAACTCATACCCTACACACACTAGGGACAATTTACACTTATACCAAGCCAATTAACGTACAAACGTATATATCTTTGGAGTGTAGGAGGAACCGAAGATATCGGAGAAAGCTCACGTGGTCACGGGGAGAACATATAAACTCCGTACACACAGCAACCGTACTCTGGGGCTCTGGCGCTGCAAGCTCTGTAAAGCAGCAACTCCACTGCTGTGCTGTGCCAAGATTTGCAAGAAGCTGACAGGAGCCAAATGGCCTTCTGTACTGTAATAATCCTTAAACTCAATCCAGCAATGTAAAATCATATTATTTAAAAGAAGCACTGAGGGGCTGCATTGAAGATAATATGTAATTGTTGTTTAGAAAAGGAATAGGTGACGTTTCAGGTCGAGACGTCTTCAGACTGAGAGTCGGGGGAAAGGGAACCAAGAAGCAAAATCGTTGTTTATTCGACTATAAAGGACCTCCTGCCACTATCTAGATAGGATAATGCATTCTCACTGGTCTACTGATCAATCCTTGCCACTCACTGAGATAACTAAAAACATTCTACCTGGTCTTTATCTCATTGGTTTTAATAATAATTTACTATGAACAAATAGGTGCAACTCTTGCCTCATTAGAATGGTTATGAAACTTCAAACATATTTAATTGACTGTTAAGAACTCCAGGTTTTTGCTTTCAGTACAGGCCGAATTTGCATGGTTTCAATATCCAATTGACTAAAACATATTCAGGATCGAGACAATTGGAAAAAAAATTGAAATATAATTTGCATTTAAAGTTTATCCTTTTTTTTTTGTTTCATTGAAAGCTGATTTCATAAGTGCATTTTTGGCTATCAATCTGAGTTTTGATTGATGTACTTCTGAACTTTCTAGTCCATCCTTGATGTTACATACTGATGCCACTTTTATTCTGAGGAAGGCAGATTGAAGCAACACGAAGGAATTGACTTGTGACTTGAAGGAAGTGCAAGAAAATCCTGACTACAAAGGAACGTTTTACTTCATTCAGAGTCAACAAGACAACCCATGGGGTTATAGAAATTAGCTCTTATTCTGAAAGAATAAAAAAAAGTGACATTACTGAGTGTTTGAATTAATATCAGCTAAGGTACTGAATGGTGAACTGATAATGATATTTGCTGTATAATGTGCATGAAAGTGAAATTAGTGGTGGAAGCATTAAAAGCAGGTTATTTCAATATATAGAGAGTTCAGGAATACATTGGCACAGAAACCTAATTAATAAAATTAAGTCAAGATGCAAAGTTTCTAAACTTTTTGAAAGGCATGTGAAATGAAAAAGCAGAGATTGATTTCTGAGTTAGCAGTTCTGATAAGAGATGTACTGAAGTACTTGTGTAGGAAGGAACTGCAGATGCTGGTTTAAACCGAAGATAGACACAAAATGCTGGAGTAACTCAGCGGGACAGGCAGCATCTCTGGAGAGAAGGAATGGGTGGCATTTCGGGTCGAGACCCTTCTTCAGACTGGAGTACTTGTGTTTCCTGTGATACTGTGGAGAGAATTGAGTTTTATTAAATGGAGTTTAAGAAACGAGCTTCAGTTGGTCTAAATACCTGATGTATTCCCGGACTTTGCTTGTATTGATGCTTCAAAGACAATAAAAGTTAGTATTTAAGAACATAAGAAACAGTGGTAGGCCAATCAGACCCACCATTCGGTAAGGTGATGGCTGATTCCATTCTATGGCACAGTCCCATTCTCTCCCTATATCCCTTCTCTCCCTTCAAAGTCCAAACGTTTGTTAAAGGTGTCAGTCCTCCATTTGCCTGTACTCTAGTCTGTGTTTGGTTTTCCCAGTGATGATGGGGCCACGGTGTGGGCACTGGTTGTAATGCACCAAGATGGAAAAGAAGGAAGTGCATTGCCGCTTCACCTGAGAGAGTTATTTGGATATTGGGAAGTGATGAATCAAAAGAGCTTATTGAATTCCCTGTAAATGCATGGGAAAACTTTGAAGCTTGATGATAGACATAAAGTAGGAAATATTCATCCAAAAGGACACCAAGTGTTGGAGTAACTCAGCGGGTCAGGCAGCATCTCTGAAGAACATGGATAGGTGACATTTCGAGTCAGGACCCTTCTTCAGGTGTCTTTTTAGTGACATTTCTTGAGTGCCATGTTTTTGACCATGAGCTACTTTAATTTTCTTTGTGAATGTTCCATGAATGTCCACTAGAGAAGATAGATGGGGCATTAAATTAATATTGCATCTGCTGGAAGACACCACTTCCAACAGTGCGTAATTTCATCAGTCTGTGAATCTCTGCTGCGCCACTTAAACCCACAACCTTCAGTCTCTGCTCCCAGCTCCTCATTGCACCATTGCCAATATCTCCAGTATCATTAATTATCCTGCTGTTTTATAACATTAGTGGTCTGTGTACACGTTGGAATTTGACATTTCGGACTTTTCTAGAGTACAGGCAAATGTCCTTAATGTCATGAGATGCACATGTCTGGAACTTTTTTTTATAATAGTCCAGGAGAGGTTTGTATGTTTATCAGTCATGTCGTCAGGGTGAAAATCGGGTTCAATTTTATCTAATCTTGGTTTTTTGTTCCCACTTAATACATTGGCTAGAAATCCTTCCCAGACATAGATAGTGCCCCTTTTAAATGTACACATTTGAATAGGAAAAGAAAATTACTTGATATTTGTCACAAATCAGACTCGTTTATTAGCATTGCTTTAGGCTAGAAACGAGGCCTGGCAAAGTGAGAAGGCTGCTCTCTCTCTGCTGAAGGTGGGAGTCTAACGCTGATTCCAAACTACCTCATTTTCTGCGTGAATAATCTCCTTGGGTAATAGAGTATGACTCCAAATTTCCCTGGCTTAAATGCTTTTAGGTTTTTTTTTTCAGCTCTGTCAAGGGTTTACAAATCCATGCATGCCACTCTGCAGCTGACAGGCAGACTAAAAGCATTGGGGTCAGCAGGTCATCTGTCTGGGGCTCGGAGTTCACATGTCTTTGGCTTTGATCAGTCGTGGCATATTCTTCAGATGCAGCTGCTTGTTGCAGGATATTTTATTTCCTTCCCTTTTAAACGCCTTGACATGCATTGATGTTACAAAATTATTGCGCGGTTCAGATCTCGAAATACACTAGAATAATAAAGGCAGATTGGCGTCGACAGCATAGCGCAGTGGAACAGCAGACGAGGGCCTGTGTTTGCACTTAGTTCTCTCTGATGCAGGAATAAAATTGCTCAGGGGTTTCATGGAATGCTCTCAGCGAGAGACACGTCTCCGATTTGCCAGTCCTCCAGGATTCACCTGGAGACCCCAGATTGATAGATTTAATACAAGCATAATCCATGTGAAAAATCATAAAGGGATTACAAATATTTTCACCATTTTTGGACATTTGATTCTAAAAGTATTGGAATAGATAGAAGAATTAAGTATCACCCAGTAAGATCCTGCATCTATTTGCTTTCTGTGAGGTTTTGTATAGTGGGCTTGTTTGCCTCGTTGCTTATGAGTAACTAGATGCTTGGTATAACCTCCAGGAATCGGTCTAACTGGAGTTAGCAACATTAATAGGAAAGCAATGCTCCTCACTGGAGCACATGTTCCCGATGTTGGGGGAGTCCAGAACCAGGGGCCACAGTTTTAGAATAAGGGGTAAGCCATTTAGAACGGAGACAAGGAAACACTTTTTCTCACAGAGAGTTGTGAGTGTGTGGGATTCTCTGCCTCAGAGGGCGGTGGAGGCAGGTTCTCTGGATACTTTCAAGAGAGAGCTAGATAGGGCTCTTAAGATAGCGGAGTCAGGGGATATGGGGAAAAGGCAGGAACGGGGTACTGATTGGGGATGATCAGCCATGATCACATTGAATGGCTCTATTGTCAAATGATCTTTATGTTAAATTATATTCTAGCCTTCCTACATTCAGAGATGAGAGTAAGCTAGGATCAGATGGTACAATGTAAAAGTAAGAAAGTGTCTTTTGTGCAATTTGTACCGATGGGTTAAAATGGCATTGTTAGCAATATGATCATTACAGTAAGAAATCTAAGTTACTTTACCAACATTTCAACCTTTTTCTTTTTTTGGTTTACTGAGAGCAATACCCCATGCAGTTTCTATTTCCTCACTTGTGGAGAAGTGGGTGGATTGACCCACAGCCCAGGAAGGTCTCACATTCAACCCCCTGATTCTACTGAGTTGCTCACTTCAACCAACCCGTGGAATGGATGCTACAGCTTGCCTTTTAGAGAGAGGAACAGGGAATAAATATCAATCACAATCTTTGAGGGCTGATTGATTTAACATGGATCATAGAACAATGCGTTGATCTGGGTGGGTTTCTCCCCACAGGTTTTGTGAATTAATATTAGAACGAGAGGTTTTGGCATCAGGAGAATTCTGCGTATTCTCACAGAGAGTGGTGAGTCTGTGGAATTCTCTGCCTCAGAGGGCGGTGGAGGCAGGTTCTCTGGATGCTTTCAAGAGAGAGCTAGATAGGGCTCTTAAAAATAGCGGAGTCAGGGGATATGGGGCGAAGGCAGGAATGGGGTACTGATTGGGGATGATCAGCCATGATCACATTGAACGGCGGTGCTGGCTCGAAGGGCCAAAAGGCCTACTCCTGCACCTATTGTCTATTGTCTATGGAACCCAAGGGCCTTCCCTCTACTCGCTGTTCTGAGACGTGGAAACAAATTGATCACTTACCTTCGATATCTTGTGCACAAATAATTATGACAATAACAGTACCTGCGGTGGCACGGTGGCACAGCAGTAGAGTTGCTGCCTTACAGCTTCAGAGATCCGGGATCGATCCTGACTACAGGCTCTGCCTGTACGGAGTTTGTACGTTCTCCCCATGGCCGCGTGGGTTTCCTCCGAGATCTTCAGTTTCCTCCCACATTCCAATGTAGTACAGGTTTGTAGGTTAATTGGCTTAGGACATTTCTTTACAATTTTACCCAGTGTGAGTAGGATAATGTCGACCCGGATTCGGTGGGCCAATGGGCCTGTTTCCGCACTGTATCACTAAACTAAACTAAACTAAGTAATACCTTCTTGGAATAGCAGGAAACAAAAAAAAAGGGGGAAAAAGCAGGAAGCACCAAGAGGTAAACTGGAAGAGAAAACCCTTGGATTGTGAACCCAGGCTTTTGATATAAACTCTTGGGTCCAAAAGCTCCAGAGTTGGCGTAAACAATTAGTAAAATATGAATTCTGTCAGGGTCATGTAAAGAATTCTGCCTTGCCGAGATCCACAGAGTGGTCATATAATAAAGAGAAACTGTAGCCTGGCACTTACACCTTACCTCAACACAAGTAAGTTGCATCAGCTGGAGAAGGTTTATTCACTTCCAGCTTTATTTAAGAATGTTAAAGTAGAATGGGAAACTGACAAGCTTTCATCTGCAATTTTTTGTTCCACATATTTTTGTTACCCGAGTGACCCAGGCTGAAATATTTGCTCCACCTGAGCCACCTTCCATCACTTTCTAACCTCTAATTGTCTGGACTCATTTCCCAGTGGGCCCCACTGTCTTGCAAATTGAAGGCAAGACCTTGGGTTGTTTTAATTGAAGCCTTTGCCACAAGGAGAAGCACAAATCAGATGCCAAGGAACAAATTTGAGGCCAATTCTTGCAGCCGACAATGTTCCTCGTGCCAATTTAAGATTGAACAACATCTTGTCAATCCCTACCACATCTCACTCAGTGTCTGATGCCAAACTCGTTGCTTAAAGAAATAAATAATTCACTTTTGTTTCGCAGCATCTGTACAGGCTCCATTTGTCCTTAGATTTTGTACAGCATGCAAGTGTATATTTTTTAAGTGTGCGACATTTAGGCTCCTGATTCTGCCGAGCTTGCTGGCTTCAACCAGGTTTGTAGCGTGGATGCTACGTCTGTGGTTGAACGAAAATCTGTATGTGGTGTTGGAAAAGTTTGGAAATGCAAACATCAATGTGATAATGAGATGATAACCTGTTAGTGGTTGGTTGAAGGGAAATAATAAAGCACTATTCTACAGTAAGGCATTTATCACACGGGTATTCTTCAATACCAGGGACCTAATGAGATCCATTTTGTGTGGAAGTTTTTGTGCAGGACATTATTCATTGTGATAAAGTAGTTGTGAAGTGTGCTGTGTTGCAAACAGTTTAAGCAATATGCATTATGAAGCCTTCAGTAATAGGAGTGAAATGATTTGGAATAGTTAATAGCTGGAGGAAGGTCAAGGAGAATTAAAATGTTCTTGTGTCTGAACTGCATTCCGGTTGCAGCCC
The DNA here is from genome assembly GCA_038087875.1 of Malacoraja senta. NCBI lineage: Eukaryota > Metazoa > Chordata > Chondrichthyes > Rajiformes > Rajidae > Malacoraja > Malacoraja senta. The sequence goes on from CM075988.1 coordinate 24,806,605, forward strand.
ATTTCCTCAGCTGCCTGCATTAATAATCACACTGTTTGTGCAGCCAGTTCAGGAGGCGACTGTGTTTTGCTTTTGAACAGCAGAAACCTGTTCATCATGAATAAGAAAAAAATTGGCCCCAGATGTCCTACTCCCTGCTACCATTACTTCACGTTGAGGAACATTCTGTGTTAGTAGGGAAAAGTAAAAGTACTTGTATTCATATCGCACCTGTCGCTGTAACAAAGTACATTACTGCACCAGTATGTTTTGCAGTCTGGGTACCGTTGTAATGGGAGAAACACATTTATGCTTGGCAAGGTCCCACATACAATAATCTGATTTTAAGCATGTTTTAAGTTTTATTTTGAAGGAAGATAAATATTGGCCAGGGAACCAGGGAGAATTCTGCCTTCTTCAGAGTACAGCCTGAAATGTTTTATCAGCACCTGAGATAGGGCCTTGAGACTTCAGATAAAACTTTAATCTCACCTTCAGAGGTGAGAGGAGTCCACGAGCGACTTACTGCATGTTCCTGCTTTCTGCTGTCTGGGGAATAACAGAGCCTTGTTTTATTATCATTTCCGCTTCTTTCATTGGTGTGTTTTTCTTTCATGATTATCCATGCAGTCAGTGCTCAGGAATGTAACATCTTCTCACATTCCTTCCAGTATTGATCTTGCTCTTGGGTCAGGTGTACCGTGCGATATACAGTCGCTCACTGGATGCTCCCATCACCCCCTTCCTATTTGGTAACCTCAGCCTTATAACCCTTCAAGATCTTCATGCTTCACTAATTCCAACTTCTCGTGCAAGCCTGATATTAATTGATCCTCAATGGAGCTGAGCACTTAACAGCCATGAATTCTCTTTGCCTCTCTCCTTTAAAGTACTACTTCAATCCATTTGATCAATCATATTTTCCAACACTAATATCTCTTAATATGTCTTTGATTCAAATTGTGTTCTAATAAAGCACCTTTGAGTATTTAACTAAACAGGAGGTTAACATTATTAGAAAGACAGTAGTTTGATATATTCAATTGTGCAATGGTACTTTATTATCACTTTCACCTGTGTACAGTGAAATTATTGTTTGCATACTGTTCAGTAAAAATCTTGCTATACATTGGCACAATTATATTTAATTTGGAAGAGATTCCACATGAGACTGTCCACTAGGGGCGCCGCATGATGGCAGCCTCTGCCTACAGTCTGAAGAAGGGTTTCGGCCCGAAACGTTGCCTATTTCCTTCGCTCCATAGATGCTGCTGCACCCGCTGAGTTTTTCCAGCATTTTTGTGTACCTTCTGCCTACAGTCTGTCTGTTTTTCTATCTTTTTTAAAATTTTAGTTTGTTTAAAGTGTTTTGGAGTTTTTTTTTTAGTATTTCTATGTGGGGGAGGGGTGTAGGGTAAGGAGGAAACCGTTTCCCAGTCACTTCCTGGCGAGGATGTGACTATTCTCCGAGTCGCGTCCTCGCCCCCCTCCTCGCGGCCTACCAACTGGATTGGTGCGGCCTTTCCTGCCGGGACTGGACCAGAGCTTCAGCAGCGACGGCACAGCGCTGGATACATCGCGGAGCGGGTGATGCCTTACCTGGGATCGCTGTTTGAAGCTCCGGAGTGTTGGGCCTGCTGCTTCAACATCGTGGAGCTGTGGTTTCCGGAGCTCAGCCGCGGGCGGCGCTGACCAACATCGCGGAGTCCTGGGACCTTTTGCCGAGGGCCGCCAGCGTGAATCTCCCGCCCAGCTCGGTCTGTGGACATCAGGAGCTGTGGTTTCCGGTAGGAAGTGGCCGATTCGGAGGTCCAAGCCGCTGAGGATGTTCTTCCGTTCCGACGTTGGAGTTCCATCATCCCGGGGAGAGGGCCTGAACATCGGGCCGCCCGTAGCAGCGACTGCGGATGGCTCTGGAGGCCCCGACCACGGGTGAACATCAAAGAACATCAAAGAGGAGGATGACTGAACTTTGGTGCCTTCCCTCACAGTGGGAAACTTTGATACCACTGTGTGGGGATGTTTATGTTATAGACTATCGTGTTCTGTGTTCTTTATTTTATTCAAAAATTCTCTCTCTCTCTTGCTCTCGCTCTCTTGCTTGTCAGGGGAGGGGCAGGGAGTGAGGGTTTTTGTTACCAATTGTTATCTCGCACCCCCTATTGAAGTTCATCAATTGATAAGCAATGAGGTTTTACTGCCTTATGGGCCTGTCCCACTTACGCAACTTTTTCGGCGACTGCCGGCACCTGTCATAGGTCGCCGAAAATTGTCACCATGTTGAAAATCCAGTGGCGACCAGAACATGGTACGACTCTTTGGGCGACTACTCATGACCATACAGGCGTCACCCCGCGACAAGTCGCCGGGGTGTCGCCTGTATGGTCATCAGTAATCTCCTCAGTCGCCCAAAGAGTCGTAGCGTCTTTCTGGTCGCCGCTGGATTTTCAACATGGTGACATGGTGAGAATTTTCGGCGACCTGCAACAACCTATGACGGGTGCCGGCAGTCGCCGAAAAAGTCGCGTAAGTGGGACAGGCCCATTAATCTCTAAATCAGAGAGAATGCGTTTGATATTTAGAATAAAATGGATGAGTAAAGCTACAGCTTACTCTGCCACCTGTTTTCTTTATTTCCTCTCTTTCCTTGAAATTAATACTGAGTGGGCCCTGGTGTAAGATGGGAATGTTCACCACACCCTGCTTCCATTATTACTAAAACGCTGAGCATTGCACATAAATAAAATGAACACTTGGAAAAAGCCTGGCACCTATGGCATAATGTCTTAAATGTCAGCACTTCCCTGAAATAGGAACAAATTGAAGATGGTCTTCAAAGATTAATGCAGTATTTATATCTCTTGTCCAGAGGAATAACTCCTACATCCAATGTGATATTTCCACTTCTGCTCAGATTTGTGCACAAAATCTAGGCTGACATTACAGTGCAACACCGAGGGAGTTCTACATTTTCTTGGCAGTGCTTTTGGACTGCATTTTAAACTAAGGCCTGTTTATCATTTCTGATAGATGTGAACAAAATGCCATGACACTGTTTTAAAGAAGAATATGATTTTTCTACTTCAAGACTTTTGTAAAAAGAAACCCTTTTAAGTTATCTAATCATTAGTTCATTACAGTTTGTGAAACTTGCTGTGTGTATATTGGCTGCCTTGTTTCTAACATTACAGTTTGCTTAAAGTCATTTAATTGGCCATAAATACTTTGGACATCCGGATGTTAGGAAAGCAGCTTTCAATGCAAGTCTTCTCATTACTGACGCCTTTCCTTTCCTCCTTGGACTTTTTTTTCTGTGGAGTGAATCCTGTAGGTAAAGGAGGTATTAAAACTGCACCAAACCCATTTCATGTGGTATTACCATTGCAACATATTAGAGTAATTAATGCTCCATTCATTGCAGTCAGAATATGGAAATAGGGGATACCTGACACCCTTCTTGGCTAGCCAATGTATGAAATAACGTCATCATTCATACTGTATCATCTTCTGCCTGTTTCTTTTCTGAACAGCGATGCTGCCTCACGACAGCCCCACCCCCACCGCGTTCAACACTTTCCCACATGTCCTTGTTGTTCGCCTTCAGATCAGAATGGAATCATCGGTGGCTGAACGCTGCAGTTTTGCATAAACCCGGCTGTCTTGTCTGACCTTTGACTTGACCCTCTTTACAAAGACTCTTCTTCTCTGAGAGCCCAGTCTGGAACTGTTCCTTTTGTCCTTGGTCTTTCTCAGCACCTCTGACCCTTATGCAAAATAAAACCTTCTCCGTTTCAACCCTGGCCTCCTCCTGCACTCCCACTGTGAAGAAATACTTTCCTTTCTTGGGTACAAAAGTACGTTCGATGTCGCAGTTTTAGGTGAACCACCAAGGGGTTAACTTCGGAACATGAAAACATTGGAAGTCACGCGATCTTCTGCTGCTAAATGGAACTGAAACTCTCACAGACACACACACACACTCCCATACACTCACATACAACTATCTATGGACATGGAGGAGGGACTGGAATTTATTGGAATCATGGAGTTCTTGCAGCTGTGTATATAACCTTGGATATATTTAGACTCTTGGTATCCCATACATTGTACACCATAGATGCTGGTATTAGCATTGGAGCTCCCTGGTATTTTTTTTTTCACCTTTTTTTTTAATGGGTTATGTCAACAAGATTTGACACTGTGGCCATGATGATAAGGAAGGACAGCATCAGGCATCTATCATGCGGTCTGCTATCTCTGGGTTAATAGAGAATGCAGTGTTGGTGAAATAGAGTCACAGCGTTTCCTGGCGTCATCTGCTATCACTTAATGCTTTTTACACACAAAAAAAATCTACTGCTCTAAGAGTTCAGGTCTAGCGAGGCCTGCAGATAAATTGCAGTAAATGATCCTGGAGCTGTCACATCCAGTAGATGAGAGACTTGCAATTATAGTTGCTCTGGTTACCAAGCCTTGCCTGCTGCTTGAATGCTTTCTGCTTTATGAAGTCTGATCATTTTTTTTTTTTTACAACTTACATTTCTGTGTTTCCTTTCAATGTTTTGAACTGCCTGTTTTACCGTCATTTTTCTCTAGTATTTTCAAGGAAATTTGAACACCAGGTGTCAAATTGGGATGAATGTCAGGACCGGTTTTAATAGCATCTTTTGAAAGAGGAAAGGTGTTTCAGGAAAGAATTAAAGAGCATGAGTCCTCACCAGATGATGACATAATTACTGTTGGTGGCACAGTGAACATCAGATTACCTAAAGGCCAGAAATAGGAGATTAGTAAAACGAGGTAGCTTCAGGGATGAAGGACTAGATTTGAACACAGATGAGAGATTTAAAGTCGAGATCCTTTTAGTTCTATGAGCTGTTCCCAATGAAAAAATGTAAGTTACTTTTTGTAAATTTGCACATTTGGGTTGGAAAAATATTCTTCATTTTGCCTTTGAGCCTCCTGTTCTCTCTTCTTCATCATGGAGGGTCTTTGTGTAAACTATTCAAATCTAGATTCCAAAGCAAATATCAATTGAGAACGTATATAGGCCACGACTTTGCAAACTTGCCCGTTCATTCAAAATGTGTAATGGGATCACCACACCATCATACTGAGAGGATGGATCAGGCCTCAGTTTGAAGACTTTTCCAAAAGATTGCACCTCTGGCAGTATAGCACCCGCTGAATACAATACTGAGATTATCAATCTGATTTATTAATGTACATCAGCCCTTGTCATGGGCCTGAATTGGACTAAGTACAAGAGTGTACAAGAGCTACTACCCCACAGCTGACACTTCTGACAGAGATTGGAATGTGGCGACATAAGGAAATTCAATCACAAAACACTTCTTTTTCTCAGCGTTGTGCAATTGAAAATCATCTCCAACCTCCACAGTAAACCTCCAGATTTGGAAAAATTACTCGCACATGAGTCAATCTTGAGCATCGACCATCTTCTTGCGTTTGAGGCAGCAGAAATCTGCAGCGGGGTGATGCCATCAGGTTCGACATCCATAGGTGCCTGCCCTAAAAAGGGTGCATGCTCTGGGTTGGCGCCAAGCTGCGGCACTGCTGCTGTCTATGTGTGTTGCCGTTCGCCTGACTGAGGTCAGTTGACAGGGCTGACCACGGGGAGGTCGACAACATGAGCCCCAGCATCGACCATGATTTCTGCAGTATAACATCATTCCCTAGGTACTACAGGGGAAGTTAAAGTAAGATGCCAAACAAGCCACCTTCATTGGGCATGCCAAGAGCAAGCAGTTTTTAGGTTTTAGTAATAATGCCAGATTGGGTCACTATTGCCCTGTTTCCATCCCATGTGGCCATCCCAATCCATTGCATCCATGTTCTGCACTGGAATTTCTCCATGAATGTTTGCATACAGAGCAGATTTCAGATTATGGTAACTAACGGCTTGGTATATTCCATAGGAATGGTCAAACAAAAAAACTCTATTTGGAAAAGGAAGAGATTGATGGGTTATTGGTGACGATCGTGGGATTTGGGCTAATTAAAAGGAGTCAGGTATTTGTTACAATGTAACTTTGGTAGCATACACTTCTGAGTCAGAAGAATGAAGGTTCAAGTCCCACTCTAGACAATTGACCACAGTGGAATATTGTGCTTGGGAGAGCTTCACTGTTTGAGTTGCAACCATTTGCATGCAACATTTTACTGGGGCATTATCTGCCCTTTCAAGAGGACATAAAATATAGTGGAGCAATATTGTGAAGAAAACGAGGGGAGCCACACACAATATGCTGGAGTAACTCAGTGGGTTAGGCAGTATCCTGAGATGTATCTTAGTTGTAAATGAGCATCTGCAGTTCCTTCCTACATGGGGGGAGTTATACCCTGGCTGTTACTTTTGTCTCAATCAATATTTCTAAAACAAATGATGGTATCTGGGCTTTGCTATTTGCGTGATCTTGCTGCAATCCGAAAACTATTGCATTTCCTACAGTGACTACACTTAAACATTACTTCATTGACCGCAGACCATTTTTACATGCCATGAGATCATTGCATTGTTTGTGTAGATGCAGATCTTGTTTTCTTTTTAGATCTCATCGGGATCGAGCGAACAGTGCATTGAAAACAAGCCCTAGAATATTTTAGAGAGGCAAATAAAACAAATTAACCTGTAGTTAGAATGTGTTCTAATTATACAATGAAGGCACAATCTTAATCACAATATAATGAAACACAATTTAAATTTCAGCTGCCACATTCATCTTTATGATTATAGGACTCACTTTATTTGTAAATTATATGTTTTCCAGACAAAAGAGGAGGCATGTTATTATGCAGTTGGTATTTTAGTAAAGACTATTCTTGGCTTTCTGGCTGGTTTATTGTAATGTTTTTATTTCAGTCTTCAAACCCTCTGCCTGATGGGATCAAAATAAGATTAGTGAAATAAGAGGCGGACAAAGACTGTGATGGGAAAAGGAGCCAGAGAGAGGAAATGAGGATTGAAAGAGAGAATAATGTATTTTATACTCCCTGGCAGGATAAGGAAGGTTTGGTCTGTGTGGCCAACCAACACGTTATACAAATCTTCATATCTTGAGATACTTAAAAGGAAGATTTTCATTTATGTAATGTATTTTCAAAACCTCTGAAAGCACTTTATACCCAATTAATTAATTTTGAAATGTAGTAACTGTTATAACATTGAATCCAGTTTCTGTACAGCAAGATCCAAAAACCCGGGAAAGAAAAGATAGGGCGGCACATTGGCGTGGCGGTAGAGTTGCTGCCTTACAGTGCTTGCAGCGCCGGAGACCCGGGTTCGATCCTGACTACGGGTGCTGTCTGAACGGAGATTGTATGTTCTCCCTGTGACCTGCGTGGGTTTTCTCCGAGATCGTCGGTTTCGTCCCACACTCCAAAGACGTACAGGTTTGTAGGTTAATTGGCTTGGTATAAGTGTAAATTGCCCCTAGTGTGTGCAGGATGGTGTTAATGTGCGGGGATCGCTGGTCGGTGCGGACTCTGTGGGCCGAAGGGACTGTTACCGTGCTGTATCCCTAAACTAAACTAAAAAATATAAAGATGGTTTGAGTAGAGAAGAAAAATAATTAAGGCAAAGAGTCAATTGTGGGAGTTATCTATTGCCCCCTAATAGTAACTGCATGGCAGGATGTAGTATAACGAAATAATTCAAGGGAGCTTGTCAGAGGGGTACCGTGATAATCAAAGGCAATTTTAATCTACCAATAAACTTGAAACATTAGGTGGGCATGGACTTGGGGTACACTCGAATTGTACAGGATCATTTCTTGCAGCAGCCTTTGGACAGCAGGAAAGAAGAATGGGCCCTTGATTCATATTTTGCACTTATTTCATATTTTACACTTAACTAAGGGCAAGTACAACTCTATGAAAGTAGAAAGTGAACTGGCATTTACCTGTAGGTTAAGGTATCATTTAATTGAGGTGTGGTGAAGACATTTTGGGGGATCCTTCAAAACACAAAGAATGGAGGAAGGAGAATTCCAACAGGGGGCTCCATCGAGTATGGTTCTACAACAAAAAGAGAAAAATAATATGTGTACGAAAAGCAAAGCACAGTTGGGCTACTGCCTTACAGTTCCTGCAAGCTGGGTTTACTCCTGAACTCCGGTGCAGTGTGTGTGGAGTTTGCATGTTCTCCATGTGACCATTCCCTAGGTGTTCTTGTTTCTTCCCACGATTCAATGACTTGCGGGATTGCAGGTGAATTTGCCACTAGATTCACTGATGCAATGAGGAGAGAATAAAATGAGATTATAAAAGGGTGGTTGGTGAGGACTAGGTGGCATGAAGAGCCCGTTTCCATGCTGTGTCATTCTACGACTCTGGGTATAAACCTTGGAGAAAGAAAAATCATAATTTCACAAAGACCGGTAAGAATCAAAAGATATATGATGACTAAAAGATTAATGTGCAAGGAAAGGTTGGAGCAAAGCGTGCTAGAGAGATCTTCTTCTTCTTCTTGCATATGGCATGCACACCCTAAAGTTGGAGGACAACTTGATCTATTTGATCTTATTTGATTGTGCACACCGGGTTGATTGCATTCGGCGAGACAGGGCAGACCTCGTGAAGGTTGCAATCTCCCACCCCACTAGAAAGATAAAATCAGATAATAAAAGTTTCTATGGATATTTAAGAGTCAATAAATGGAGCACGTGTCTTTCAGAAAGTAAGCTGGCAGAATTAATAGAAAATAAGGAGATGATATATGAATTCAAGCTGTATTTACATCAGTCTTCACTGTGGAGGATAGAAGTTAGAATAGTTTTGAATCTGGCATTGGAAAGGAAGGAGGAATTTGGGGAAACCTACATTCGCCAGGACTGTGGTGCTGAGCAAATTGTTGCCTGACAAGTATCCAGTCCTAATGAACCTCATCCTCGGTTCTTTAAAGAAGTGGCTGGGGAGATGGTGGACGTGTGCTGGTGCTAATTTTCAAAATGTTTATTGCATTTGAGAAGGTTTCATTAGATTGGAAAGCAGTCAATATAACTCCTTTATTTAAAAAGATGAGGGAGCCGGAATTCAGAAAACTTACAGATAAATCCGTTGTCACAGGGAAAATGTTAGACGCTATAATGAAAGATATTATACTGGGACACGTGGAGGTGAACAGCCAAAGTCAAACAGGATTGTGAAAGGGAAATCAACTTTGTCCAATTTTGTCAAGTACTTTTGAGTAAGTAACTTGTGCTGTAGATAAAGGGGAACTGATGAATGTACTAAATGTTAGATTTCCAAAAGGCATTTGATAAATTGGCATATTAGGTTATTATGAAAAATAAAAGCTCAAGGTATATGAAATGACATATTGACAATGGATGGAAGATTGGCTGGCTGGTTGACAGAGAAAATGGGTTTGCATAATATTTACTTTCCTGGTTGGCAAGATGTAGCAAGTGGTGTACAACAGGGACCGGTGATGGGATCTCATCCATTTAACAACTTGTATGGGACTTGGATGAAGAGATTGAGGGTATACTTTCTAGATGTGTTGTTGGCACGTAGATAGGTAATAAAATAAATTGTAAAAAGGCATAAGGAAACTACAAGAGAATACAGGGTGGTTACATGAGGGGGAAAGAAACTGGCAAGTGGTGTGCAATGAGGTGAAAATGTGAAAATGTCCATTTTGGTAAAAACAATTTTTTTAACGGAAACAAATATATTGTCTGAATGGTGAGAGATTACAGAGCTTAGATGCGTGGGGATCTGGGTTACCTGGCTATTGATTCACTGAAGGCTTGTATGCAGATATCATTAGAGAAGCTAAATACATATTGTCATTTATTACACGAGCCATTGAAATACTAGCAACACTCAGGCAGCCAAACAGTATCTGGAACGTGAAACAGTTGACATTTCAGGTCTGGACCTTTAACTCTTTCTGACCTCTAAAGGGTCTCGGACCTGAATCCTTAACAGATTCTTTAGACTCTAGTGATACAGCACGGAAATAGGCCCTTCAGCCCACCGAGGCGGCGCTGGCCAGCGTTCACCCTGTACACTAACACTGTCCTGTGCAAACTAGGGACAATTTACAATTGTTTACCGAAGCCAATTAACCTATCAACCTGAACGTCTTTGGAGTGTGGGAGGAAACCGGAGCACCTGAAGAAAACCCACGTGCTCACAGGGAGAATGTACAAACTCCGTACAGACAGCACCCATGGTCAGGATCGAACCTGGGTCTCTGGTGCTGTAAGAGCAGCAACTCTACCGCTGCGCCACCGTGCCGCCCTTTTCACTTCCCACTGATGCTGCAGGACCTGCTGAGTGTTGGTGTGTTTTGTTTTCATTTCTGATTTGCAGCATCTGCACTTTTTTAAATTTGTATTTATTTGTTAAAACTATGATACTTGTTTCCAGAGCCTTTCGTGTGCTCACTCTTCACGGGATGACTTCCAACCTTATGATCCCTGCTTATCTGCAGCTCTGGTCTCTTGCACATCGCTGGTTATCATAACATTCCTATGAAAAGCTGTCTGCTCAATGGGGGAGAAGTCGCAGAGAAAGTTTTCTGGCATTCACTTGATTGACTTTTTTTAAACTTAAAAGTTCCAGCTGGGTCTATTTTACTACAGGCGTATAAGTTCACTCCCCAGACCACCTCAACACCTTAAGTTCCACTTCTTTGAGTGAGATTTTGATCTCCTGTCATATACGATTTGGAATTAAAGTTTTAATTTGATAGGTAACACAGTGTGGTTTTACTGTGTTAAAAGCTTCTATATAAATGCAGGTTACTGTTTTTATCATTCTGAATTTATTGCATTTTATTTTTATACACGCACAGCTCGGACAAGGACACTGCCAAGTGAACCTCGTTAAATATCTTTCAGTGTGGCCACATTACCTGGCCCCAGCTGGACAACCTTTTGTTTTCGGCCCTTGTTATTGTGTCTAGACGGTTATTAGGCTGCCTCGAGTAGATTTCAATGGTATCGATAACACCTGGGGGCAATATTAACTGGAGCACTGTCGAGCTCAGAGTGATGGCTGGAATGTGAACAAATAAAGCAGGTCCTTGGGTAGGGTTACTAAACGTGCAGTATAGTTGTTGCTACATGCTGCCCTCTGCTTCTGAAGTTAAACAGAGTTTCTGACGTGGAGTAGAACACACAACTGCTGTTCTAGTGTGTGATTACCGGCAATGGCCAAGGGTGAATTCTGCCCCTTGGTCCTAATGAGCATCCATTATGAATTAATGTCTGTGCTTCATCAGACTTTAGCAGTGGCCGTAAAAAGGAAAGGAAATGCTTTCATATCTGGTTCTCATTTTCGAAAGTTGGGTCAAAAATTTGTTTTTTTTCATGTACCAACTTGATCTTGTTAGGTTAAAGTTAACTAACTGGTTCAGAAACTTCTTCACCAGTGAGCAGGGGAGAATGGAAAAATTACTACCAATTGACGTAGTTGAGGTCAGTAATGTTTAAAGGAAGGTCAGATAAATGCGTGTTGAGGAATAAAAGCAAATGCTTGTAGGGTGAGAAGAGACTGGCATAGACCATAAACACTAGTACTGACATAATGGGCTGAATGGCCTTTTTCAGTCTGTACATTCTCAAAATGCTCTTAATCAACTACGAACATTTTTATAAAGATGTTAGATTAATGATGTCGGTGAGTTTTTGTGGGCATTAGGAAACTGTCTAGTTTAGTTTAGAGATACAGCACGGAAACAGGCCCGTCGGCTCACCGAGTCCACGCTGACCAGCGATCTCCGCACACAATACAATACAATCAATACAATCAGTTTTATTCGTCACTTGCACATAAAGTGCAAGTGAAATGAATTTGCCAGCAGCGGTACAATGAAAAAAGAACACACAATACACGATAAAAATTTAACACAAACATCCACCACAGCATTCACCGCGGGTGAAGAATAAAGGGAAGAGATAAGACTTTGCCTTCCATCACAGTGAGGAGGTGTTGGAGACTCACTGTGATGGATGTTTATGTAAACTGTGTTAAGTGTGGGTCTTGGTTTTTTTTGTAATGTAAAAAAACTGTAGTAATGATATTTCGTTCAAGCCTAGGTTTGAATGACAATAAATAGCATTCTCTTCTCTTCTCATCACTGTGGTGGAAGGCACAAAATTTGGCCAGTCCTCCTCCATTTTCCTAACACTATCCTACGCAATCTAGAGACAATTTTACCAAGTCAATTGACCTGCAAACCTGTACTTCTTTGGAGTGTGGGAGGAAACCGGAGCTCCCAGAGAAAATCCACGTAGGTCACGTGGAGAACGTACAAACTCCAGACAGACAGCGCCTGTAGTCAGGATCGAACCCGGGTCTCTGGCGCTGGAAGGCAGCAGCTCCACCGCTGCGCCACCGTGCTGCCCCTTGTCCTTGAGGTTCCTTTCTACAAATGCATTGCATGCTGTCAACAGAAATCTTCCTTTCATATATAATCAATATAATTTATATTAATAATGTATCTATATCATATTACCCAGTGAGATATTTTGCATGTTGCTCTACATATTCTTTAGATATTGCTCTGTCCTTTTGGATGGATTATCGAGGCTTTATTTTACCAGCAGGTTAGTGTGACGTTCAGAGCAAAGAATCTTCCCCACTAATCTAAATTTCAGTAGAGCTCGGAGGTTACAGTTAAACTTGGCTTAAAATAAAGATGTTCATCCTATCAGACAAAAGAATATTGAACACAAAGGAAAAATCGATTTTTGTTGCTAAATGTGTTTGAAGAATAGAGGATATAATCTATAAAGATAAAAATTAATATTGAGCAAGCGTGGGAGACCTGTAAATTAATATGTGATTGACACACAGTTAATGGTTGGTGTGTTATAGTGCATTGTGCTTGGGGATTATCAAAATTACTGTAACAAGGCTCCAGTACAGGGATACGAATTCTTCTTCAGTAGGAGATAATGTTGCCTCCTTATCCCGTGTGTTTCAACACTGAATGTACTGTGCATTCTACAGACACTCCGTAAAACACTTAATCAACTTATGGTAGACAAAAATGCTGTAGAAACTCGGCGGGTGAGACAGCATCTATGGAGCGAAGGAATAGGCGACGTTTCGGGTCGAGACCCTTCTTCAGACTGATGTGGGTGGGGGTGGGTCGGGAAAAAGAAAGGAAGAGGCGGAGACAGTAGCCTGTGGGAGAGCTGGGAAGGGGAAGGGAAGGAGGGAGAAAGCAAGGACTACCTGAAATTGGAGGAGTCGATGTTCATACCGCTGGGGTGTAAACTACCCAAGCGCAATATGAGGTGCTGTTCCTCCAATTTGCGGTGGGACTCTCTCTGGCAATGGAGGAGGCCCAGGACAGAAAGGTCAAGTCAAGTCAAGAGAGTTTATTGTCATGTGTTCCAGATAGGACAATGAAATTCTTGCTTGCTGCAGCACAACAGAATATTTTAGGCATAAAGACAGATCAGATCAGTGTGACCATATACCATAGAATATATATATACACACATTAATACACAAATAAAGTGCAATAGGCTGTTATAGTTCATAGTTTGTTTGAAGTTGTGTTTGATAGTCTGATGGCTGTGGGGAAGAAACTGTTCCTGAACCTGGATGTTGCAGATTTCAGGCTCCTCTACCTTCTACCTGATGGCAGTGGAGAGATGAGTGTGTGGCCAGGATGGTGTGGGTCCTTGATGATGCTGGCAGCCTTTTAGAGGCAGCGCCTGCGATAGATCCACTTGATGGTAGGGAGGTCAGAGCTGATGATGGATTGGGCAGTGTTTACAACTTTTTGCAGCCTTTTCCGCTCCTGGGCGCTCAGGTTGCCGTACCAAGCCACGATGCAACCGGTCAGTATGCTCTCTACTGTGCACCTGTAGAAGTTCGAGAGAGTCCTCCTTGACATACCGACTCTCCGTAATCTTCTCAGGAAGTAGAGGCGCTGATGTGCTTTCTTTATAATTGCATTAGTGTTCTCGGACCAGGAGAGATCTTCGGAAATATGCACGCCCTGGAATTTGAAGCTCTTGACCATCTCCCCCATCGACCCGTTGATATAAACGCGACTGTGGGTCCCCATCCTACCCCTACTGGTCCACAATCAGTTCCTTGGTTTTGCTGGTGTTGAGGGCCAGGTTGTTGTGCTGGCACCATTTGGTCAATCGATCGATCTCACTTCTATACTCTGACTCGTCCCCATCAGTGATACGTCCACAACAGTGGTGTCGTCGGCGAACTTGATGATGGAGTTCGCACTATGTCCGGCTACGCAGTCATGTGTATAGAGTGAGTACAGCAGGGGGCTGAGCACGCAGCCTTGAGGTGCTCCCGTGCTGATTGTTATCGAGGATGACACATTTCCACCAATACGAACTCGGATTCGGAATGGGCAGGGCAGTTGAAGTGTTGAGCCACTGGGAGATCAGGTTGGTTATTGCGAACTGTCACTCCAGGTAGAGTTAGGGACAAGAGATCACGGGTCCACAATTTTCAGGAGACTGCTAAAGGTGAAGATCTTGGGTTACTTGTTGCTTACAGCATGTTGTGCCTAAAGCTCATATTTAAGTAGTACTGGTGTGATTGGGGCAGGTTGTTAGACTGGCAAAGTTTGATAAATCGCAATTCTGAAAGGTTTTGTGGAAGTACACCCAGCAATATACTAGGTTCTATTTCGTGGACAGTGGCAAACTGGCCATCCTACAAACCGACTGACGCAATCTAGTTATACAGATCAAGTTTCTGTGTCCATCTCCTCCTGCACCACACCCTCTCATGTATTCTCGCTCTCACCCACTCCTTCTCCCTGGCGCTTGCCCCCACCCTGTCTCTCACCACCTCCACCTTATCCATTCCATCTCTTGGTCCCACACTGCTGAGTCATAATTAACCCTCTTTACCATGTGCTCTCTCTCTTTCCTGTCTCCCTCTGCCTCCCCTGACCATTCCCTCTTCCACTCCCACCCCCTCTGCACTGAGTCATCTGATTAACTCCTCTCTACCTTGCGTGCTGTCATTAATATTTCCCCTGACCATTCACTCGCTTACTCTCCCACCCCACTGTGCTGAGTCATATGATTATAGCAGAAATGAGGATCATAAATTATTCTAATAGGGATCCCAAAAGAGTTTGAAGAGTAAGGCACAGTTCAATAAGGTTCTCGACCTGAAATGTCACCCATTCCTTCACTCCAGAGATGCTGCCTGTCCCGCTGAGTTACTCCAGCATTTTGTGACTATCCTTTGAATAGTAAGTCATTTGAAAGGAAGCTAGTTCCATGCATGAGGGAGAAAGGACTAGAGGGTTGGCAGAAGGCACACATGCAGTAATATCATTGCCTTGGATCAGGTGGACTGAAGAGTTAAATATAGGTGACAGCCACGATTAGGAATGGGGGTAACAGGAGTGGAGGTTCACCACTTTAGATTGTTGCATAATAACCTCTCTCCTGGAGAAGGGTCTCGACCCGAAATGTCACCCATTCCTTCTCTCCAGAGATGCTGCCTGTCCCGCTGAATTACTCCAGCACTTTGTGTCTATCTTCGATATTAAACCAGCATCTGCAGTTCTTTCCTACACATTTTGTCTCTCCTTTGGGTTTGGGGATCAGGCTGAGATTGTACCACTGCTTTACTGAAATGGCTCCTCACACAAGTTCCCAGGTTCATATTGACAGCATGGTCATTTGGGTGAGGAACCCTAACCCAAACAGCACCCACAAAACTCTTTCCCAGCAAGAGATTCCATCGTGGGGATTACAGGAATCATACAGCTTTAAAGAATACCATTTGACCCCTGAAGTCTGAAAGGTTTCTATCTAACATGAATCTGTTTCCAGTGAGGGGATGGCGAGCAGAACATTGATTCCAGATAATTGGTAGAAGTAGACGAATGGGCACATCGGTGGAGACCCGGGTTCAACCCTGAACATGGGTGTTTGTCTGTACGGAGTTTCTACCTTCTCCCCATGACTTGCGTGGGTTTTCTCCAGGAGCTCCGGATTCCTCTCGCACTCCAAAGACGTACAGGTTTGGAGGTTAATTCGCTTGGTATAAATGTAATTGTAAAATTGACCATCGTGTGTGCAGGACAGTGTTATGGGATGGTGGGGGGGGATCGCTGGTAGACGCAGATTCGGTGGGCTGAAGGGCCTGTTTCCGAGCAGTATCTCTAATCTAAACTAAAAAAGTCCTGGTGTTGGATGGGCAATTGTTTGGGGTTTCAATTCGTGAATTTTTCTGCTTACCGTGCTGTCATCTGGTATGCACTGCCTGAAAGGGTAGTGGAAGCAGATTTATTAGTAACTTGCAGAAGAGAATTAGATATACACTTGAAGAGGGATATAAGCGAGGCCATGTGGAACGAGCCGAAGGATAGTCCTTTGAAAGCAATGGCATATCAGCCAAATGGCTTTCTCCCGTGCAGGATAATTCTACTGATTGAACGATGCCTGATCCTGCTGTCATTAAGCTTCATAGTGTTGATGTGTATCATCAAGAATTTAAGTCCAAAATTACTGTTGCAATTAATGTAACAAGGGAAGCATTTTGCTGTTACCAGATGTGTAACATTGCAGATGGTAGCTAGACGGTTTACCTTAATTCCCTGAGATGAGGATGAGAGAGATTGCAGTTTGGGATTCCTTGTAAACTGTTGTATATTTTGTTGCAAGCAGGTGGTTTGTAGTGCTTCACACACTAAGGATCAAGTCAGAATTTCAGAAATAGGACTGCAGTGTTGTGATAGGAAACAATAGGGAATAGGGAATAAAGTACCTTCTGTAATAGGGAATAAAGTACCTTATTACCTTTGTATGAAATATTGGATAACCCGCATGCTGAACAATGGCTGCAATGTGCTATTGAAAGGTGGCTCACTCTGACAAGCTCCAGTCGTGGAGTGATGCTTTAGTTTAGTTTAGAGATACAGGAAACAGGCCCTTCGGTCTATCGCCGCACACTTAGACTATCCCACACACACGGGACGAGTTCCAACTATACTAAGCCAATTAACCTACAAACCTGTACGCCTTTAGAGTGTGGGTGGAAACCGGAGATCCTGGAGAAAGCCCACGCAGGTCACGGGTTAACATACAAACTCTGTACAGACAGCAACCGTAGTCAGGTTCGAAGCTGGGTCTCCGGCGCTGTGAGGCAGCAGGTCTACCGCTGCACCACTGTGCCGCCCACAGTTTAATCACAGCACCTTCCACCATGTGGCAGGTGCTGTAAAGGACGGAGCTCCTTTTGCCATTACAAGATTGACATCCGTGGGTCTCAGTATCACACTATGGATTGAATTTATCAATCGCAGAATATGTGTCCCCGAAAAAAAATCCTCTGGGGATGGCAAGGGTTTTGAGCATTTGAAGTGACAATGTTTTGATTCAGGGTGTAAATCCTCTCCAGTTCTTTCCCCTGGCCATATTTCCTCATGGTGATTGGGGGCATAATTTTAATTTAATCATTATTGTGAGCTCAGTCTGTTAACCATCTGTGAAGCTGCTCATCTGGCAGCAACCAGTCGGCCAACTCCTGAATTAGACCCACCATAAATTGGTAGATTACACATACTTGGTGACAGGTTGCTGTGAAGATTAGAACTCCTCCAAAATGCCCCAAACACTTTGCAGGAGTAGAACCTGACAAAAAAATGGATGGCAAACAGGTCAGCAAAGTCTTGGTTGATGAGCATTTGAGAAGCATCGTGAAGAGGGACAAAGAATGAAAGACGAATAGATCAGTTTTGAGTAAGAGTTTTAATAGTAATAATAATACTTTATTGTCATTCTAAATACATACAACAAAATTTCAGCCACACTGCCCGAGCGGAGCTCCAACGTATCAGACAAATAATAACGAATAACAAAAACAGCAAGAAAGCGTCAAGTCATAATGTGTAATATTTCACAGTCTAGTGTTGTGGCAGTACAAAATATTGGCTATGGGGGCTGTGTGTTCAGTGCAGAGTTCAGAGTGGTGATGGCCTTGGGGTAGAAACTGTTTGTTAATCTTGTGATGTGTGATTTGATGGATCTGTACCGCTTTCCTGAGGGCAGAAGGGCAAACAAATGATGCGCGGGATGAGATTAGTCCTTTAGGATGCGTGATGCCTTCCGCAGGCAACGAGAGCTATAGATCTCTTCCAGGGCAGGCAGATGTGTGCGTTGGTGATCTTCTGGACTGTGTTGATGACTCTCTGCAGAGCCTTTAGAACTTGACGTTTTAGTTACCTCTGCCAGAGTGAAGAAAATTGGGATGTGAGAAAGACCAATGATGCAGAAGAGCAAAGATCTTCTGCAAATCACCAAGTTGGTAACAGCAAGGCCGTAGAAGGAATTTAAAATGGGTACAATAATTTTAAAATTGAGCCATTGGCATTCTATGATGCAACAGCAGGGCAATGAGTGAACAGGACTTGGGAGTTCGGTAGGGACAGCAGAGTTTTGAATGAATTGAACTTCACAGAGGTGGCCAGAAAGCCATTGGAATTCCTAAAGGAAATTATTGTGTAAATGTGCTGAGATTCTGACCAGTGGTTAACCAAAAGCTTGAAATATCGGTCTGTGTTGACATCTTGATGATTCATTCCACATCTGTGACTGCAGCCTATATTCGTCCTGATGCTAATGCCAAGCTTGCAATGAAAGATCTGCATACTGCCATTAGCAAACAACAGACTCACAACCCCAAGGCAACCTTCATTGTTGCGGGTGACTTCAATCACTCCAACCTGAAGACTGTACTCCCCAAATTCCACCAACATGTCTCCTTCGCCACTAGAGAAGACAAGACACTGGACAAAGTCTACACTAACATGGCTGAAGCTTACAAAGCCGCCCCCCTCCCCCACCTTGGACAGTCTGATCACCTCTCATTGTTCCTGCTCCCAAAGTACTCCCCACTCATCAGACGGGTTAAACCCACTGTGAGGACAGTTAAAGTCTGGTCAGAGGAGGCGGACTCCACACTTCAGCAGTGTTTTGGAAACACTGACTGGAAGGCGTTTGCAGCCCAGGCCACCCTTGACTCCCACACGGACATTGACTCCTATACATCCTCTGTTCTGGACTTTATAAACTCCACCATCAACAGTGTCACCTCCCTCAAATGGGTGACCATATTCCCGAATCAGAAGCCATGGATGAACAGCGAGGTCAGGCTACTGCTGAAAGCACGGGACACCGCTTTCAGGTCAGGCGATGTCCGAGCCTATAGTTCATCCAGGGCTAACCTGAAGAAGGGCAGAAAGAAGGCCAAGCACTGCCATAAGCTCAGGATTGAGGAGCACTTCAACAACAACTCCGACCCCCGACGCATGTGGCAAGGCATCCAGGCCATCACGGACTTTAGACCCACCAACACCACCCCCACATCCAGCAACGCCTCCTTCCTTGAGGAGCTTAACCACTTCTATGGCCACTTCGATAGGGACAATCGGCAGTTGGCCATCAAGGCGGTGCTCCCTGCCGATCACCAGCCCCTCTCACTCACCCCCTACGACATGTACGTGGCACTGAGTAGGACTAATGCACGTAAGGCTGCTGGCCCCGACGGCATCCCCGGGCGCGTCTTCAGGGTCTGTGCTGCGCAGCTGACAGACGTCTGGACTGACATCTTCAACCTGTCACTTGCCCAAGCAGTTGTGCCCACGTGCCTTAAATCCACCTCCATCGTGCCGGTGCCAAAACACTCCACTGCGGCAAGCCTCAACGACTTCCGCCCAGTTGCACTTACTCCCATCATCGCCAAGTGCTTCGAGAGGCTGGTCCTGGCACACCTCAAAGGCTGCCTACCCCCCACATTGGATCCCTATCAGTTTGCCTACCGCAAGAACAGGAGTACGGAGGATGCCATCTCAACGGCACTTCACTCCGCCCTCTCCCACCTCGACAACAGAGACACTTACGTAAGAATGCTGTTCATCGATTACAGCTCAGCATTCAACACCATCATACCCTCTAAACTGATCACCAAACTCAGTGACCTGGGCATCGACCCCTCCCTCTGCAACTGGATACTGGAATTTCTAACCAACAGACCCCAGTCTGTTAGGTTAGACAAGCACACCTCTTCAACCCTCACCCTGAACACCGGCGTTCCACAGGGCTGTGTGCTGAGCCCCCTCCTCTACTCCCTCTTCACCTACGACTGCACACCTGTACATGGTACTAACACCATCATCAAGTATGCAGATGATACAACGGTGAATGGCCTCATCAGCAACAACGATGAGTCGGCCTATAGGGAGGAGGTCCAGCTCCTAGCAGCATGGTGCGCTTACAACAACCTGGCCCTTAACTCCAAGAAGACCAAGGAGCTCATTGTAGACTTCAGGAAGTCTAGGGGCGGCACGCACACCCCCATCCACATTAACGGAACGGAGGTGGAACGTGTTTCCAGCTTCAGGTTCCTGGGGGTCAACATCTCCGATGACCTCTCTTGGACCCACAATACCTCAACTCTGGTCAAGAAGGCTCACCAGCATCTCTTCTTCCTGAGGAGACTAAAGAAGGTCCATCTGTCCCCTCAGATTCTGGTGAACTTCTACCGCTGCACCATCGAGAGCATCCTTACCAACTGCATCACAGTATGGTATGGCATCTGCTCTGTCTCCGACCGGAAAGCACTGCAGAGGGTGGTGAAAATTGCCCAACGCATCACCGGTTCCTCACTCCCCTCCAATGAGTCTGTCCAAAGCAAGCGTTGTCTGCGAAGGGCGCTCAGCATCGCCAAGGACTGCTCTCACCCCAACCACAGACTGTTTACCCTCCTACCATCCGGGAGGCGCTACAGGTCCCTCCGTTGCCGAACCAGCAGGTCCAGGAACAGCTGTTTCCCTGCGGTGGTTACACTACTCAACACTGTACCTCGGTGACTGCCAATCACCACCCCCCCCCCCGGACACTCCTCCCACCAGGATTTATTAGATTATTTATTTACTGCTCATATTTATGTCGCTCTTCTAAGGAGATGCTAACTGCATTTCGTTGTCTCTGTACTGTACACTGCACAATGGCAATAAAGTTGAATCTGAATCTGAATCTGAATCTGATCTATTGTTTTCCCAGTCCATTCCTCTCCCACGTCTGAGATGTTGTTGGGAGGAGTTTAGCTCTACTGTCCTTTGCTCCCTTTTCTCCAGCTCCCCTTTTCTAGTCATTGTCAATGTCACAGATTCAAGTTGGGTAGATGGAGGCCACTTGAGTTTAGTTGTACTTGCTCTGCTCTTCCTCTTGGTGACCTTGGTGTCTGTAATTGGTGTTTCTTTGTCTCCATTTTTGGGAGTCAGGAAGCCAAGCATCTTCTTAACCAGCCTTTTATTTTTCTTCCAGATGGAAGGTGATGTGCTGAGATGTAGATGACCAGCAGTCAGCAGGTTGGTGGGTCCCACTCCCTGGATGAAGGAGTTGCTGTGTGCACCCCTCTCTTAAGGAAGAAGTGAGAGGACCTTCAGCTGTGAAAGCAGATCAAACTTGCAAGGTCAGTTGCTTTTTTTTCTCAGAAGCAAACTTCAGTGCAGAAGTATGTCTGAGATCTGTCACTGATTTGGCAAACTATCCAGGTTCAGGGCCAGCTTCCTGCAATGATGTGCATGTTATTTAGACTCCCTGTTCAAGCACAATAGTAAAGGTGTATGCTATTTCTGGGGTGATGTCTTTTGCAGGGGATGTTAATCTGTGGTCCTGTCTGCTTTCTTTATTGATATTTATTATCTATATAAAATGTGTCATTTGGAAGAGAGGAAGGATTGTTTTTCTTATGTAAAAACAAGGAACTGCAGATGCAGTTTTATACCAAAAAAAGGACACAAAATGCTGGAGTAACTCAGCGGGTCAGGCAGCATCTCTGGAGAACATGGATAGGTGACATTTTGGGTTGGGACCCTTTCAGGTGATCCAATCCAAAATATCACCTATCCATGTTCTCCTGAGATGCTGCCTGACCCGCTGAGTTACTCCGGTATTTTGTGTCTTTCTTAAGAGTTTTACTTGATCTTCCGAACCATGTTTCCACCTGAACCAAAATAATTTTTAATTTAAAAAACAAAACAATGTAGTCATCCCATTGTGTTTCTATGTGGCTGTGCACAAATTGTGCAGTCACTTCTTATCCTGTAGATGGAACTACGTAGCAGGAGGAAATGTTGTCTGGTTGGCTATCTGATCCATAGATCACTGCATCAATAGTTGCTGCAATTTAAGTTGTAGAAATGGGTATCCAACAAAGGTTTCAAAGGTCTTTTATTGTCACCTGTACCAATTAAGGTGCAGTGATATTTGAATTACCATACAGCCATACAAAAAAAAAAGCATCAAGACATACAACCACATAAAGGTTAACGTAAGTAAGTAAGTAAGTTTATTGGTCAAGTATTCACATACAAGGAATTTGCCTTGGTGCTCCGCCTACCAAGTAACAACATGACATACAGTGACAGTTACGAATGACTCAGAAAACACCAATCATTGATAATAATAAAACATTAATGATAAAACACCCTTGATCAAGCATGTGAACCAACAAAATACCAGATCAAAGGGAGGCTACAGATTTTTGGCTGTTGAGTAGAGCAACTACTCGTGGATAAAAACTGTTTTTATGTCTGGCTGTGGCAGCTTTGACAGTCCACCACAGCAGATTCCCCACATTCCTCACTGTGATGGAAGGCAATAATGTCCAATCTTCTTCCCTCTTTACTCTTCCACGGTCGGGGCGATCGGAGCTCCTGCAGCCAGCGTTCAAAGCTCCCGCGTCGGGGCAGTCGAAGCTCCTGCGGTCGGAGCTCCCGAAGTCTGTCTCTAACCAGAGACCGCGAGCTCCACGATGGTAAGTCCGCAGGCTCCTGCGGTTGGAGCTCCCAAATCGATCTCCAGCAAGAGGTCGCAACTCATCGATGTTAGGCCACAGTGCGGACAGAGATAAGACACGAAAAAAAATCTCCGTCGAGGTAAGAGATTCAAAAAAGTTTCCTCCAACCCCACCCCCCCCACATAAAACAAGATAAAGAATTAAAACATACATTTAACTTATACTATTAAAACAACAAAGAAGGAAGGGACAGACAGACTGTTGGCGAGGCAGAGGGAGAAGATAGCAAACTGCATCAACTGCTGCCAGCCTTTGTGTCTGGCTCCCAACAAACACAATTTCTGCACAGTAAAACCCTGCGTTCGATTCTGGGTTTGATATCAAAGAGAGCACACTTTGCCATTGGGGACAGTCCCCAAGACATTCAGCTGTAAATGATCAGGGCTGCAAACAGCAAGTCGTGTGGAGCAATTACGTAGGCTACATTCCAAGAAATTCCAGAAGGAGTGATTTGTTTGACATTTTCTTGAGGGTTTTAAAGAATTTAAAGTGGAGTGTAAATCATTCTGTGGTAGGATAATGAGAGCATGAGAGAATTAAACCCAAGACATTCAGACAGAGAATGGAAGAAAAATGCAATATTAGAAATGAACTTGTTATATTTTTGACAAGCAAGGTTATAAAAGGATACAGAACCAAAATGGTTGACTGAAAGTAGGGCACAAGTCAGGATTTCTTGGAATGTTCGAACATGCTTGAGTAAGAATCATTGTTTTCTTATAAAACTCGTCAGTATTGCATGTGATAACCAATGGATTTGTTTAGAGATACAGCATATATACTTGCCCTTCGGCCTGTCGAGTCCACACCGACCATCGATCACCTGTTCACACTAGCTCGATGTTATTCCACTTTCCCATCCACTTCCTGCACACTTGGGATAATTTACCAAGGCCGATTAACCTACTAACCCGTGCGCCTTTGGGATGCGGAAGGAAACCGGAGCACCCGGAGGAAACCCACGCTGTCACAGGGAGAACGTGCAAACTCCACACAGACAGCAGCCGAGGTCAGGATCAAACCTGGGTGTCTGGAGATGTGTGGCACCCAAACAGACAATATTTATTCCAGTTAAACACTGGTGTCCCTTTCTCTGCTTCCTGAGCCAGTGGGTTTTTTTCTGTCTTCCTGGGTAAAGTCTTCCAGGATGGGTTGAAACTAAACTTTAGCAGGCAAACAAATTATATGATAAGATAAGCAACCATCAGTGCTCTAGAGCTAATGGGATGTCTATAAAAGTACAGTCAAGATGGAGAAGGCATCTGAAATGTCTCGGTGTTGTACGTTTTGAAACGTTTTTGGGAGTACATATTAAATCGCCAAGATTCTGATCAGCATATTTGTGTGGAACTTTTTTTTTTATCCACTTAACTTGAAATTCAGCATATAGCTGGAACTTGAAATCCTTCTCAATGTGCTTTGGATTAAACATAATCAATAACTACAATTAAATACAATTAATAATTACGTTAGCATCAGCATTGTAGCCAAGTGATGTGCAGTTGATGTCACCAGGCAATGGGAGGCACAAATCCACCATTAAGCTGGAAAGTAATAAAGCGCAAAGGGTATTATGACGTGAAAATAGCAAGTTCAAAATATACAGTGGGGAATTAGAGCCAGGGAAATATATTCAGCAGAGGGCTTAACTATTTTTGCAAGTTGAGCTTGTTAAAACATTTGTTTTATTTCAGTTATATACCTAGATTTAAAGAGAGAATTATCAATACACACGGACACGCACACACGGGCCCGCACACACGTACACGCACACACGGGCACGCACACACGGACACGCACACACAGACCCGCACACACGGGCACGCACACACGGACATGCACACACGGACACACTTTATAAAAAATATTTGTCTTGATTGATTGGATCCAAGGTAACATAAATGAAGATGGAAATTGGACAGAAATGAGCAATGTTGTATTTTTCTTGTGTGGTTCTTTTAAAAGCTCCCAGATTAAATTAAGAACATTTGTTAAGCTGATATATTGTACTTGCCGAGTGACATTTTTGATATCACATGGATACAATGGAACTAAGTATTTTAAATTTGTAGATTTGGTATCATCTGAGATTCAGAAACACTGATCGTGATTGGTTACAGGGTTTAAGGCTTAAATTAGGTCTAAATCTGATATGATTATTCTGGGGAATTGGACGAAAGCCTTTTAATAGTTTGTTTTTTTCTGCATCAATATACTGTGATGCCTAGGAAACTCCCTGAATTTTCATTTGCAAATTGAAATCAAATAAAGAAAGGGGGATGGGGGAAATAAAAACAAATTAAATATTTGAAGCAGAATCCCTTTCTTTCTGGGGTGCTGGCGAGTGTGGCTTGTTTTTAATGAAGCTGATAAATCCAAATAGATTCTGCAATTATCCATGTGTAAATATATCTGGGTTCTCCAACAGCTTTTGTCTAGACAGCGAGATCAATCAAGCAAGCCCTGGCCTTGCACTTTGCAACATTCAATCTCCACATCTCATTTCCATTTTGAATGCAAACGTGAGTGTCTCGCAAATCGAGTACAACATTTTGATAGTAATGCCACTTCTTTGTGAAGAAATGTAAAACAGTTTCTTGT
This sequence comes from Malacoraja senta, assembly GCA_038087875.1. Lineage (NCBI taxonomy): Eukaryota > Metazoa > Chordata > Chondrichthyes > Rajiformes > Rajidae > Malacoraja > Malacoraja senta. The sequence goes on from CM075988.1 coordinate 24,832,033, forward strand.
ACGGCAAAGGTACATCCTGTGATTGGTAATCTTTTCATTCGAGGAGATGTTCTCCTCGTGCTTTTCTATTAAAGCAAATGTTAATTTATTAAGCAACACATTTGTAATGTTCTGTTTCATTTAATGGTTGCAACGGAGGGATTCAAATTAAAACATTTACAATTGAGGAAGATAATTATGTCAAATAATGTTTCCTTGTCAATTCCAGGAGATGCTGAATCTCTGTCTGCCTGACTCCCTTTCTCTCTCTCTTTGTATCTCTTTGTCATCCCCATTCTCTGTTTCTTTGTGTCTGATTCTTCGTGCCTCTGTCTCTCTCTCTCTCTCTCTCTACCAGACTCAGCCTTTCCCCAATTTTTGCTCTTTTTACTCTCTCTCTCTCTCTTTCCTTATCTCTCTTTCCTTATCTCTTTCCCTTTCCCTCTCTCTCCCTTTCCCTCTCTCTCCTTCCCTCCCTTTCTCCCCCCTTTCTCTCTCTCTCTCCCCCCTTTCTCTGTCTCTCCCCCTTTCTGTCTCTCTCCCCCCTATCCCACCCCCTTCCTTCCCATCCCCCTTCCTTCTCTCCGCCCTCACTCTCCCCCCTCCCTTTCTCCCCCTCCCTTTCTCCCTTTCTCTCTCTCTCTCTTTCCTTCTCTCTCCCTTTCCCTCTCCCTTTCTCCCCCCCCCCCCCCCCCGCTCTCTCCCCCTTTCTGTCTCTGGTGCAGAACTTGTGACATTTTCACTGTAGACAACTTCCATCTTTATCAAACTTATCTTGGAACCGATCAGTCAAAATCAATATTTTCACAAATAGCATATAATTCTTGCATCTGTAGAAGTTTGTTAGAGTAATTGATAACATGGCAAAACTCTTGAAACTTCTGAGAAAATAGAGGCATTGACACGCCTTCTTCATGACTACATTTATGTGCTGGGCCCAGTTTACCTCATCTAAGATGTTAACTTGTGCTGCCAACTCTATCACTAACCCACTTAAGAAAATTGGCACGTGGTCTCGTGCTTTCTTTGTTCCGAAGTCAACAATTACTTCCTAGTGTTGTTGACTCTGAACAAGATGTTGTTGTCACAGCAACACTCAATTAGGTGTTCTAACTTGTTTCTGTAGCTGGCTCATCATCACCCTTGCTTTGGCCAATAACAGTGGTGTCAATGGCGTATTTATAGATGGCATTGGGGCTCTGCTTAGCCACACTGTCTTGGGTGTACAGGGACTAGAACATGGGGCTGAGCACACAGCCTTGCAGTGCACCTGTATCGGTAGTCACGGAGGCTGAGATTTTGTGTAGGAAGGAACTGCAGATGCTGGTTTAAATGGAAGATAGACATATAATGCTGGAGTCTCAAGAAGGGTCTCGACCCGAAACGTCACCCATTTCTTCTCTCCAGAGATGCTGCCTGTCCCGCTGAGTTACTGCAGCTTTTGGTGTCTATCTAGAGGCGGAGATGTTGTTATTGATCCATACCGATCGAGGTCAAGCATCCAGTTGCAAAGAGAGATCCAGAGGCCCAGGTCTTGTACCTTGCTGATGAGTTTGAAAGGGATGATCGAGTTTAACACTGTTGTAGTTATTCAACAGCAGCCTGACATATGTGTTTCTATTATCCAGATGGCCCAGAGCAGAGTGAAGCACCAATGAGATACCATCTGCTGTTGGCCTGTTGTAGCATTAGGCAAATTCAAGTGGTTGCGGGGTAATTTCTGAGGCAGGAGTCGATTTGCGCAAACCCAACCTGTCAAACCACTTCATTCTTTTCATTGCTTCAGTTTTGAACGTATACCATCAGCTTCCTATTTTCTATCAAGTTGTGGGCACCCACTGATAATTTATTGATCCAGTTTTTTTTGCTTTCCGTTTGCTTTTGGAGCTTTCAGTTACATCACTGCCATGGTGTCAACACAGCATTTTCTTGAATAAAATTAAAGCCAACTATCCCGAATTATATTTGTTGCTATTTTATCACTTCCATTTTAATCTGCGTCAAGTGAGGTTTGTGAAACTATACCTCTGAATACTTACTCAAATGGCCTCAGAAATGGCAGCAGAACAGTTCAAAAGTGCAGAATTAATCGTACCTCACTGGCTTCTTGTTTTTGCAAAAACCTCAGACCAGAGCATTCGAAGGCACAAAATAGAAACAATAGTAAATCTTTGGCACCTGGCCACAATGCTGCCAGTGAATAAGATCATGGCATGGTTAGTTCATCACTAGCTCCTTAACAGCTAAACACGTATTGATCCAGGTCTTGAATATACACGGTGACTCTGCCTCCACAAAGTTCTTGGATGGAGAATTCTGAAGACTCACTTCCCCCCGGGGTGAAGACATTGCTTCCCTCCACATCTCGAGTGGCTAAATCCTTATTTTGAAACTAAGATCCCTGATTCTACTCTCTTCAGCCAAGGAAAACATTATCTATCCTGTCAAACCTGATAAGAATTTTGTGCATTTCAATATTGTCATCTCTCATTCTTCCTAACTCAAAAGGGTATTCGCCCAATCTGTTTAATCGTTCCTCATAGACAAAGCCGCTATCTCAGGAATCAGTCTGCTAAACCTTCATTTCAGTCCCGGCATCAATAATATATCCTTCCTTGTGCAGCAAGATTAGACCTGGACATAATATTCCAGATGCAGTCTCACTGGGGTGCTATATAATTGGAACGAGATGTCTCTACTCTTGTGCTTAAACTCTCATTCAATAAAGGTCAACATGCCTTGCTAATTGCTTGCTATACCTGCATGTAACTTTCAGTGATGCATGGACAAGGACTGGGCCCTTCTGATCATTTTTCATTCCCTTGCCATTTAAAAAAAAGACTCCTCATTTTCCAGTTTGTTTTTGTATCAAAGTGGATAACTTTTTTTGTGTGCATTGTTACACCATATGGCATGCCTTTGCCAATTCAGGTAACTTGCTCTAAACCCCCGAATTCTCATCACCCATATTGCCATCCTGTTATAAACACATTTGGATAAATTTGATCAGTTGATCTCAGCAGTCACTCCATTCGTAGCGACTGCAGAAATCTGCTTCCCAAGCACCAATCTCTGTAGCGTGGAGTCATAAACCACGGAACAGGTCCTTTGACTTAACTCCTCCACGACGCCCAAAATGGCCATCCACTCTTGTCCTATTCAGTAAAGTGACCAAAACTGAATACAAATATTCCAAGTTCGGCCCCGCCAACATCTTGTGCAGCTGCAACATAACATCCCAACTTCCACACTCAATGCCCTTATTGATAAAGGCCATTGTGCCAAAAGCCGTCTTCATCACCCTGTCCACCTGTAATGCCACTTGCAGGGAAGGATGGACTTGTACTCCTTGGTTCCTCTGTTCTACAACACTCCCCAGAGGTCTATTGCTCACGACAAAAGTCCTACCCTGGTTTGACTTCCCACCTTGCACCTTTCCAAATTAAACTCCATTTGCCATTTCTCAGCCCACTCACCCAAGTGATCAAGATCCCTCTATTTCTTGACAACCTTCATTGATCTACAATACTTGATCAGCCATGATCACATTGAATGGCCGAAGGGCCGAATGGCCTACTCCTGCACCTATTGTCTATAATACTATCTATTTCAGTGTCATCTGTACTCCATTAATCACAGCCTCTCTTCCTGAAAATGACCTATTTATTCCTTACATCTAACCATTTATATCCATTAATATTCCTCAATCAACACTTGTATATTACCCCTAATTCCATATAACTCTATTTAGTTGCCTCCTCTGTGGCAACTTGCCGGAGATCTTCTGAAAGTCTGAATGTATCACGGCCACAGGTTCATCCTTGTCTATTCTGCTAGTTACAACAAAGTGCAGGAAATGACAACCGTGATGTCTCTAACAAACCAACGTTGACTCTACCTAGTTCTATTGGGGGGTTTTAATCATGGATTCCAGTGTTTTCCCCACCTGATGTCGGGCTAACTGGTCAATATTTCCCTGCTTCCATGACACCTTATTTTACAATAATGGGGTGACATTTGTTGTTGTTCAATCTGAGGGATTTTGGAAGATGGTACTCAAAGTATCAATTATCTCCGATACTACCCTTTTCAAAAAACCTGGATACAGGTCATTTGTTCTTGGGCTTTTATCACCTTTCAGCCCCATTAACTTCTCAAATGTTCACAATTTTTCAAGAATAGTTATTCTTTTCTGCTCCTCATCCACCTCTAGAACATGCATTTTCTATTTTTCTATGAAGACGGATACCAAATATTTATTTAGCTTTTGTGCCAAGTAACTCTGTATTTCTGGAAATGTGCCCATTGGGTGTAGACGGACATAGTAACAGTGACCGGATCAGACAGGATTGATGTGAACAATTTAAGTTGCCAAAGAAAGAACCTATGACTCTCTAAAGCAAATGACATTTCCATAAAGCCTTCATGAACCCAGCAGATGAAATACTTTTTAAGTATAGTCATTCTTTGTCATGTAGAAAACACACTAACCAATTTGTGCACAGCCGGCTCGCAAGAACAGCTATGTGTTCGTAACAAGTTATTTGGTGCTGGTGATATAGGTTAAGGGATGTGTTGAAATATCCATGGTATTCAAACATTGTAATATTAGTAATGAGCAGCTGTGTGCAAACAAATCCTTGGTTGGTCCTTTCAGTTTCCTCTGATTGCTGTTGTACATCCTGAGGGGAAGGGGATATGCACACTCACTGCAGAAAAGGATTTTGGGGGGGGGTCTTTACTTGTTAATCTTTAATGTAAATGTCAAACTGAAAAGCCTTCAGGACAATCTATCCTTGTGCTGCCTGGTTCAATTGAACTGCTTTTGATCAGGTTCACAACTTACAATAGACATTTTATAAAGATGCAACCACTGATTCCCTCCCCCCCCCCCCCAATTTCATTCTGTACCCCCTCCTCCAAACGTTCAAAAAAAGATTAAATCAATCCTGATGAATAGCATTATTAAGCATTAAGAAATCCTTCACTAATTCAGATAGCTTGCTAATTCATTACTAAGGTTCAGTTACCATCAAGTTGTGACAACATTAATTGCTTGTTATGTACCACATGTAGAAAGAACTAATTGGATGCTCCTGAGCCCCGGTCAGTAACACTCACACATCTGAGATGGAAGGTCGTGGGTTCAAGTCTTACACCAGCAGCTCAGTTGTATAATCCACGTTAACACCTTCATGAAGATGTACAGCGCTGTCAGAGGTGTCCTCTTTTGACAGAACATTCACTTGAACCCCTGTTCCAGGAATATACAATGGCAATGATTTGAAGAAAGTTGGATGAGTTCTCTGCCGGTTCTGCGACAATATTTATGCCCGCTCCAAGACCCCTGAAACAGAGAGTCGAACCATTATCACGTTGTGCTAATTGTATGACGTAAGCTCCCTTTGGCAACAGTACAATAACGACTGGATCATCTGCTTTAGTAATGTTGTTGGGTGTTTAATATTGGTAAGGACACTGGGGATAAGTCCCTGCTCAAATCTCGTAATAATGCTCTGAGATTATACATGGTCTCTGAATCATAGAAACATAGAAAATAGGTGCAGGAGTAGGCCATTCGGCCCTTCGAGCCTGCACCGCCATTCAATATGATCATGGCTGATCATCCAACTCAATATCCTGTACCTGCCTTCTCTCCATACCCCCTGATCCCTTTAGCCACAAGGGCCACATCTAACTCCCTCTTAAATATAGCCAATGAACTGGCCTCAACTACTTTCTGTGGCAGAGAATTCCACAGATTCACCACTCTCTGTGTGAAAAAATTGTTCTCATCTCGGTCCTAAAAGACTTCCCCCTTATCCTTAAACTGTGACCCCCTTGTCCTGGACTTCCCCCAACATCGGGAACAATCTTCTTGCATCTAGCCTGTCCAACCCCTTAAGAATTTTTGTACGTTTTGTAAACATGGTGCCCTTGCAGCATTCCCTCAGCACTGCACAATGCGGGAACGTTTGTGCCCAAGCCTGATCATGGGACATGGACAGGCAGCTTTCTGACTCGGAGAAGCCAGCTGGGCAGAGGCTGATGTAGGCAAACATTAGACTAGCACAAGACTTAGAGTGACTCCTCTCTGCTTATTAATGTAGTACGTTCAAGAAGGAACTGCAGACGCAGGAGAATCGAAGGTAGACAAGATTGCTGGAGAAACGTTTGGGGCCGAAACGTTGCCTATTTCCTTCGCTCCATAGAGGCTGCCGCACCCGCTGAGTTTCTCCAGCAATTTTGTCTACCTATTAATATAGTACCACTACTGACTCAATCCTGGACAATTAGACAAGACTTACCTTCAAGTTGTCCTGATTGTTGTACCAATACATTGCTAATTTTGTATGCTGAATTTTCCAAATAGCTGCTTCCGCAGGAGTGTGAAGCAGACTCGTTGCAATGATAATTTTCTTTTGATTATTGTATTTTTCCGATGAGACATTTGAATTTTTGTCTGCAGAGGCTATTCAGCCTGTTAACTCAATAGGATTAGGTTAGTTTAGTTTTGAGATACAACGTGGAAACATGCCCTTCGGCCCAACTAGTCCGCAGCGACCATTGATTACCCGTACACCACTTCTAGCCTACACGCTAGGGGCAATTTACAGAAGCCAATTAATCCACAAACCTGCACTTCTTTGGAATGTGGAAGGAAACCGGAGCACCCGGAGAAAACCCACGCGGTCATGGGGAGAACAAGCAAACTCCACACAGACAGCAGCCGTAGTCAGGATCTAACCCGGATCTCTGGTGCTGTGAGGCAGCATCTCTACCACCATGCCTGCCGTCTTTGATTAAACCAGATCTCAATCTCAATTTATGGATTAATAGATTTATAGTAAACTCACTGAAGGAGGTTGTTTGACCTATTATGTCTGCATAAAATGGGGACTAAAAGCTACCTATACTAATCTCTCCATCTGTCTGTCCAGTCCATAACCTCACAGCTCAAAACACCGCAAGTACAAAATATAATGAGAGTTTCTGCCTCGATCATACATTCAGGCAGTGAGTTCCAAACATCCACTACCCGCCTAAGGGGAAAATAGTGTTTCCTCATCTCTCCTCTAATCCTTCCACCACTTACTGTAAGTCTGTGCCCCCCCTAGTTTTTTACCCCATTACTAACAGAAATAAATCCTTCCTATTTATTCAACTTGGGTCCCTCGGAATGATATGTACCAAAATTAAATCTCTCAGCCTCCTCTGTTCCAAAAGAAATAACCCTAGCTTATCCAAACTTCCTTCATAACCACATTTTTTCCCAGTCCCAGCAACATAATCAAAAATCTCCTCCGCACGCTCTCCCTTCAATCACATCTTCCCTATAATGTGGTGACCAAGAATGTACATGGGACATTCCTGTGGCCGAAATAGTGTTGTATACAGTTCAAGGTACCATCCCTGTTCTAATATTCAGCAGCTCAACTAATATAGCAAAGTCCCCACGTATGTTTTTATTAACCATTTTATGGGTCAATGTACATTCACTCGCAGAGCACACAAGTCAGTAAATTCCCATTTATTGCATGTTCCCTTGCCACATAGCAACTCCCTAAATGTTTTACTTAAGACTTCTACAGATTAAATGTTCTCTTCATTTAACCAGACCATCTACATCTCCTGTATTCCAAAGCTTTCTTGTTCACTGTCAACCACATGATCAAACGTTATCCTTCTCTTCTACACCCCCTGTTTGGTTAAATCTGTAATGTATATTACAAACAGTTAAGGACTGTGCACTAAGACCTGTTGACCCACACCTATAAAAGCCTTCCAGACATAAAAACACCTGTGAATGCTTACCATTTGCTACTCTATTCCCTTGTGTTTTTACACTCTTGATCAGCCTGCCATGGAAACAATGTCAAAAGTCTTGCAAATGTCCAGGTGGACTCCACAAAATGTACTGTCCTCATTGACTCCCTTTGTTACCTCCCAAAATTAGTCCGACAGGTCCTCCCTAAAACAAATCATTCGGACTGTCCCTGATTAATCTGTGTCCTTCTAAATAAAGGTTAGAGTTGTCACGTTGAATTGATTCCAGACATCTTGGCCACCACTGAAATTAAATTGACTTGCAATTATTCAGTTTATTGCTTCTTTTATTATTTAAGTCATGATATAATGTTAACATTCCTCGATCTTTTGGTAATATTCCTGCTGGAAACATTGAAGCATGAGCCTCCTTTTCTCCTTTGCTTTCATCAGCCTGAGATATATTGCGTCTTGTTCTGGAAATGTATCCACTTTTCAAAGTGCTAAACCCCTTAATACCCACTTTTTTTTTTACTGTGTTTATCTTATCCAATATTTCACACTTAACCTCTTCAATTGATTAGTATCATCTAAACTTTTAGTGAAAACAGCCACAAAATATTCATTAAGAATATTGCTCCTATCCTCTTTTTCTACATTAGTTCCTTTCTGGTCCATAATACTTTATAATCTTAATAAATATTTTGCTCCTTATGTGCTTGAATATTTCTGTTTTCTTTGATGTTACGTCTGTGTTTTTCAGAAAATCTCTGCATTCCAAATTTATAATTTTATTTCCATAATAACTTCTACACTCTTTCTGCTGTATTACACTTTCAATTGTTTGCATAATATTTAATGATTCATATTTCCTTACACTATAGGAGGCCATTCAGCCCATGGAGTCTATGCTGGTTCTCAGAGCAATCCCAACAATCAAGAAGGGTCTCGACCCTAAACGTTACCTATTCTTTTTCTCCAGAGATGATGTGTGACCCATGGAGTTGCTCCCTTTTTGTGTCTGTCTGTCTTCAGTTTAAACAAGCATCTGCAGTCCCTTCCTACACAAACCTATTTTCAATATCTATTGTCCCACTGATTCTATCGTCGGCCATGGTGGCGTTTTGTTTACTGTGTCCAATTAACCCAACAGCCTGGTTGTCTTAGGTTACGGAAGGAAGCCAGAACATCCAGAGGAAACCTATGTACTCCACAGGGAGAACGTGTAATCCAGAGGTCATGGTTGAACCAGGGTCACTGTGAGTGTTGAACAGCTTTTCACCCTGTGACACCTGTTTTCCCAAAGTTTCCCTCTTTCTTTGCCTTATCTAACTGGTTATGCACCTTGGCATCCAGGATGCCCCAGGTCCCTATCTCCTTGAGGAACATGCTCTTTGCATGGTGACTTTTTGCATACTTGTGTACTGCATGCAAAACAATTTCACTGTACCAAGTAAACGTGACAAGAAAGAATCAATCGATATATATTTTCTACCGAATCTCTGCTGGAATGCCCTCTCATTGCTTTTGCACTGATTGACATAAAGGTAGCTACTTCCAGTCCACTTCTGCTATATCACTTTTAAATCCAGTAACATTGATCTTACCCCAGTTTAAAACCTTGGCTCCTGTTGTATCTTTCCTCCTTCCTGTAACTACACTGTGATCACTGCCACAAAAATGCTTTCCCACTGACACTCTTCCCACCCGCAAGCTTCATTCCTAAAAAAAAACAAATGCAGAATTCCCCCATCCCCCTGTCCGCCCCCTTGATAGGCTTCCTACATGCTGGTAAAAACAAAAACTCTCCTGAATTTAAATTTGAAATGATGCACCCTCCACTTCTTCACATTGACGGTATCCCAGTTAATGTTCAAGAAATAGAAATCCCCCACTATTATTGCTTGTAGTCACTGATCTCATAGAGTTGTATAAAATCATGAGAGGAGTAGATCGGGTAGATGCACAGAGTCTTTTGCCCAGAGTAGGGGAACCGAGGACCAGAGGACCTCGATGGGTTCAAGGTGAAGGGGAAAAGATTTAATAGGAATCTGAGGAGTAAAGTTTTCACACAAAGGGTGGTGGGTGGTGGTGGAACGAGCTGCCAGAGGAGGTAGTTGAGGCTGGGACTATCCCAACGTTTAAGAGCAGGTACACGGATAGGACGGGTTTGGAGTGATGTAGACCAAGTGCAGGCAGTTGGGACTAGTGTAGCTGGGACATGTTGGCCAGTGTGTGCAAGTTGGGCCAAAGGGCCTGTTTCCACATTGTATCACTCTATGACTAGTGTAGCTGGGTCATGTTGGCCGGTGTGGGCAAGTTGGGCCGAAGGGCCTGTTTCCACACTGTATTACTCTATGACTAGTGTAGCTGGGACATGTTGGGCGGTGTGGGCAAGTTGGGCCGAAGGGCCTGTTTCCACACTGTATGACTCTCTATGTCCCATCTACACTAGTCCCACCTGCCTGTGTTTGGCCCATATCTCTCTAAACCCGTCCTAAACATGTACCTGAAACTCTAGCAATTATTCTCGCCTTGTTCTGAATCCTGCAATGCTCACCCCACCCTGACCCCAAGGGATCGCTCTCTCTGTCAACCTTAACCTTCTTAAAAGCATTCATATCACAATTGGTTTGGTGAGTTTTCGGTCAGTCCTTTCAGTGAGGCCATTCAGGCCTTCTGTATTATCCGCGTCCATTGGTAGGAGGCACCGGAACGTTTACCATTGTAAAACAGAAGGACAAGTGATCGCTGATTTTAATTGTGTCGGCTAGTTACATACTCAGTTTCTCATACTACTGAGCGTTGCTGTTCAAAGAATAGTGCAAACATAATACATTGAGACAGTGGGGTGGTGAATCTGTGGAATTCATTGCCGCAGGAGGCTGTGGAGGCCAAGTTGATGGATATTTTTAAGGCAGAGATTGATAAATTCTTGATTAGTACGGGTGTCAGGGGTTATGGGGAGAAGACAGGAGAATGGGGTTAGGAGGGGGAGATAGATCGGCCATGACTGAATGGTGGAGTAGACTTGATGGGCCGAATGGCCTAATTCTGCTCCTATCATTTATGAATTTACAAACAATATAAGACATTTTATCATTTCAATAATAATCTGGGAACACAGATTATAAACAGAACAAAATACTGGTTTTCATTCTTTCTATTTTTAACCGCCTCTATCAAATCTTTCTCTGCTCTTTCCTCACCCCCTGTTCTCTCACCCTCTACATTCATCTCTCCCCTTCGCCCTCCATTGTTTCGTACTCAATTTTTGCCTCTCTTCGAACGAAATGGCTAAATGGTCCCGAGATAGCCATTACACATTCTACATTTAAAGGTTTTTTTTTTTAAACTTTTGATAACCATGTTCTCCACTTATCAATAAGAATGTTCTTTTATTTATTTTGACTCCTAGTGTTCCTAAAACTCCGAGTAATATCACAAAGAAAAACATTCTTTCAGCCCGCCTCCGTAAACCAGCATTGACTAACAAGCATCACGGAGCTTTTTTGCTGAAACAATGCGGACCGCTCAGACATTTTCGTACATATTAAATTATTTTTGTGTGCTTGCAATAAAGAAGGCTAATTTCTAGATTGGGAAGGTCGCCCGCTTGCTTCATGCTTTAAAAAAAGCAGGGATGAAAATTATTCACGTTTTGCTGCCAAGCCATTGAAAAGACGTGTTTGGCTAATGAAATCGCCATGGAAACGAGGTGTAAAAATTGTTTCATTTGCAGAGAGCAGCCAGAAGCTCTCGCTGGCACAGCCGTCTGTAGGTGCTCATTTGCAATGCACGCCTACATTTTTGTCTGTCTAGTTTTCACGCACTCCCTCTTCACCTTTCTTTAAAAATAAATCGATATTTTCGCTAATTTAATAACCAAGGTTAGGATTATCGAATGGGTCTGCTTTTCCCCATGAGCTCAGCTTTTGTGTTCTGCTGAAAGTGTAACACGGGGGGGGGGGGGAAATCGCCTCTTTGTTGCCGCTGAGCAGGTTTATTCTGGCTCCTGTCCATATCCTTTCTGTTTTACACGTTGCGCTAATTAAACGCCGTTTTCACCGAGGTTTCATTAAGTTTCACACGCTTAATTTCCTCCCAGGGCTGTTTCTTCACAAGGGGGACGAGCGGATTTCCCTCCGACGTTTTATTTCTCGTTCTCCACAATCCCAACACCCCACCCGGTTGAAATTTAAAGATACATTCGATGAAAAATCGGCGCAATTGTGTGTGTGTGTGCCTCGGTTGTTCTGTTCTCATCTGTTCTGTTTGAAAATGCTGCGCAAATTCGCAAAGCTGCGAACGGGGCAATTAAAAAGGCCGTTTAATTTCGGGTTGAGAAACTGACCTGCGAAGTGCACTTTGTACATTGTGAGACTGAGAGTACTTGGCTGGACGGACTCTGTCTACTGGTGTAACGAGCGCTGCATGCATGTGCAAGGTCTTGCACACCTCAGCTGCCCACTACAATAGGGGGCTTGTGAGTTCCTGAGTAATAAATCCTAGACCTTCCACCCCCCCCCCCCCTTAAAGTCTTCACTTTCGTTGCCTTAGTGGCGAACCTTTGTTTTCCTGTCTGCAGGAGTGGTCGACACTGTCGACTAAGCAACGACGGCCGCTGCTTCACAATGGCCTATTTCTCCCCCTCGCAGCTAAGAGTTAAAAAAAAAAGGATGGCGGGAGGGAGTAAGAGAAGGGAACTTAAAGCAACAGCAGCAAAACTAAACCACTGACTGCTCCGCCAGCAGCCAGCCAGGATCGGCGCGGTGTCTTGAACATCTAAAATAATAGTTCAATTTTTCTCACTGAGTGCAACTTTGTAAACGAGCAAACATCAATATTGAATGAATTTGTTGCGCCAAGTCCCCCCCCCCCCCCCCCCCCACCTCTCTCTCTCTCACTCTTCCCCCCCTGAACAGTCCTGAATAGAGAGGGTTGCGGCATTCACATCAAAGTCTTCAAACAAAGCTTTCGGAGTCTGAGCCATGCTGGGAGCCGGATTGAAGTTAAGATGGAAGGAAGGGGGTTGGGGCGGACGGAGGGCCGTGAAGAAAATGAAATATTTGGCATTAAGCCAAAAATAAAATTGCCAGCTCCTTCTCCATTGTCACTTAGCATTGGAGGAAAGCTGAGATCTCTGGGGCCGGGCCCTGTGCGAGGGTGGCAGGGGCAAACGCCGGGAAAGACACCAGGCTAAGCAAAGCCCCCCCCCCCCCCCCCCCCGTAAAAGTGTGGCGGGAAAGAAGAGAGACTTTCACCCAATAACAAGATTGTCAGTGGTGTCAAGTTATCTCTTTATTTTATTTCATCCAATCAGTGCTGTCATTATTGTAAAGATTAACGTATTATTAAGATGGTAATGCAATTAGACTTGGTGATCTTGAGTCATTGACACAGGAGACTGGCTTGTGGGTTTCACGCTGAGGTGTTGTACCTGGCACCGACCGACCGGGTTGCATTCACATCATAGATTTCACATGTGCCTGTACCTATTAGGTAGCTGACATAGAAATGTTATTTGGGAAAGCGCACACACAAACGCACACAGATTACAGAGATGAACCAAATTACAGAGATGATCCAAATAAGCTCTGAACTATATAGACAGGGGCATTAGTTTTGTCCTTTTGCACTATTCTTGTTTGTTTATGTACGGTATGGGTGTGTGTATATCTATATATATATACTAGACCAAGGGGGACCCGTTGGGTCCCGTCCCCTCAACGCGGGTTGCGTGGGGGGGGGGGGCGTTTTCGGCATCACACACACACACTAACCACCCCATTAATATTATATTAATATTATTCATTCGCTCCTTTTACCCCATCCCCTGCCCTATTCACTCACGCATAGTCCCCAATTGCGCAGGTGCGGCTAGAGAGGAGGGGGAGGGGGGTAGAGGGGGAGAAGGAGGGGGGTAGAGATTAAGGGGTGGGGAGGCGCGGCATCACAGGGGAGGGCTGGTTCCTGAACACAATACACCACCACTCACCCATAGGTCCCAATATTCACCACTCCCTAGTGAGTGAGGGAAGGGGGCAGATAGGGAGAGCCCCCTCCTCCACCCTCCCTCCATCCCCCTCCCTCCCCCCTTCTCCCCACCTCCCTACACCCCCCTCTCCTCCCCCCCTCCACCCTCCCTCCACCCCCTCCCTCCCTACACCCCCCTCTCTCTCCCACCCCCCCTCTCTCTCTCTCTTTCTCTGCCCAGGGGGTGGATGGAGAGGGAGGGGGAGGGGGTAGAGGCAGCATCTACCCAGGTCGTAGAGCAGAATCCTCCCGAGCTAGGCTGAGGCCGGCGTGGACTGGCGAGCGAGGCCCGGAGCGATCTAAGGACGGTGAAAAGCAGCGGAGGGCTGGCCGATCGTGGCTTCCGCGAGGGTAAGCCCACCCACCAGCGTGACAGACGATCGGGCGGGGGAGACGGAGAAGAGGTTGTCCCCTGTGACGGCCGCCACGGCCACTTTTCCACTGCGCTTGTCCGCGCCCGTGCTGTGATAAAAACTGCCGCCGCCATGTTGTAGAACTTGAAGGAGCCCTGCACGACTTGAGCACGTGTTCAACAGCTTCAATCCAGAGCCCTGGGGGGTGGGGGGAAGGGCGACTTGGCCACGTATCTCGCAGCTCGTGGAAAACAGTGGGACTGCGCGTTGAAAATTCTGCGCAGCTTGCCGCGAGGAGCAGAGGCATTGTGACGTCATCCAGCTCGCTTCAGCACGTTAGATTTTAAAAAGATGTCAGATTGTTCAGCAATTTTAGTAAAAAAACTCGGGAAATAATAAATCAAATTTTCAGATGAGGGGATTTTTGAGATCATGACATATATCTCTACCGGAATATGTAACATTTTCACCGTTACCACGTCGGGTTTTCGAGGAGATGTGAATCAAAGAAAAAGTTCAAGCAAGCTAGCAAACCCATAACTAAACATCTAAGATCAGAGTTTTATAATTATACTAGACCAAGTGCAGACCCGTTGGGTCTGTTCCCACAACGCATGGTTGCAAGGGGGGGCGGCCTGACGTCATCGCACAACGCCACGCGTTAGGTGTACGCCGTCAAGACACTGCATACGACGTCGAGAATCTGCGTACGACATCGAGACGCTGCGTACGACGTCGAGACGCTGCGTACGCCCTCAATGTGCCTTCGGGCCGACAGGCCGTTGACGCGCGGGATTTTCGGAGAGTGCAAGCGTGCGGGCCGGCAGCGAGGACGGCGAAAAGCAGCAGGGGACCAGCCGATCTGTGCCTTCCGTCAGCGTGACAGTGCCGGGCCGGGGGGGGGGGAGGTGGAGGAGAGCCGGGCGTCAGCAGCCGTTATGGTCTCGAGCGGCAAGTGATGAGAAGGTAGCCAGCAGGAGGCGACAAAATGAGTGAATGGGGGGGGGGAGGATTTTATTAAAAATGTGTACAGAAAAATTACTACATTTAATGAGGAGTGGATGAGCGAATGTAAAAGTGAAATCGCTAGCGAAATGGTAAAAATCTCAGCGTTTTAGCGTCTGATTTGGGCAGAGTAACGATTCAAAGGCCAAAAATATGAGACACACACACACACAGAGTTTTAAAAGTATATATATATATATATAATTGTATATAATTATATATATAGATATAGATATATATATAAAATTCTTAAGAGATTGGACAGGCTAGATGCAGGAAAAATGTTACCAGTGCTGGAGGAGTCCAGAACCAGGGGTCACAGTTTAAGAATAAGGGGTAAGCCATTAAGGACTGAGATGAGGAAAAACCTTTTCACCCAGAGAGTTGTGAATCTGCGGAATTCTCTGCCACAGAAGGCCGTGGAGGCCAATTCTCTGGATGCTTTCGAGAGAGAGAGAGAGAGAGATAGCTCTTAGGGCTAACGGAATCAAGGGATATGGGGAGAAAGCAGGAACGTGGTACTGATTTTGGATAATCAGCCATGATCATATTGAATGGCGGTGCTCGCTCAAAGGGCCGAATGGCCTACTCCTGTACCTAATTTCTATGTTTATATATATATATATATATATGTGTGTGTGTGTGTGTGTGTGTTTGTTTTTGTGTATGTAAACACACATATAAATAACCTTTGTTCTCGTTTATTATATTGTTAATAAATTCTGTTGTGCTGCTGCAAGTAAGAATGTAATTGTTCTATCTGGGACATATGACAATAAAACACTCTTGACTCTTGACACAAAATGAATCTCAAACCCCCCCCCCCCCCACTTTATATTCCTTGTTTCGCTGGCTTCGTGTGTGAAATAACAGTTTTATTTCAGATTGTAAAGCAGGCAGCTGTCGCTGAAGGTGCCGTCACTCGGGCAGTGCCAGCCCCTATTCTGACTGGCTTCACCAGCCTGGCACTGTGGGGTCTGTGCGAGACACCCGCCATTTCCACACTCACACTAACCCCGAATCTTAATGCGAACACTTCCAAAAATCTGTTGCCTGTATACAAATGATATCTTTTGAACAAATTATGCAGAACCCAACAAATGAAATAGGGGAGGGGGTGGAAATGGCGTTCAATAAATTTACAAGACTTCACAAGACTTCTGTATGCGGGCATTTATTTGTGCAGAGCTGCTTTGGTGTTATGCTTATTGCAATGCTAAGACAGATGGCAGGATTTCTGTCTCTGTTTGAGGGCTCTGCCCAAACCTAGGGCAAAGATGGCAAAGAGTTAGTGTCTGGTGAGTTCTCCGTCTCTCTCTCCCTCTCTCTCTCTCTGGTGGAGCGACATGTGAGAGATATTTTTTACAGGGAGTATGATATCCATTAAAATACAATATATATAATTTCTCCAATGCTCGTGGCGTTAATGGAGACGTCAGGAATTCACTGGCGAGCATGGTAGAAAATCCGATTGAAGCCGGTAACAGCCCGATTACCAGTTTTCGCCCACTACACTATTTAAAACGAACCAAATAAAACGTCCTACATTGAATTTCGTTACAGTTGGAACGGATTTAGAGAGGGGAAAAAAACAGGGACGCGGGAGGCATGAGGGCGGGTTGGGGAGAAACAATCGAACGAGAAAAATCCGTGGGAACGCTCCTCCTTTGAGAAAAAAACATGCCGGTGTAAAATTCTGGGAGATGAACTAAAAAGCTCCTGCGTTGAGGCTTGTTCTGCGGGTTCATCGAAGCTTCCTAACTCTGTCGGAGGAAACAAATCGGACCTTTAGTCCAATGTTCGGCATTGCGGTACTAACCCGTCTGTCCACATTGTGAACGAATATTTCTCTCAATATTTAAGTGATTACACGCCGCTCCTGCTCAAAACGCGATGAAAACTACCGTGCACGCTGAATAAATTCTGCTCTTTTCCTGGATTATTTATTTTCATCTAATTTTGCAGGCGTGGATGTAGGATTTTTTCAATTCAAACGGTGCAAGTTTTTTTTTGTGCGGGCGGTTATATGTCATAGCTAGCATCTTTCGGTTCGATAATCTAGCGGCATTCAGAGAATGCAGAAAAGGATCAAGGTATTTCATATTTGCTGGTGCACTGCAGAGCAGGCAATGCCCAGTTCATTAAGGCCGTGTTTATTTGGGACCATTAGCTTCCGACCCGTGTAACTGCACTCATTAGGTTGATTCCATTCTTTGCCTATTTCCATGTTTAATGTCTGTGATTTCCTTCGTTTGTGTATTTTTTCCCGTTGCACCGAGATAATCATTAAACACATGCCCCGGTTCCCCTTGTCATGAAAAAGCAAGGTTATCGTGAGGAAAATGTGTTTCTCCTCCAGCTCTGACCCTGTATATTTTCAAAGCGAGCTCAACGTTGAGTTAGTGGGACTGTAACCAATGGAGAAATAGTAGGCGATCAAGCTGAACTTTCCTCAGTTAACCCTTTGTAAAGCTCGTTGCAGCATTTCTTATCTCGTCGTGTTGTAAGCATATAATCTTTCAAATGAATGATACAAAATAGGGGTTTATATATATCCAGCTGTTGCAAAGGTGCTGATGGAGGAGTGTTTAGTTCTGCACCCAACCGATCTACAGAAAATGATAGACACTAAATGCCGGGGTAACTCAGCGGGACAGTCAGCATCTCTGGAGAGACGGAATGGGTAATGAAAGTAAGCATGCAGGTACAGCAGGCAGTGAAGAAAGCGAATGGCATGTTGGCCTACATAACAAGAGGAGTTTAGTATGGGAGCAAAGAGGTCCTTCTGCAGTTGTACAGGGCCCTAGTGAGACCACACCTGGAGTATTGTGTGCAGTTTTGGTCCCCTAATTTGAGGAAGGACATTCTTGCTATTGAGGGAGTGCAGCGTAGGTTTACAATGTTAATTCCCTGGATGGCGGGACTGTCATATGCTGAGAGAATGGAGCTGCTGGGCTCGTACACTCTGGAATTTCGAAGGATGAGAGGGAATCTTATTGAAACATATAAGATTATTAATGGTTTGGACACGCTAGAGGCAGGAAACATGTTCTGAATGTTGGGGTGTCCAGAACCAGGGGGCCATAGTTCAAGAATAAGGGGTAAGCCATTTAGAACAGAGATGAGGAAACACTTTTTCACACAGAGAGTTGTGAGTCTGTGGAATTCTCTGCCGGGTGGAGGCAGGTTCTCTGGATACTTTCAAGAGAGAGCTAGATAGGGCTCTTAAAGATAGCGGAGTCAGGGGATATGGGGAGAAGGCAGGAACAGGATACTGATTGGGGATGATCAGCCATGATCACATTGAAATTGCAACTCAAAAGTAAAGAAAAGGTGAAAATAAATCTCGATGGTGGAAACATGAAAGAAAGAAAAAAAAATCCCAGAGTGATCAGCAGATATTTAGACCTTCCAACTGGACAGATCATTGACAATAGACAATAGGTGCATGAGTAGGCCATTCGGCCCTTCGAGCCAGCACCACCATTCAATGTGATCATGGCTGATCATCCCCAATCAGTACCCCGTTCCTGCCTTCTCCCCATATCCTCTGACGTCGCTATCTTTAAGAGCCCTATCTAGCTCTCTCTTGAAAGCATCCAGAGAACCTGCCTCCACCGCCCTCGGAGGCAGAGAATTCCACAGACTCACAACTCTCTGTGAGAAAAAGTGTTTCCTCGTCTCCGTTCTAAATGGCTTACTCCTTATTCTTAAACTGTGGCCCCATTGTTCTGGAACTGTGGCCCCTGGTTCTGGAAACATTAACTCTGTTTCTCATGGAACGCAAGGAACTGCAGATGCTGGTTTACAAAGGAAAATCACACAGTACTGGAAAACTCGGCAGGTCAAGCAGCATCACCTAACAATATCCTCTGAGTATTTCCAGTATTTTCTACTTTAATTACTCCTCAAGTATTTCATTTGTAACAGACTAATATATTCTGAGGTTTTGAAGGCCACTTTAATAATACAACCTTTTCATCATTTTATCCATCTAAATCTAGTGAGAAAGCTTTAATTGTTTCTCCCCTTCTCACTGTTGCCCAAGAAGAGCCTCAGTGATACCAACTGATGTCACTATTGGAGAGACCAGTGGAAGTCAGCGGAACCATCTAGGCTACACCAGTACATCAATGACCCCATGGACGTCCCTGGCCAGGACCTGCCCCGAAAGCAGTGGACAACCTCAACCGCTTGAGGACAGGCATCGGACGCTATGGAGTAGCGATGAAGAGGTGGGGCCTCGTGGACAGCGCCTCCTGCGAGTGTGGGGACCCAACACAGACAGTGGAACACAGAGTCACCAGTTGTCCCAAACACCGGCCACTGAATGGTGAACGAGGTCTGATTGACTTGGACGATGACACGTTGGCCTGGCTCGCCTCAACGGAGCTGCAGGTCTAAAAGACACACGACAGAAGAAGAAGAAGATGTCACTATTGTTTATAGTGGTGACCTGCATATCAACTCCTTATTTAACAAGGATCTGGACCCACTACAATCACTTACAGACAAAACAGATCAACAGAGGATGCGATCCCACTGGCTCTCCACTGGACCACGGACAATAAGAACATGTACATCAGCTATTCATCGACTACAATTCGATATTCAAACCATCATCCCTTCAAAACATATCATCGAATTCGGAGAACTGGGTCTCTGCTCGTCCCTATGCTATCCTCGACTTGTTCATCGGCAGACCACAATCAGTATAAATTGGCAACGCACTTCCTCCTTGATAGTCGTCGACACAGGAGCACCTCAAGGCTGTGTGCTCAGTCCCCTTCTCCACTCTCTCCGTACCCATGACGTTGTAAGTAGACACACCTCTAATGTCACCTTTAAATTCGGAAATGATATTACCATTGTTGGGTGAATAACGGGTAATGATGAGTTAGAGTGCAAGAGGAACATCGGTAATCTGAATGGTGCAAGAACAACAACCTTGCTCTCAAAGGTACACAAAAATGCTGGAGAAACTCAGCGGGTGCAGCAGCATCTATGGAGCGAAGGAAATAGGCAACGTTCGGGCCGAAACCCTTCTTCAGACTGATAGGGGGTGGGGAGAAGAAAGGAAAAAAGGAAAAAAGGCGGAGGAGGAGCCCGAGGGCTGGGGGATGGGAGGAGACAACCAGAGGGCTGATGAAGGGGAGGGGACAACAAGGGCTAGCAGAGTTGGGAGAATTCAATGTTCATGCCCCCAGGATGTAGACTGCCCAAGCAGAATATGAGGTGCATTTCCTCCCATTTCCGGTGTTGCTCGCTGTGGCCATGGAGGAGACCCAGGACAGAGAGGTCAGATATGGAATGGGAGGGGGAGTTGAAGTGCTGAGCCACCGGGAGGTCAGGTAGGTTATTGCGGACCGACCGGAGGTGTTCGGCGAAACGATCGCCAAGCCTCCGCTTGGTCTCACCGATTTAGATCAGCTGACATCTAGAGCAGCGGATGCAATAGATGAGGTTGGAGGAGATGCAGGTGAATCTCTGTCGCACCTGGAACGACTGCTTGGGTCCTTGAATGGAATCGAGGGGGGAGGTGAAGGGACAAGTGTTGCATCTCTTGCGGTTGCAAGGGAAAGTGCTCGGGGAGGGGGTGGTACGGGAGAGAAGGGAAGAATTGACAAGGGAGTTACGGAGGGAGCGGTCTTTGCGGAAGGCAGACATGGGGGGAGATGGGAAGATGTGGCGAGTGGTGGGGTCACGTTGGAGGTGGCGAAACTGACGGAGGATCACTTGTTGTATGTGACGGCTGGTCGGGTGAAAGGTGAGGACTAGGGGGACTCTGCCCTTGTTGTGAGTGGGGGGATGGGGAGAGAGAGCAGTGTTGCGGGGTATGGCAGAGACCCTGGTGCGAGCCTCATCTATGGTGGAGGAGGGGAACCCCCGTTCCCTGAAGAATGAAACCTTGCTCTCAATGTTCGCAAGGCTAAGAAGCTGACTGTTGACTTCAGGAGGGGAACGCCAGGGATCCACTAACCTGTATTCATTGACGGAACAGAGATGGAGGGAGTGAACAGCTTCAAGTTCCTAGGCATACATATATCCCTGAAGATCTGTCCTGCACATTGATGCAATCATAAAGAAAGCCGTCAATGCCTCTATTCCCTAAGAAAATTGCGGAGATTTGGTATGTTGCTGAATCCTTTACCAAATATGTGCAAATGAGAGCATACAGACCGGTTCAATAACTCAAATACCCAGGAATGAATGAGGCCGCAGAAAGTGGTAGACATTGCCCAGTCCGTCATGGATAGTCACCTCCCTACTATCAAGGGGATCTAATTGGAGGTGCTGCCTCAAAAGTAAGTAAGTAAGTTTATTGGCCAAGTATTCACATACAAGGAATTTGCCTTGGTGCTCCGCCCACAAGTAGCAACATGACATACAGTGACAGTTACGAATGACTCAGAAAACACTAAACATTAATAATAATAAAACATTAATGATAAAACGCCATTGATCAAGCATGTGAACCAACAAAATACCAGATCAAAGGGAGGCTACAGATTTTTGGCTGTTGAGTAGAGCAACTACTCGTGGATAAAAACTGTTTTTATGTCTGGCTGTGGCAGCTTTGACAATCCGGAGGAAGTTAATATCATTATAGGCTCGCACCACCCCAGGCTAAGCATCGGAAAGAAGCAGGTTGAATCCCTCAGGCATCGAGAGGAATCCACCAAGAGTTGGGATTAATACGGAAGGGTGCCCACTGGTCACCGTAGACAAATTGGGCAAAATAGTCTCTGTCCAGTTTGTAAAAGTCTATGATACAATTAGTATAAGGTGAACAACCCATCATTTAATGCACAAGAATTACAATTGAAACACTGTGACTGAATTATACCACATCCTGGATTTCAGTACTCTTGTCTGAATGTAAGATTAACCATACTTGCATGTTTTTCCAAGCCTCGATGGTGCAGATTACTTATGAGATTGAACTACATCAGTACGATTTGTAATGTCGTGTATTTATAATTTTGCCAGAACTAGTAGTCGGGGGGGGGGGGAGCTACCCATAATGTCATTAACACATGTAAGAAGCAACACCTCTGCCTATACAAGAATCTAGAGGAGTGATTTTGACTGGCAAGAAATAACGTTTTAGCACAGTATAATAATCATGAAAATTCTGGGGATTTTCATTTTATTCACCAGATATTTTCTATAAGTATAATTTAGGATTTCATGTAATGAAGCATGAATTCCATGTTTTAATCGCTTAGTTGGTGCCCTTTACATTGACATCTGGTATGTTTTATAACAATGCTGTTCGTGGGCAGAGGGATTATGTAATGGTTTGTGTTGAAATAAATTGCAGCCGCTCTCTTGTTTGGTCCTTTACGTAAGCATCAATTCAGCACAAGGTACTGAAGGAGACTGTCACTGGCATGCTAGGTCGACTGCTCTAATCTTCCCGCACAGAGATGAATCTGCACATAAAATGGTGTTTGCATCCAGGGCTGCAATTTACCATCTCCATTCCCAAACAGGCAGGTAAATCAATATTGACTATGTACGTGAAAAGAAATCAGAAACATCCAATGTCAAAAGAGAAACAGGACTGAAATATCATTTGAAATGCTTGAAATATATGTTAGTGCATGCAGTCTACAGAATATATAATTCAGTGGTTGTAATGTACATCATGCTCATTATGTAATCCTGAGTAAATTTGATAATTTATGATTATATTACATTTAATATAGCATAGTGCATTGTATGATACAATAATATAAATATGACAAAGGCATTGTATGTATGGTACACAATATAATGTACTAAATGTGCATTATACGCCCAATCTTGTTTCTGTGATTATATGTTATGTGATACTTTCTAAATAGTGCAGATTGTATTATATACTGCATAGCTTGTATGTATGATGCATTCTATGTGGTGTCCAGTGCATTATACAATGTGATGCTTCTGGTATTCATACTGCTGCTGCTATGTGCTGCCAGCATATATGAGGAGTTCTGGCAGTATTTAGGAAATGCTGCACTGTTCAAGTTGCGATTTTTGGATAAGAAAGGACTTCTCCAAAACCTCTTTGGCTCTATTGAAAGAGCAGGAATATTTTAAACAGTACCCTGGTGAGTATCTAGTCTTTGGGTGACAATACAAAAAACAAATAATCTGGTCTTGTTATCTAATTGTGGGGCTATATTGTTTCTGTAGAAATTGGCTGGATGTTTTCTTACATCGAATCATTGAACCCCCCCCCCCCCCTATCTGATATTTCATAGGCTGTGAGAGCTTTGGATGTCCTGAGGATGTGAAGACTTTGTACAGAATGATCTAGATGGCTATGGTGCTTTGCTTTCAGATATAAACTGGAATTGGGAAGAACACCACATGGAAAGGCAAACTCTGCCTTTCTCTATTGTGGAACCACACCTCCCACTCCTTGTTACCTTCGCTAACCGGACAACTCTCAACGTTTCTGTCATACTCCATTTTGTGATGATTTTAAACTCCTGAATTTCCTTACATAAGCATCATTGCCTGTCTGCCTCTCGGTAAATGCTTCTTAAAGTCACCTCTATGACCAAGTTGTCCTACTACCACTTTATTTACGGTCGAATTTATTTGATAACAGCTTCTGTAAGTTGTCATGAGTCACTATATTACTTTAAAGATGCCATATAAAAATATTCCATAAATGTGATTGTCATGAGGATATGATAGCACTTGCTCAAATTGTCCCACAATAGTATTGAACAAAGAACCTTCAGAAATGGGTGAACATCAATGAATCTCGGTAAACAATGGGTAATTGAAAGAGACAACTTCCTAATGGCCCAAACACTTGCTCTCTCTTTTGTGAAGTTGTGTATTCTCTGATCATTGTGATGTTAACTACCAGTTGATATGATGCGAAACTAAGAACAAAAAGAACAAAAAGGCTTCATTTAAAGAAGAGCCTCTGCTGCACTCCCAGTCAATTAAACCCCAAGGTTGCTTTCCACAGTCCCAGTCTAGTCTGGTCGAGCTTATTGTCACATGCACAAGAACCATAAGGTACAGTTACAATGAAGAGTTTGCTTGCAGCAGCATCACGCGTACAATGACCCAGACAACACGCAAAAGCATGAATTATACATAAATTACACATAAATTCTACATGATAGTGAAATGAAAATAACTGTGCAAAAAAAAAATTTTTATTGCAGAATACAATTCAAAATATAAGTCCAAGGTTATGCAAGAGGTGGTCTGAGGTGCTACTTTGCTGAGGTAGGATTAGGGTTGTGCGGGTTAGTTCAAGAAAGTCAAAGTCAAATCTAAAGGTTGTAGGAAAGTAGCTGTTCCTGAACCAGGTGGTGTGGGACTTCAGGCTTTTCTACCTACTGTCTGACAGTAGCAGCAAGAAGAGGGCATGGCCCAGATGTTGAGGAGTCTTGATCCCACCTTCCATGAGGCTTTGTTAAATGTTAATACTTTTGATGGTGGGGAGGACTGGGCTGAGTCCAACATTCTCTGCAACTTCTTGCACTCCTGGGTGTGAAAATTGCCACACCCCCTCCCATGATGCAACCACTCAGGATACTTTTTACGGTGCATCTGTGGAAGATCGTTCTTAGAGTAATTAGTACACTTGGACTATCTTTAAACCTCTGTGAAATTAGAGGCGCCAACCACCAACCCATCAATGGAAAAAAAGACACAGAATGTTGGGGGTACTCAGCTGGTCAGGCAGGATCTCTAGAGAACATAGATAGGTAACGTTTCGATAGTTTGACGTTCATACTAAAGACGAGTCCCAACCCAAAAGGTCATCTATCTATGTTCTCCAGAGCACTGCCTGATCCGCCGAGTTACTCCTGCACTTTGTGTCCTTTTTTTGTATTTTAACCAGAATCTGCAGTTCCCTGTTTTTACAATGAAAATTGGAACTTGATTTCCCAACTTCACTTTTCTGAAGTCACCAATTAGTTCCAAGGTACGTCTACAAAGGATTTGTATCGTTCTGTTGCTATTCATTCTTCTGGTGATGATTGCCTTTTCAAGTGGCCATCAGAGAGCCTGACTAGTCTACCTAGTCTGGGGGATTATACAGCATGAAATTACAGGTTATCAATTGAGCCCTGTCATTTTCGAGACCATATCTATCTCTACTATCCATTCAGAAAGGTTTGGTATCCCAGTACTTTGGTGAGATCAACCACTCTGTTGCTGCGGTGAGAGAAACCGATGTGATTCAAGGTCAAATAAGTGTATGTGTGCTTTTGTGATGACATTTCCAGATTTGACATACAATGTCCTAAGAAGGGCAGGAATCAAGAATCCTAGCCTGTAATCATCACGAAGGAGACTTACAGTGCCCTCTATAATGTTTGGGACAAAGACCCATAATTTATTTATTTGCCTCTATACTCCACAATTTGAGATTTGTAATAGAAAAAAAATCACGTGGTTAAAGTGCACATTGTCAGATTTTAATAAAGGCCATTTCTATACATTGCCTATACATTGCCAAACGTTGCCTATCTCCTTCGCTCCATAGATGCTGCTGCACCCGCTGAGTTTCTCCAGCTTTTTTGTGTACCTTCGATTTTCCAGCATCTGCAGTTCCTTCTTTAACATTTCTATACATTTTGGTTTCACCATGTAGAAATTACAGCAGTGTTTATACACAGTTCCCCCATTTCAGGGCACCATAATGTTTGGGACACATGGCTTCACAGGTTTTTGTAATTGCTCAGGTGTGTTTAAATGCCGCCTTAGTGCAGATATAAGATAGCTCCCAGCACCTAGTCTTTCCTCCAGTCTTTCCATCACCTTTGGAAACTTTTATTGCTGTTTATCAACATGAGGACCAAAGTTGTGCCAAAGAAAATCAAAGAAGCCATTATGAGACTGAGAAACAAGAATAAAACTGTTAGAGACATCAGCCAAACCTTCAGCTTACCAAAATCAACTGTTTGGAACATCATTAAGAAGAACGAGAGCACTGGTGAACTTACAAATCGCAAAGGGACTGGCAGGCCAAGGAAGACATCCACAGCTGACAACAGAAGAATTATTTTTATAATAAAGAAAAATCCGCAAAAACCTGTCCGACAGATCAGAAACACTCTTCAGGAGTCAGGTGTGGATTTGTCAATGAACACTGTCCGCAGAAGACTTCATGAACAGAAATACAGAGGCTACACTGCAAGATTCAAACCACTGGTTAGCCACAAAAATATTTGGCCAGGCTACAGTTTGCCAAGAAGTATTTAAAATAGCAACCACAGTTCTGGAAAAAAAGTATTGTGGACAGATGAGACGAAGATTAACTTGTATCAGAGTGATGGCAAGAGCAAAGTATGGAGAAGAGAAGAAACTGCCCAAGATCCAAAGCATACCACCTCATCTGTGAAACACGGTGGTGGGGGTGTTATGGCCTGGGCATGTATGGCTGCTGAAGGTACTGGCTCACTTATCTTCATTGATGATACAACTGCTGATGGTAGTAGCATAATGAATTCTAAAGTGTACAAACACCTTATCTGCTCAAGTTCAAACAAATGCCTCAAAACTCATTGGCCGGCGGTTCCTTCTACAGCAAGACAATGATCCCAAACACACAAAGGAGTTTTACAAAGCTAAAAAATGGTCAATTCATGAGTGGCCAAGTCAATCACCTGATCTGAAACCAATTTATATGCTGAAGAGAAAACTGATGGGGACTAGCCCCCATAACAAGCATAAGCTAAAGATGGCTACAATACAGGCCTGGCAGAGCATCACCAGAGAAGACACCCAGCAACTGGTGATGTCCATGGAATCACAGACTTCAAGCAGTCATTGCATGAAAAGGATATGCAACAAAATACTAAACATGACTACTTTCATTTACATGACATTGCTGTGTCCCAAACATTATGGTGCCCTGAAATGGGGGAACTATGTATAAACACTGCTGTAATTTCTACACTGTGAAACCAAAATGTATAAAAATGGCCTTTATTAAAATCTGACAATGTGCACCTTAACCACGTGTGATTTTTTTTCTATTACAAATCTCAGATTGTGGAGTACAGAGGCAAATAACTAAATGATGGGTCTTTGTCCCAAACATTATGGAGGGCACTGTAACTGCTCCATTTACTGCTGCTTGGTGGACGGTATTTGCACGCTGTGTTTGCCCGCAAAATATCAGTGACTGCAATTAAAAACTCATTACTTGTAAAGCTAATTGAGACATCAAGAATGTGAAAAGTTTAATATAAATCAAATAATTCTGCACTTTTCATCAATATTTTAGATTAAAGTTCACATAAACCCTAATTATGTATGTGATAAATAATCTAACCGACGTTCTGTCCTCCTAATGTCCTAAAGTACTTTGCAAATATTTAACATTTATTATTTTGTGTGTGATCACTGTTGTACTCAACAAAATTGTGTCAATTTACA
The DNA here is from genome assembly GCA_038087875.1 of Malacoraja senta. NCBI lineage: Eukaryota > Metazoa > Chordata > Chondrichthyes > Rajiformes > Rajidae > Malacoraja > Malacoraja senta. The sequence goes on from CM075988.1 coordinate 24,859,584, forward strand.
CACAGCGGGGTTCCACAAACAGCCACAAGAGCAGTTGACATTAAAGAGACACAAGTGCTGGAGCAACTCAGCGGGTCAGGCAGGATCTCTGGAGAAAAGGAACAGGTGATGTTTTGGGTTGGAACCCTTCTTCACACTGAAAGTAGAGGGGGGCGGAACTGGAGGTAGGAAAAGGGCAGAACTAATCAGGGCTGACAACAGATGACCAAGGACATCAAACTGGATTGTGGAATTCTCTGCCTCGGAGGACGGTGGCGGCCAGTTCTCTGGATGCTTTCAAGAGAGAACTAGATAGGCCTCTTAAAAATAGCGGAGTCAGGGGATATGGGAAGAAGGCAGGAATGGGGTACTGATTGGGGATGGTCAGCCATGATCACATTGAATGGCGGTGCTGGCTCGAAGGGCCAAATGGCCTACTCCTGCACCTATTGTCTATTGTCTATTGTCAATGGTCAATCTGTTTCACCAATGTGAAGGGGGAGGAGTTGTGCCCCATGACAGAAGGGGGAGGAGTTGTACAGTTTGATAGTCACAGGGAAGAAGGATCTTGTTCTGTGCTGCACCTTGATGGGACCAGTCTGTTGCTGAAGGTGTTCCTCAGGCTGACCATTCCACAAATTCCACAAATATTAGTTAATGAGTACGATCTACTTGCCATTATGGAAATATGGTTCCTGGGTGACCGAAGCTGGCAACTGCATGTTCAACAATGGTAATTTGAAGCTTCTAACTCACCCCACCACCGATAGGAAGGATGAGTATAAAGAGAAGAGATCAGTGCCTTGCTTAGGATGATCTTGTTTTGGCAGATCATCTTCTTCTTCTTGCGTATGGCGTGCACAGCCTAAAGTTGTAGGACAACTTGTTCGAATTGATCTTATTTGATTGTGCACGCCAGGTTGATTGCATTCGTCGAAACAGGGCGGACCACGTGAAGGTTGCAATCTCCCACCCCTGGCAGATCGTGATTGAATCAGAATCAATCTTGGTTGAGTTAACATATAGGAAAAGGAAGAAAGCATTGGTAAAAAAAATATTAATGGGCCACCAAAGAGAAGTTGTAATATTGGACATGGCATAAATCAAGGCCGTAACAAGGTTAAAACAATAAACATGGAGGCGTTAATCTACATGTAGACTGGATAAAACAAATTAGCACAATAAGGTGTAGGACAAAATAACAGAATATATACAAGATCAGAATGCCAAGAGGGCTATTTCCTATCTCATTTTGTCAATGAGAAAGGGTTAATTGATAATCTTGTGGTAAAGGGGCCTTTCGGGTAGAGTAACCGAATATAATCAAATTTTATATTGAGATTGAAAGTCTTCTTCTTATCGAGACCACATCACAAGATTAGAAATTGTTCAGCCAGAGCTGAACACACTTCTCAGCATCTGCATACAATGCGTCTTGTGCTTCTTGTGCGTGGTGGTGGAAAGATTTGTGGAAACAGGGCCGCGACGTGAACGCTCTTTCCTTGACCCCAGATTGAAAGTGATGCAATTAAATCCAAAAGTTGGGTATTTGATCTAAACAAAGGAAAGTATGAGGGTATAAGGGAACGCTTTGCTGGTATTTAAATAAAATAATGTGAGAATTGCAACAAAAAAATCCTTTTGAGGCATTTGAACCCAAAGGGAAAGGATTAATCTTTGGCTGCCAAGAGAAATTAAAGATAACATTAAATCAAGGAAAGAGTCTGATAAATTTGTCAGAATGAACTGTAGGCACAAGTATTGTGAGCATTTTAGAATTCAATAAAGAATGACCAAGAAATTGATTTTTTGTTTAAAAAGTTAGAAAAACTGTAATGGCAAGAAACAAAGGAACTTAAATGTTTAAGAAGGAACTGCAGATGCTGGAAAATCGAAGGTAGACAATAATGCTGGAGAAACCCAGCGGGTGAGACAGCATCTATGGAGCGAAGGAAATAGGTGACGTTTCTGGGTCGAGACCCTTCTTCAGACTGACAAATAGTGTGTAAACAGGAAAATGGGGACACAAGGAACTGCAGATGCTGGAATCTTCAGCAAAACACGAAGTGCAGGAGGGCCTCTCTGGCTCAGGCAACATTTGTGGATGGAATGGGCGGACAACATTTCAGATTGGGACTGAAGAAAGTTCTGATCTGAAACATTGCCTGTTTGACCTCCACAGGTCGTGCTTGACCCACTGAATTCTTCTAGCACTTGGCAGTAAACAGGAAAAGCTTAGCTAAGTCTAATGTGAGCTCCTTATTAATAGAGAGAAGAGAAACTATAATGGGGAATGAGGAAGTCAAGTCACGATGAGTGTATTGTCATATACACAGGTATGGTGAGGTGCAGATACAAGGAAACATTCTCTTGCAGCAGAATCACCGGTAGAAAACACGTCAGCTCACAGAAAGCAGTGTGAAGAAAGTTTATACAAAAACAAGACATTATTACAAAAACCTGAGTATCTGATGCGGTGAGGCAGCAGCTTTACTGCTGTGTCCCTGTGCTGCCCCTGAGGCTTTTTCAGCCCATGTCCTTCCAATCTTGTTGTCGGCATATGACTCGTATTCTAGCCTTTCTCAAAATCCAACTATATTTGATGGTCCAATGTCGCCACCCTCAAGATTCTTGAAGATATCCCACGACAATAACTCATATTTGTGTGGTCTGGAAGCTAGTTTAACCACCACAAGAATCCAGAAACAATAAAAAGGTAGCAGCAAGTCATTGGATTTTAGATAGGTTGATGGATAAATATTGGCCAGGTGAATGGATTTCTTCATATGGAGCCATGGGACTAAAGGATAGTCCTGGATAGTTGGAAACTCAGGAAGTGACAAAAAACATGCTGGCTTTTAAAAACATTTAGAAAATATATTGCACTTTATAATTTGACATTGTCACCATCAACACTTTGCATCTAATAAAGAATAAATATTTTGGTCAATGCTGTGGTAATTTGAACCTAATTACGTAGTTCCCACATACTGCTAAGCTGTAAATGGTCCTTTATTTGCTAGAGTTATAAATGACAGAAGTGTTTTTCCAGCTGCAATCATAGGCCACTTGTACATCCACCATGGTTTTGCAGATGAGCCTTAAGTTTGAAGTCCTTCCAAAGGGAATAGAATGAAAATGTGTTTGGTTTTGGATGCCTTCAATACACTGAACAATAACTATGTCTGTTGAACTGCTTTTTGAAAAAAATTAGTATTTTTGTCACTGGTCTTGTACTTCAGAAGTATTGTTCACACAGACATGTTACTACATTGCAAGTTTAGTAAACATGGAGACATATTTCCACCACTAGTTGAACATCGCTTTCAAACTGCACAGAGAGAGCACTGTGAATGCATTAATATTTTATGAATGAGACACTGTAGAATCTCAAGTGGGCTTTGAAATCAAAACCTTCTGAGTTAAGTTGAGAGTGTTGCCCACTCAGCTCGAAAATGCTTAATTTAGAACTTTTTTGCCAATTTGTCAAAAAATCCCTTTGTTTGCATCTCTTACGCATGGAAGGTGGAGCTGACCTCCAGTTAGAGTTGGATAAGATAATCAGATGGGAAACACTTGGCCTCATTAACCTCAGATGGGAGAGAGCAAAATTCATCAAGGCTCTGTGTTGATTACTATCAGGGACCTGTTTAGACAGCCTGCAGGTACTGGACGAGGGCAATGGTTCAATGGTACTTTACCTGTCACATGTACCAAGGTGCAACAATATTCATTTCTGTATACAGTTCAGTACAAGTATCACTATACATAAGCACTTAGATACATCTTAGATAAGCATTTCAGATATAGTGCAAGTGTTAGCAGTAGTGCACTGAGGCTGTATACAGTCACCAGTTTTGGCGCCATTTTCAAGTCCCTGTTTGTAAGGGCAGGGTTCTTGACCTGACCTGTTGACCTTGCGGCGTGACGGAGTCGGCCTGGCCAAGCGTAGCTCTTGGTTTCTTTCTTGATGAATATCCAGAAAATACCCACTACATTATGAACACTCAAGTGGTACATAGATCCTGACAGTTTTGGGTTGGGGGAGACTTTGGTTAATTGACAGATGTAAAGGAAAGTCAAGTTACCTTGAACTACCTTGGGACCTGGTCTCTGACTGCATCTAGAGATTCATTTTATTTTTTTCTGTTAGTTTCTAATGAACACAGAAAATCATGAAAAAGAGTCTTGACCCAGAATATCACCTGCCCATTCCCTGCTCAGATGTTGCCTGACCCATTGAGTTCCTCCAGCATTTTGCGTTTCACACCATATCATCCAGTGTGCCTAATTATTCAATCGAGGAAAGGTGTTATTGTCAACAAATTAGTCTCTGGAGCTGGTAGGTATGAGATATCATCAAAAACTTGATATGGAAAAAATAGCCAAGGATTTTTATTCCTGAGCAACGAAGCTCAGGCTAAATTGAAAACCCTTGACAACGTTGAAGAGCATTCCATGTTGTGTTCCTGTTGCACGCTGTGGTCAAAGTTCAGTCAACATTGACTGCTGAGAAAGAGTGATTTCCTCCTCCCCTCAAAGTCCATTGAGCACCCCATTTGAAATGTGTTGGCATTGACGTAGAAGTGAGTTTGGTTCTGGTGCACCCACCACCTCTATTCTTGCTGACCCATATTGGCACCCGATTAAACCATGTTTCCATTTTAACATTTTTATTATTGTTTTTTAATCCCCCCCCCCCCATGGACATATCCTTTCCTAAACCAGTACCTCCTCTGGTCCTATAGTTCTCCTTGGATATCTGCATTCCTTCAATTCTTCTGTCCACTATGCCGTCATTTGCTAAGGTCCTAGGCACTGCGATTTTCTATTTTAAGATAGTAATTCAAACCTTTGTCAAAGCTTTTGCCGATTTGCTGTAATATCTTTGTATGAGGCCTTGTTTTATCATTTTATTTCTAGGATATTTTACTACATTAAGGTCGCATATAATTTGTTGTTAACATGGAACTGGAGTGAGGGAGCTGTAGATTGACGGGAAATCTTCTATTTTAAGCTATTGTAGAAATGGAGTTATTATTTTCAAATGTTATCTTGCCATTAAAGAGATGAGATTAATAATAATTGAGGTTGTTCTGGTGGATATTAATACGCTGGAAGCAAACCGCTACAAACATAGATTGCTATATTTCCTGAAAAATGCTAAATCAACGTTATTATTGTGGAGTTGTATTTTTCAGTTTTTTATTTATTGGTTAGTTTGGGCCTATGTTTTCAGTTCTTCACTGTTAAGCAAATGAGTGTATTTCTGAACAGGTCAAAATTTCAACAGACCAAAAGTTCAGTTCAGTTTATTGTCACGTCTACCAACGTACAGTGAAAAGATTTTGTTGCGTGCTAACCAGTGAGTGGAAAGACAATACATGATTACAATCGAGCCATTTACAGTGTATAGATACATGATAAGGGAATAATGATTAGTGCAAGGTAAAGCCAGCTAAGGATAGTCCGAGGGTCACCAATGAGCTAGATAGTAATTTAGCACTGCTCTCAGGTTGTGGTAGGATGATTCAGTTGCCTGATAACGGCTGGGAATATACTGTCCCTGAATCTGGAAGTGTGCGTTTTCACACTTCTATTCCTTTTGCCTGATGAGAGAGGGGAGTGGAGGGAGTGGCCAGGATGAGACTCGTCCTTTATTATGGCAATGGCCTTGCTGAGGTAACGTGAGGTATAAATGGAGTGAATAGAAGGGAGGTTAGTTTGTGTGATGGTCTGCGCTGAGTCTACAAGACACAAAGTGATGGAGTAACTCAGCAGGTCAGGCAGCATCCTTGGAGAACATGCAACAGGTTCTGACCAGAAACGTCAGTCTGAAGAAGGGTTCCAACCTGAAGTGTCACCTATCACTGTTCTCCACAGATGTTGCCTGACCCGCTGAGTTACTCCAGCACTTTGTGTCCTTTTTTGCAAATCAGCATCTGCAGTTCCTTGTTTCGACAAAAATGCGAGGCATTTTTTGAGCATGACTAAGTTGTTACCTATTGCAATTATGGATTAGTTCGGCCTTTATATTTTTCATGTTATTGTGGATTCCTTTTGTATTTCATCTCATTCCAGTCTACACATTTGCTCTTCACCATCACACAACTGACCAGCGCATTCCACAAATAAATAACTGTAAAATTATTTTTTAAAACGCCACATGCGGCCGCTTAAAACAAATGAATGGAAATATAAAATTCTGACTGGTTGATATTTATTGTTTGCACGGAGTCATATCATTGGAAATAAATGAAAGTATTCCCCAGCAAGGCCTTAGGGGCCTTTGCAGTTAGCAGGAAAAATAACACTGGAGCAATCAGCGTGCCGAGCGTTTTGCTTCCAGTATATTAATCAATACCAGAGCAATCACAATTGTTATTAAAAATAAAGAATAGTTCTACTTCCAGTCCTGGAAAATCTTTTTCCTAGTTCCAACAAAGGATCTTCAACCTGACTCATAAATCTGTTACTAAATGCTGGGGTAACTCAGCGGGTCGAATAGGAATAGGTGACGTTTCGGTTCGAGACCCTTCTTCAGACTGAGAGTCAGGGGAAAGGGAAACAAGAGATATAGATGGTGATATAGAGAGGTGTAGAATAAATTAATGAAAGATATGCAAAAAAGTAACGATGATAAAGGAAACAGGCCTTTGTTAGCTGTGGCCTAGGTGAAAACGAGTTACGGACAATGAGACTCAACAAGACGAGTTTGAAGCTTGAACAACAACTTGGGTCGGGGAGGGACGGAGAGAGAGGGGTTGTTGTTGCTCCATTTTTTCCCCTATCTTGTTTTGGGTAAGGATCATGGAGGAAGACAAGCATGATCCAACAACTATTTCTGTACTTGTTAGCACGTGGCAATGAAGGTCAGCAACCACAGGTGAATTTTATGACGTTGGTAGCAGAATGTTGCATTACCTGACACACGAAGGATCATAGGACTGAGGCAGACCACGGAGAAAGAAAGCAGTCACCTCATGCAGCGATTTTAAAATGAGGTCAAAATAGTTTAAAATTGTCTTCAACTTCTCTCAATCTGTATCTACCTATATCCCAAATATTACCTAATTCTTAAAGAGCTGGAATAAATTTCAAGAATAACGCAGAAATATGTTTCCGGAAAGCAAAAAAAATAAAAAATGCAGCTGTATGTATGGATTATGGCCAAAAAGTGGCTAATATCAATACTTGAATGTTGAATTCCTATTTTTCAAAAAAGGAGTTTGATATTTACCTCATCTTAAATAACAGGAACTGGAGATTTAGACCCCTGTGTAGCAGGTCTTTCAAATGCACTTGCCTGGAAACTAGTGAAGACAATGCTGGGAAGCTGAGTTAGAGCACTACAAAACACCCATTGCTATTTGGGTGTTTGAAGAAGAGTTTCGGCCCGAAACGTTGCCTATTTCCTTCGCTCCATAGATGCTGCTGCACCCGCTGAGTTTCTCCAGCATTTTTGTGTACCACCCATTGCTATTTTACAGTTTTACGTTTGAATGGAGACGAGGAGGGATTTCTTTAGCCAGAGGGTAGTGAATCTGTGCAATTCTTACAGGGCTGTGGAGGCCAAGACATTGGGTATGTTTAAAGCGGGGATTGATAAGATCTTGATTAGGAAGGGCATCAAAGGTTACGGGGAGACGGCAGGAGTATGGGACTGACAGGGAAAAATAGATCAGCCCTGATTGAATGGCATTTGACTCAGATGGCAGAATGGCGTAACTCTGCTGCTATGTCTTATGGTCTTTGATACACAATGCAAGATTCTCTCCAAGTCCTTACACCTAATGCCACTCCATTCTTTTTCCAATCATGTTTTGGGTTAGGATCATGGAGGAAGACAAACATGATGCAACAGCCATTGAATAACGTTGACAGGGGAAAGGGAAACAAGAGATCTAGACGGTGATATAGAGAGATATAGAACAAATTCATGAAAGATGTGCATGTAATGATGATAAAGGGAACGGGCCATTGTTAGCTGAGGCCAAGGTGAAAATGATTTACAGACAGAGACTCAAGATAATTTTGGAGCTCGGACAACAACTTGGATGGGAGAGGGACGGAGAGAGAGGGGTTGTTGTTGCTCCATATTTTTCCATGTCATGTTTTGGGTAAGGATCATGGAAGAAGCCAAACATGATCCAACAACTACTTCTGTACTTGTTAGCATGTGGCAATGTAACTTTGTGTCTATCTTCAGTTTAAACCAGCATCTGCAGTTCCTTCCGACACACAAATCTGTTTCTCATTCCTCAGTTGCCATCTGACCCACTGAGTGTTTCCAGCCACCTCATATTTTATTTCCGATTTCCAGCACCTACACTTTTTTGTTAGATATCAATCATTATTAGCCTCCTCTTTATGGTTTAAACTAAAGATATCTATTTCACCCCCAATCGTCCCTTATGGGCCTGTCCCACTTACACAACTTTTTCGGCGACTGCCGGCACCCGTCATAGGTTGTTGTAGGTCGCCGAAAATTTTCAACATGTTGAAAATCCAGCGGTGACCAGAAAGACGCTACGACTCTTTGGGCGACTGAGGAGATTACTCACGACCATACAGGCGACACCCTGTCGCGGGGTGAAGCCTGTAGACACCTTGGCGACATGCGACCTGGGTGAAGCCTGTATGGCCGTGAGTTGTCACCCAAAGAGTCGTACCTTGTTCTGGTCGCCGCTGGATTTTCAACATGTTGAAAATTTTCAGCGACCTGCTGCGATTATGACGGGTGCCGACAGTCGCCGAAATAGTCGCGTAAGTGGGACAGGCCCATTAGTATTCCTGCAATCACAGATTCTCACAAACGCACTGATCAAGTTATCTTCAACAGTCAAATCAATGGTTGGGCCCTCATGCTGAAGTATCAGGTCCAATTCACACTACCCATTCCATTCCCAGCTCCATAACATCATTCTTAAGTTGAGGGAGGATGCAAGGGTCTTTGAGAAGAGGTCAAAGACATTTATCGGAATGATAACAGGGAATTTGAGAAAACCAGTTACATGGAAGAACTAGAGGAGTTTCATCTTTAGAATAGAGAATGTTAAGTGGAAAAAATTAAGGAGATGCTCAATAATAAACAGGGTTTAGAATAGAACGGTGGGGATCTGTGTTACGCTGACAGTACACCTTGGAACAATGACATAGCTGGCAAAATAGCAATGCAAATGTTTAAATCAGCCACCAGTTATGATCTGCCTCTCACAGCGTGAATGGTGATGAATGCAGATTAAATAATAACTTTGAAACAAGAGATATTGATCAATATTTGAAAAGAATAACTTTTCAGGGACAGGGAAAGAGCAAAGGAGGAGGTCTAATTAATAACTTTAATTATTTATTCTCCAGAGATGCTGCCTGACCCGCTGAGTTACTCCAGCACTTTATGTCTATCTCCATTAAAATAAGCTTGTTTATTTATTTTTTCTTCCCTATGTCAATGTGGAGAGGTGGGGAAATTAGGTGAGAAGAGTTAATGGGGCCTTCAATGTATGGGAAACTGAATTAGGGTAATTAACACACCAGGTAATTGGCTCCCTTGATTTGTGCTGAATGGTACATTAACTTCAGGCAAATGCATAGTTAAGATAAAAACTCAAAAGTTGTGTTTCTGCATGACACAACTCTTCTGTTAATGTAATGAAAGCAAAGCCTTGCTGCCGACTTACCATCAATAGGCAATGAATGATGTGACTTTGCACTATTTGATCAGTGAATGCAAATTAAGCTTGCTAAGAAAAACTAAATTTGATCATTTCAAGTCTAAGGGGCCATTTAATGATGTGTTAAGTGTCAATTACTGTAAATCAATCTTCCCTTGTGCTGAGATGATCGATTATGATTGAAGTCTCATTTGCTCAAGTGCTAATTATTGTTGGGGATTTCAAAGTATAAATTAATCTTTTCATTTGCCATGTTGTCCCTCCTCTTACTCGCTCACATTGGGCCATTAAATCCAAATGTCCGTCTTCTCTCTTAATTTCTTCCTCTGCGCTCGACTTGGTTGAAGTCCAAAATGAAAACATAGAATGCTAAAGGTGTCTGGCAGGTCAGGCAGCATCAGTAGGGAGAGAAACAGTGTCAATGTCTTAGGTCAAGGATCCTTCATCAAATGTGAGAGGACTAGCTTGTGTAGTTGCAGAGAAGGGCAAGGTTGGGAGAATGGATGGAATGTCTATAACAGGGTGCAGACCAACAAAGGCAAGGTACCAATTACTTTAAAAAGCAGGATGGTGGTTGAAACAGAATGACTCAAACAATTTAAAACCAAACTAATTGAAACACATCCATGAGAAAGGACTGTGTGTGGTGGTTGTGGAGGCGGCAGATTGAATTTACCAGAAATAATTACACTCAATATTAAGATCCCTAGCATTGCAATCAGTTTGAAGATGAGATGCTCCTCTTTGAACCTACACTGGGAATTATTGGAGCAATATGGGGGACTCAACACAGGTCAGTGTGGGGGTGGGACAGAAAATTAGTGACATGTGTCTGGAATCTCAGGGTCACCCCTGAGGTCTGACTGGAAATGTTCTGCAAAATACGTTCTCCCCGTGACCTGCGTGGGTTTTTCTCTGAGATCTTCGGTTCCCTCCCACACTACAAATACCTACGTGTCTGTAGGTTAATTGGCTTGGTATAAATGTAAAATTGTCCCTGGTGTGTTATTGTGCGGGGATCGCTGGTCGGTGCGGACTCTTTGGGCCAAGGGACCTAAATGCAGGTTGATCTTTTTATTTTATTTTTTAATTTTATTTATTAGAAGTACATTACATTACAACAAATTACATTAGTACTCATCACGTATATCTTATTACAATTAATGTACTCCATCATTTTTAAAAACTAATAAAGAGAGAAGGTTGAAATTAAGAAAGAAGAGAAAGTGAGGGAAAATAGTGAAAGTGTAAAAACGTGTCAACAGGAAAGAACAGAGACCCTGTAGAAAAGAGATTGGAAAGAAAAGATTAAGAGATAGACCTTAAAGAAGGAAAAAAAAAAAAAAAAAAGAGAAAAGAGAAGCACAAGTACTTTATTATGAGCATCTCGCAAATGGGGTATACCATCTTTCATCCCCCTTTACATGACATCGGTACTTTTTAAAGTACTTTTGCACCTTATGTTTGTAATAGTTCTATAAATGCAGACCACGTCAGGTGGAAGTGATCTGATTTACCTGCCAGGAGGAGTCTTATCTCTTCTAAGTGTAATGTTTCAAACATATTTGAAATCCACATGTTTATAGTTGGTATTGGGGCGTTTTTCCAGAATTTTAGGATAAGCTTTTTTCCAGTTATTAACCCGTAATCAACTAATTTCTTTTGAAACATATTTAGTTCAGGGCTATCTTCCGTTGTTCCGAAGATAATCCATTCTGCTTTCGGTGTCACTTTTATTTTAAATAATATTGTAAAGATTTCAAAAATTTCAATCCAAAGTTTTTGGATTTTTGTACAAAAAACAAATGAGTGCGCTATAGTAGCTTCTTGAGATTGACATTTATCGCAAATAGATGATACATTAGGGAACATTTTATTAATTTTAGTTTTTGAATAATATAATCTGTGTAAAATTTTGAATTGTATTAAAGTGTGTCTTACATTAATCGAGCATTTACGCACGTTTAATAAATATTCATTCCACCTTTCCTTTGAAATTTTAATAGCTAATTCTTGTTCCCAGTCTCTTCTAATACCTTCCGTAGATGGTATTTCTACATTTAAGATAATATTATACAAATATGATATTAAGTTTGCTGATTCAGCTTTTATCTGCATTGCTTCGTCCAGTACATCTGCTGGGATATTATAATGATCTTTTGTATATTTTTTCAAATAGTCACATATTTGAAAATATTTAAAATATTCATTATTTCCCAGTTTATATTTTATTTGTAATTGTTGGAATGATAGTAATTTTCCAGTTTCATACGTCTCCGAATGTTTTAATTCCTAGTCTATCCCATTGTATAAATGATCTGTCTGTAATAGAGGGATTAAATGAAGGGTTATTAACTATTGGAGATAAAAGCGATAGATTTCTTAATTTTAAATTTTGTTTTATTTGTTTCCAAGTTCTGATTGTACTATGTATAATTGGGTTTTTGTTATAATTTATGTTATTCAGTTTCATTGGTGAGAGGAGGATCGCTCCAATATTACAAGAGGAGCAATCCTCTCTCTCCATTACAATCCAGTCCGCTTGCTGGGCAGAGTTGTCCATCAGTTGAATCATATTTTTAATATTTACTGACCAATAATAATACATAAAGTTAGGGAGTGCTAAGCCCCCTAATACTTTAGCTTTGTTCAAGTGTGTTCTTTGTATTCTATGGGATTTATAATCCCATATAAAATTAGTAATGTCTGAATCCAATTAAAAAAAAAACTTCTTTGGTAGATATATAGGAATTGATTGAAATAGGTATAGAATTTGTGGTAAAAAGATAATTTTTATTGCATTTATTTGACCTATTAAAGACATCGGAAGCGTTTTCCAAAATTTAATTAATGTATTTAATTTATTAAGTAGAGGATTATAATTTGCTTTGAACATGCCTTGATATGTTCTGGTGATTTCAATACCCAAGTATTTAAATTTTTCTGTAGCTATTTTAAAAGGGAATTTTAAGAGGTGTGTTGAGTCTTTCGGTTTTATTGACATAATTTCACTTTTATTCCAATTTATTCTGTATCCAGAAAAGGATCCAAAGTCCTCAATTAGATTTAGTATGTTTGGTATAGTAATTTGAGGTTTTGTGATGTACAATAATATATCATCCGCATATAACGATATTTTATTATTTGAATATTTAGTGTTATAGCCATGGATATCTGGATGTGTTCTAATTTTTTCTGCCAAAGGTTCAATTATAAGAGCAAATAACTGTGGTGATAATGAGCATCCTTGTCTATTACCTCTTGATAGTTGGAATTTCGAAGATAGTATGTTATTAGTTAATATTCTAGCTGTGGGCTTATTATATAATAATTTAATCCATAAAATAAAATTCTCTTCCAATTGGAATTTTGTAATACTTTATCCATATAATTCCATTCTACTTGATCAAAAGGAATTAGAAGACACAATAAATTCATTAAAGAATGGAAAAACTCCAGGTCCTGACGGATTTACTAATGAATTTTATAAAAGTTTTTATGACAAAATTATACCACGGTTACAAAAAATGTATCAATATGCCTTTAAAGAACAAATATTACCTGATACATTAGCTGAATCAACAATCACACTAATACTCAAAAAATACAAAGATATAGAAGAACCGGGTTCATATAGAGCTATAGCATTGTTAAATACAGATAAAAAAATATTAGCGAAAACATTAGCTAGAAGATTAAGTAAATATATTAGTAAATTAATAAACCCAGATCAGACGGGGTTTATCCCTAAGAGATATTCATCTAATAATATGAGCCGACTACTCAATATAATGCACTCACATAAAATTGAAGAACAAGAATTATCAATTATTTCGTAGGTTGCTCTTTTTCAAGTCAGAGTTTAGTTTAGTTTAGAGATACAGCATGGAAACAGGCCCTTTGGCCCACCTACCGCAATACTACCCCGCTGCGCCACCGTGTATTGTGAAGGGTGCGAATCTTCAGCGCTCTCTCAAGTTAAGATATATTTTTGCATAAGACTTAATTTTAAGATTCTAATCCAAAATGTGAATTGCAAAATTGCAGTTGTTTGATAAATGTTCATATTACGCACCAATTGTGACCCTTCAAAATACATCAAGGTGTATGGCAGGCAACAGGAATATGGTATGGACATGGGTGAGCAGCCATGATTGCAGAGCAGGATCAGTGGATCAGTGCAACATCAACCGACTCCAACTGGTCCAGAATGCAGCCGCCCGACTCATCACCCACACCAAATCTTGGCACCACATCACCCCAGTTCTCAAAGAACTTCACTGGCTTCCCATTTCCCACCGGATCATCTACAAAATCCTGGTCCTCACCTACAAAGCCCTCAACCACTTGGCCCCCCCTTATCTCACTGACCTCCTCTCCCCCTACCAACCCTCACGGTCCCCCAGATCCACATCAGCCGGTCTCCTCTCCATTCCGAAATCCAACCTCTGCACTTTTGGAAACAGAGCCTTCTCCAGGGCAGCTCCCAGGCTCTGGAATTCCCTCCCACAATTGATTCGAAATTCTGAGTCCCTCACCATCCTCCAGTCCCGCCTCAAGACCCATCTCTTCACCTCTGCATACCCTTAGTCCCATGTCCCCCTCCCCTTTACATCTCTGTCTTACTGCTCTATTTTGTTTTGTTCTTGACTCTCCATGTAAAGCGACTTTTGAGTCCTTGAAAAGCGCTATACAAATAAAATGTATTATTATTATTATCTATACAATACAACTCACCCCCTCCATGACACACTGGTCAACTTGAGGAGCACCTTCAGCAACAGACTGGTTCCACCAAGATGCAGCACAGAACGCCACAGGAGATCCTTCTTCCCTGTGGCTATCAAACTTCCCCATCTGTGGTGGGGTAGACTGACTCCCCCAACCCCCACCCCCTCCCCAATCTTTGCACATCCCCAATCCTTTTCACTCGTCCCTTTAATTAATGTTTCATGTATCTAGTTGTTTTTCATGACTGTTGGCAGACCAATTTCCCTCCTGGGATAAATAAAGTTCTATGTATCTACTCGTGCACCAACTTTCTCTGTTTCTACAACTTAGTGAAACAAAGAGAAAACCTCACTATGCCTTGGCTAAAAATAATTTTAAAAGATTGTTTGTGTATCTTCAAGAGAGAGCTAGATAGGGCTCTTAAAGATAGCGGGAGTCAGGGGATATGGGGAGAAGGCAGGAACGGGGTACTGATTGGGGATGATCAGCCATGATCACATTGAATGGCGGTGCTGGCTCGAAGGGCCGAATGGCCTACTCCTGCACCTATTATCTATTGTCTTTTGTAGGGGAGATTGTCGTAGACCTCTGCAAATTCAACTACACCCTTTCAATGTGTGTTGGCACATGTACCTCTTATGAGGAGGCAGTTCAGAGGCGCACTGATAGAGATAGATAAAATTGTAAAAGGCAGAGATAGAATGTTTTTCTCATGCTGGGAGCATCAAAAACAGAAGGGCACAGGTTTAAGGTGAGAGAAAGTAGTTTGAAAAGAAGGTAGACAAAAATGCTGGAGAAACTCAGCGGGTAAGGCAGCATCTATGGAGCGAAGGAAATAGGCAATGTTTCGGACCCTTCTTCAGACTCCAGCATTAATAGTTTGAAAAGAACGTTTTTTCAGAGCGGCAGATATCTGGAACTCGCTGCCAGAGGAGGTGGTGAAGTCCGATACAATCAATAAGCTTGAGAGAGATTTCGACAAGGCATAGAAGGAGTCTGACCTAATGCAGACAAATGGGATTAATGTAGATAGACAAAAAGATCGGCATGCATGTGGTGGGTCAAAGGGCCCATTTCTACGCTGTGCACACCACAACATGATGCGTTCATTGGAGTGAAATTCAGAGTCCGATTCAACGCACGAACAGTGAGTTTCGTGCCACTAGCCAGGGCGAGATGTCTAAGAAGTAGAAAAATAAAGATTGGAAGCTTGATTGAAGAGAAAATTCACTAATCAGAGCAGTCGTTTTATTGTATTCTAGTACAGATTTAGTCAATTTGTTCCCATATTTGCCACAGTTGTCCTTCCTTTAATTACACTTTTCAAAAAAAACTATTCATTTGAGTTCATCTGCAGGAAATACTGATGACTGCATCCTTTGTGGTCAATTTCAAGTCAGCTCCTGACCTGAAAGTGACCGGGCTGCATCAAAAATTGCCAGCAGTGAGACTGATTATGTGCTGTTACCCAACTTGAATTTCTCCATTTCATCAACCTGTCAGTCAGGTTCCTTCAATGGGCTCACTCCTGATCGAGCTAAATGCTTCATATACTGGAAATGATTTAGTTGGCAACCAAGATTTTATTACAGAAAGCGTTTCACAGTGGCGCTATTTGTCAATATATTGCATTACCATGACATCCCTACTTCAGACTGAATATTTCTTCAGCAAAATGGTCTCATTTATTAAATTTACTGCTATAATATGCTTATGTTTTCTTCCTCTCCAGTTCTTTTCACACGATGCCTGCTATCCATATTTTTATCAAATTTCTATCCCATCTATTCTGACCATTAAAGGACGACTTGCTCTTCAATAGTACCTTTCACGACCTTGATACAAGTCAGAGTGCTTCATACCTATTGAAGAAGATTAAAAAGGACACAAAGTGCTGGAGTTATTCAGCCGGTCAGGCAGCAACTCTGGAGAGCATGGATAGGTGACGTTTCGGGTTGAGACAAGAAGGGTCAACTCTTTGTGTCCTTTTGTTCATTAACCGGTACCTGCAGTTCTTTGTTTCTGGAAGGGGATTTAAGATACAGTCAGTGCTATAATATAACAAATATTTGTCACAGACCAGTAGCCGGATAAAGACCAGATGTGACCAGATGTGACTTGGTTAAGGAATAAAATATTGCCATGAATTCAAGGACCCCCCCCCCCCCCCCCCCATCCCCGCACGTCCTCTGTTCTTCAAAATAGCACCATTGGATGCTTGAAAAGCAACTGAGATGGGCTTTGGTTTTTAATGTCTCATCCGAAAGGCAACACTACTGACACACAGTCAGTGCACCAATCAGGATTTTGTGCTCCACTTTCCGGAGTTGGACTTGAACCCGCAACCTTCAAACTTCAAAACGAGAGTTTTCCCATTGACGTCAGACTCTTTATTAAGATCCCAAATGCAATTAACCTTCAGGGACACAATGTTAAAAATGAGTGATGCGGAACCCATGGCAATACTTAGGTTTGCTACGAGTCTGAATGAGATGCTGCCCGCACTTACCCATCTTCTTCCTCGCCCCCACCATCTACCCATCACCCACATATTCCTCATTGAATCCATCCTGCTCCCATCTTCCTGCCTACCCCACCACACTACCCTCATTTGGTCCAATATTACACCTTTCTTTCCCATTTGATTCCATCCACCTCAGCCCCTGCTACCTCCGCGATCATGTCCTGGCCTCTGTTGTCATCCCCACCCCTCTCTCCCCCATTTCCCTCCGCAGATGCTGCATGGCCCACTGAGTTCCTCCAGCTGAGTTGGTTTTTTTTTTTTTTTTGGTGCCTGCAGTTTTGTATCTGCATTTAAAATGCTTGGTGGGCTGTTGCTTATTGGATTTCTAATGAGGAGAGCAGGGAGCAATCAATACATTCAACAGCAATTGATTGGCTCTTAACTAGATGCATTTGGTTTTGATGGTACAAGGTATGAGGTCATCATTTATTTAGAGGAGTATTGATTGCTTTCAGGCAATTAGCTAAAGGCCAGACTGCAATCTCACAAAGATTTCTCCTTGTTCTTTCCCCTCTCTGCCTCTTGGAGAATGTTTTGTGTGGGAGGTTGAGCTTCCCCGCCACCGTGCGCAGCAGATCAGTCAGGTGTGGTTAATCTGAACCCTGTCCTTCAGGTGTGACAAGTGGGTCTCCACCTTGGGTGGGTTCATACTTGCGCTTGACCTTGATCCTTCATCTAACGAATCCACGCATGCTTTCTGAAGCAAGATGCTTTTTTGTTTCGCAGCCGGGAGCCAGACCCTTACATCATCTTTTCCAAGCTAATGGCTCAGATTTTACTAAAAATGAAAAACCAGCTTCCAAACACAGCTGACCATTATTAATGAAAGACCAGCGGTGAGAGAAAAAAAACCCGTATGTCGTGAATCACATGTTACTGGAAGATTATGGCTGCTCCTCTGTTACCTTTCTGCAAACAGCATTTAGCCCTAAACCTCCCAGTGAGTTTCATGAAATTGCTGCATTTGCACGTTTATTGCCCATTAAACTCATCACAGGAAATTGCACCTTGTAATTAACAGTTGCAAGCACCTGTTTAACGGCATGATAATTGTAATTTACTGCTAGTTAACCTCTCCTAGCCAGACAGTGAGTGAACAATTAAAAATGATCGTCTAGAAATTCATTTCTGCCATTTTCCCGGCATTAAAACCATGCCACCAATCTTCTTAAGCTGTTTTATAAAACTTTTTTCCAACAAAAATAAGTAGAATTCATCAGCACCAGATCCCAAATGACACTTGGTGTTTCCTTAAAAAACAGCACTTAATTTCAGGAGAAGTGGACAAGAAAGCTCACATTTCTTCCATATCTCCACATTTATCACCTCCCGCCTAGATTACTGCAACTCCCTCTACACTGGCATCAGCCAATCTTCCCTGTCCCGCCTGCAACTGGTCCAAAACGCCGCAGCAGGACTCCTGACGGGCACCCGAAAAAGGGACCACATCACCCCGATCCTGGCCTCTCTCCACTGGCTCCCTGTGCGGATCGAATAAATTTCAAGATCCTCCTTTATGTCTACAAAGCCCTTAACGGGCTTGCCTCCACCTACATTAAAAGTCTGCGTACCCACCACACCACCTCCAGGTCCCTCAGATCGGCCGACTTGGGGTTACTGAACTTCCCGCGGTCTAGGCATAAACTCAGGGGCGACCGCACCTTTGCGGTTGCAGCTCCGAGACTCTGGAACAGCATCCCCCTTCCCATCAGAACTGCCCCCTCCATCGACTCCTTTAAGTCGAGACTTAAAACTCATCTTTACTCTCAAGCCTTTCATGACCTCTTCTGAGGTCTGGCTATATGTATGTATTCATGTATGTACTTAATCCATGAACCACTGTTGTATAACGTTAGTACCTCCACCAATGTAAAGCACTTTGGCCAACGAGAGTTGTTTTTTAAATGTGCTATAGAAATAAAAGTGATTTGACTTGACTTGACTTTTGCTTTGACATTTCGAGATGAAGCCTTCAAAGGGTGAGACCACAATGGAGCTTTACTTTAGCTTCTGGCGAGTGTTATCATTAAGGAATGTTATCATTAAGTGAGATGGGTTGGGGGGTGGTGATGTGGGAGATCCTGCAAAGGTTTTATTTAGAACAGTGTGTGTAGGAGACAGCTTCCTTGTGCCAAGGGCCTTGACAACAGGAATGGAGGTGTCGATGAGGAATGGGGGTCAGGAGTCTCCTTGTTGAACATCGGCAAAGCTCGGAGCTCTGCAGTGCAGCCAGGTGTGAAGGTAAAAGTTGCATTCACCAAACCTGGAAAGCTCTCCAGTAGAGACTTGCTTTGTTTTTTTGCAATGCCGCAGTGAACAGCAAAGTGTCAAATGCAACATACAGTCGATCTATGGAGTCATCGTGCGAGGATCAAATCAGAAGTAGGTTGACACAAACAGGCATCCCAGTCACCACGTCCCCAGGTGGCACTGTAATCTCTCTCTGTCCAGGCATTACAATGAGGTGTTTCCTAATCAACTCTTCCCACAGCAATACCATCTGTGAGAGGTAGTCTTCCA
This sequence comes from Malacoraja senta, assembly GCA_038087875.1. NCBI lineage: Eukaryota > Metazoa > Chordata > Chondrichthyes > Rajiformes > Rajidae > Malacoraja > Malacoraja senta. Next base: position 24,879,012 of record CM075988.1, read on the forward strand.
CAGACTAGTCCTTGTACATATCTATGCCAAACCACAAAGATGAGCTGGTGCACTGCTGCAAAACTCAGGGTCACCCTCCCACTCAAAGAGCTTACAGCCTTCAGCTGTCCCTGCTGCTCATCTCAGTGCAATGCCTTTCACTTTTCTGATGTGATGAAATTGGAAACCAGTCGCCTTCGTGGCACGATTTCTTTCAACTTTTCCGCCCACTTAGTTTTGAGGGGTGCCAATACCACCCGGGGTGGTGCAGACTGAGATGACAATTTGTGACTTATCTTGCAGAGAATTATTGCAGCTGCTAGACTATGGCTGAAGCATGGACCAGGGTCATTGGGGCGGCACAGTGGTAGAGTTGCTGCCTTACCCAGGTTTGAACATTGACTACAGGTGTTGTCTGTACGATCTCCCTGTGAACATGAGGGTTTTCTCCCGGGTGCTGCGGTTTTCTTCCACATTCCAAAGATGTACACATTATTATTGGGTTAACTGGCCAACTAGGATAGAATGAGTGTATGAGTGATTGCTGGTGGGCCGATGGGTCTGTTTCCGTGCTGTATCTCTAATGAAAAAATCGTTATGAAAATGGTGATTTTCCAAGAGGGAGCAATAATAAGTTGTGATTCCGATCAAGATGGTTGCAAATCCTGCCACAGGTGAATCTGGGGCATTGCAATATTGTGCAGGTGAGCGGAAAACCAGAAAAATAGCATTTGGAGCTCACGAACATCTTGCAACAAGAAAGTATGGAACATATTCATCACGGGCTACTTCTCTCTAAAGTATGCTCAAAATGTGTTAATCCCATGATAACGATCTTTTCTCCATGCAACACCAGTGTTCTAATTTCAAGGGTATAGTCTCATTTATTCAGGTTGTGAATTGTTTGGGGAGAATTCAGAAATATCACGTTCTACTTAACATCTTGGCTTTCTGAATTTGCTGCCTCACTTTCTCTTAACCCATTCTTTTCCTCTGTAACTTTATTTCCCTCTCTGTATCTGATTTCACTCTATTTCCTCTGTTTCCGCCTCTTCAATTTCTTCCTCGCTAATCTCGGTTAAGGGACGCTTTGTATCGAATGGAAGGTTTTTCAAGATAAATATCATTAGATAGATCTAATGTTTAGGAAGGAACCAGATGCTGGTTTAAACAGAAGATAGACCCAAAAAGCTGGAGTAACTCAGCGGGCCAGGCAGATCTCTGGAGAAAAGAAATAGGCGACGTTTCAGGTTGAGACCCTTTTTGACTGAGAGTCAGGGAAAAGGGAAACGAGAGATATAGATGGTGATATAGAGAGATATAGAACAAATGAATGAATGATATGCAAAAGATAGATCAACACCTTTTTTCAATGTTGTCATTGAAGGTTTTGTTACCGCCTCCTGCACAGAGATATTGCTCTCCTGAACAGCTCTCCCTGTAGCGCGAGTTCCAGACGACATAGCCTGGGGAAATCCGCATCAACCCTGCCAATTTCCTTCACATTCTTGAATGCCTCAGTACTCACTCCTAGGTAGCCGAACGGTTAAACTGTGCACTCTCGTCATGGATCCTCTCATAGGTGAGTGTGACTTAGGTGAGGCGATTCTCGTGATGACAGATGTTTTGTTTGCTGAGCTCAGTAACCTGGTCATTTTTCATGTAATCGATGGGTCCGGCTCATCGCAGGCTGTGGCCTGTGTTTATCTCTGACCTTAACATGTATTTAAAGTGCGTATATATCACTGCCATGCTGAGTATACAGCACGACACAGACAAAGCACTCTGCAGAAGTGTGTTCTTTTACACAATTGAGCCACGACTTTTGGTATCAAAACCCATCACAGTTTCCGATGTTTGATTTATGGGTTTTTTCTCTCTCTGAAGGAGCTGTCTCTTACTGAGGAAAGGCAGTCTTAGAAATATGCTAGTATTTCAAAGGGTGAGTTTCTTTAAAGCATGGATGTTGCTGCAATGCCAGTTAAATGGCTGCTGCTAATACATCCACAAGCCTGGATTTTATCATAAGGCGTGCCAGGGGAGGCAGTAGGTCCCATTCACACATCACCCCCATGCTCATTCCCGCAGATCGATATGTGAACATATATAAGGATATTTTTTAATTAGGAGCTTTGTCCCTGGAATATGCTCTGCCAGTCAATAAGGTCACAGCTGATCTGAAGGTATCCTCAACAACACATTCCCATCCATCTGAAGGCATGCTGCCATGCAGTATAGCTCTATGTCTCTATGCACAGTAACCTTACACCCTGTTGCCCCTCAATAATCTTTCTGTGTCTGCCTCAAAAATATTCAAGGCTTCCCTTTGTTCTTTGAAATGGAGAGTTACAAAGTCTCAAGATCCTGTTAGAATCTCTCACAAGAGGAAACATTCCCTTCTGTCAAGACTCCCCAGAAGCTTAAATGTTTTAAGTACCATGTCTCACTCTTCGAGACTCCAGTGAACACAGACCTAGCCTCTCCAACTTTTCTTTTTAAGACAATCTACCCATTCCAGCCCAGTAAATCTTCTCAAGATGGCTTCCGTGGCATTATAATCCTTCCTTAAATCTGAAGACCATTGCCATGGATGGCATTCCAAAAGGTGGTCTCATTAGTGCCTAACATAATGTAGATACAACCATTTCACATTTGTACTCTATTCCCTCATGGTAAAAAGCAACTTGCTTTTATCCTTTCAATTTACCTTATACACAATATGCACTGGATCACCTTGAGCTCTTTGTGTCTCAGGGCTGTGCAATCGCCTCACTATCTAGATATATTTTTCCTGTCAAAATGGATAATTCCACAAATGTTTCCACATTGTTCCTCATTTGCCAGATCTTTTCCCATTCACTTAACCTATCCATAACCTTTTGCATCTGCATTCTGTCCCCTTTGCAACTCACTCCAAGAGAGCTAGATAGGGCTCTTAACAATAGCGGAGTCAGGGGATATGGGGAGAAGGCAGGAACGGGGTACTGATTGGGGATGATCAGCCATGATCACATTGAATGGCGGTGCTGGCTCGAAGGGCCGAATGGCCTACTCCTGCACCTATTGTCTATTGTCTATTGTCACTTTACCACCTAACCTTGTCGTGAGCACAATTTAGTGTCTTAATCTTATTTATTTATGTCACACCACTCATTTCATCTTGCCAACCAGAAAATGACCCATTTATGCTTTCCATTCATTTCTTGTTATCCAGCCAATCTTCTATCCAAATGTTGCCTCGTTCACGAGCTGCCATTCTCCACAATAACCTTATCTAAGTATTCTCAATCTCCTAATTCCATTTTATTCGCAGTACATTACTTCAGATCTAATAATAGCTCTGTTTTTAAATTCTCATGCTCGTGTTTTAGTCTCAACTTTGAATTTATTTCTTGGCGGTGTGTCTGCAGCCATCTGTTAAATGAATCCAAGGTTTTATCCTATCTCTATATTTGTAATCTCCTTAAACTCTGGAATTTCCACCCTGAATGTCTCTATTTTTACCTCCTCCAAAAGCAAGCATTTCGGTTTCCTTTCCTAATATCTTCTCACATGGTTTGGTATCAGTAATTTTCTAACAAAGCTCCTGTGAATTACTTTGTGACGCTTTACTGAAGGATGGACAGAATGAAGGAACATTTGTTTATTTAGTGCCTTCCTTGGCGCCAGGACTCATGTGGGACTTCAGAAATGGAGTAATGTAAGAAACAGCATTGTACGTGCAGTACAAATGCAAGCTGTTATAACTAGGCAATAAGTACCTTAAGGCAATTTGACCATAATATAAATCACAACCCAGCCTGGCTGTCTCTTTACTTGGTATAAACTCAATCTGCAGCCTTTCAAGTCATTTTTAGTGTCATATTATTTATATGACATATATGTCCTGAAACAAACAATGTAATTCTTACCTGCAGTAGCACAACAGATATGCAAATATATATATATATATATATATAAATATAAATATAATAGATAATAATAATACAAACAAATAATAATAGTGCAATGACAAAAACAATGTCCTCAAGGCTATGTAGTTTGGAGTTTATTTGGAGGTTGTGGTGTTTAATACCCTAAGATGGACACAAAAGCTGGAGTAACTCAGCAGGACAGGCAACATCTCTGTAGAGTAGGAATG